>PTEX01000331.1:26822-198676 GCA_003342815.1 Eudromia elegans | reverse complement strand
CTGTGCCAGGAGTGTGGCTATATTTACTCATGATTTTTTGCCTTTTTTGCAGGGCTACCAGCCTCAAGGTGGTAGTTCCTATGGCCAGGTAAGCATCAGTCAGTATATTGCACTTGAGAGAGTGGAGTGTTACGGCCCTGCAAAGTGCTAGACAGTATCTCAGAATTCAATCTTTAAAGGATCTTYGGGAATATATAGCTCTTGTATATGAAAATGTGCAGACTTTATTTTGTAACATTATTAACATRTTAACTTGGTTTTTTTAACTTGTTTCTCTGGAATTAATAATATGATGTTTGTATGGATCCTGAAGAAATGGGCTTATTGAATTAGGTCTTTGCTACAAAAAAAGGAATGCATGTAGGTATATTCAACCTGCACAATACTGCACTGGAAAATTTACAATAATACATAGCTGGCTCTCCTCCTCCCATATTGTCTGGCAAATACAGCCCTTTAAACTTATTTCTATATTGCAGGTTGGGAAAAGGAATATATGGATTTTGGGGGGAATTTAAATATAAAATCTATTTAAAATTAAATAACTCACTGAGCTGCTATTTTATTTTTTCCAGCAGAGTAGTACTTCAGGTGGTAGCAGTGGTTGTGGACAAGTAAGTCCCCTTTCTCCAAACTATTTGAAAACTATGCCTAGCCTTCTGTCTAGKTGTAGTTTTTTCCAAGAGGTTGTATAATGCCTAAAAAAGAATCTCAGTTGAGGCATAGATGAGGCCGTGATAGTATTCCTGAGTATTTCCCTATTGGGGAAATTGATGTGAATGAAGGTAAGTACAGAAATTTGTAGCAGAAATACTAAGATTGGTATTAATGAAAAATGAATAGAAATTCCTGTCTAAAAGCATGATAAGTAGCAGTACAACAAGAGTAGGAAGTGACATGCAAAGGCCATGGTTAACAGTGAAAGTGATAAACACTGAAGAATGTGGCATCTACCAAGGCTGTGTCACAGATTACTTACCAGCCTAAGACTTGAGCTCTAATAACAGGAGGATGGCAACAAGAGTACAGCATGCTGTGTGTGTATCAGTTCTCATCCTATTATCCCAATAGGAAGAAAGATTGTAGTCCAAAGATWACTCCAAACAAGGAAACAAAAAAARTGAGCAGCAACCTTGCCTAAGATTTATGATAGTGAAGCTAGTGAGGTTCTGAGGTAAAGATCATACCACAATAACTGTTGCTCCCTAAAGGGACTACCCAAAACCAGCTTATCTTAGACAGATGAACTGTACACAGCCACAGAGTCAGCCTTCCTCACTTTCCTTGTTGCAACCAAGTAATGCTGCCTCCATTATCTTCATATGCACCGGTGCTTATGAGCATGTAGATATAAGAGTGTTAGAGAGAAGAATTAAAAACTTAGGAGATAAAATAAAACTTACCTACTGTAAAGTCATACACCGAATTTTACTTCACTAAATCTCACACAAGATATTTTAAGAAGAAAGTGAAAATTTGGGAATTTATTTTCTTTCTTTCTTTCTTTTTTTTCAAAGGGTACTTCATATGATAGCAATCCCTGCCACCAGGTAAATGACTTTCCTCTTCTGATTTTAAGATTTATCCAAAATGAGTTTTACCACAGACTCAACTGGTACCTCCATATATTCACAGTGTGCAAATCCATGTAATCTTGCAAATCCAAGTATTTTAGGGCAGTCGCTTGAGGTTCCTGAAAGTTAGACTAGTTTAAAATTTCATTCATTTAGCGTAGTAAAGTACAGATAGTCACATTTGCATTTATTACAGGTTTCTCTGTTGGATTTCTGACACTATTTTACAAGATTTCTGTCATTTTAAAGAAACAATCTCTCTAAATATTAAAAATTATCAAGTTAACAACAACAGAATATCATTTTTAAAAATTCCTGTTACTTCTCTTGATTTTTCTCACTGGTTTTCCACCAACTAAGACACAGAAAATGGGGTGGTTTAATATGTAGTATATAATACATATCTTTATTATCTCCCCAGAAAGTTATCATCTCCTCAAAGCTAGAGTATCTGTCAAACTTACAGCTTTCTCATTAGTAATGCCACCAGTGGAACTTTTCATTTAATACATGTAAGTCAGATTTTCTAGGGGAGAAGAAAACATTCTCCAGAGACTATTCAGATTGAAAGCCATCAGTGTCCTGGACATGAATTAAAATATAAATGTGGTTCCTTGATCTATGTCTTACCTAGTATTTGCTGTTATACTATTAGGAATTAATTCTTATTAAGTCAGAAATCACATTGTGTATCCTTCTCTGCTTCTTCCTCCACCTAAGCAAGTATAAACCACTTGCTTTCAAATAAACCATAGTCAAAYATTAAGTATTAAGCATATGCATCATTTTTGTCTAATTTACAGGATGGATCACAGGGTGGTAACCAGGTAGGTAGCTCTTTATCATCCACTAGTAAATGTTTTWAAGCAGTTCTAATTCAGTATCTAAYTCCCTTGCTCTTGGGGATATGGACTCTTGAAGAGTCTCTCCAGATCCAGTCTTTAACTCATCCCCTTTAAACATGCTCAGTATCAGCTCTGTAATTCCACTTGCATAGAAGAACTTGCCAACTTAATAAAGCTGCTTCTGATCAAGTTCAGTCATCCAGTGTCATAAACTCTTGCTGTTTTGTTTTCACAGGGTGAATCACAGAGCTATGGTGGTAGCCAAGTAAGTATTAGCTTGTGATTTTTTTCCCACCGAGGTGGTACTTTACATAAGTACCGTGATCTCTGTTCAAAATGAGATTTTTAAATTGCAATATTTATTCTAATTTCATTTCTTTGCAGAGTGGATCATCTTCACAAAATTATGGTAGCCAGGTAGGTAGACCTTGATTTTCTCCTGGTAAGATTTTTTCATAGCATCTGAGAGGAAGTTTTARTCATATTATGGTTGATCATTCTCAGGTAGATGTTCTCTCCATATTTGATTCAGATCATGTTGGTTATTGTTRTAACAATCCTATAGTTATTTACATTGAAAATTATATCTGTTCCAAAGATACCTGAGTCAATTGTTTATTCTAAATTCACAGTCCCCCATCAAAATCCTAGTTTCTTCTGATATAGGATTTTTTGGGTTTTTTTTTGTTTTGTTTTGTTTTAAAGGGTGGATCCTCCTCACAGAGCTATGGAAGTGGATCCTCCTCACAGAGCTATGGAGGTGGATCGTCCTCACAGAATTATGGAAATGGTCAAGTAAGTTAAACTTTAATTTCTTACTTATATCCCATTTCATACAAGCTTTAGTGTGTACTCAAAATCATGTTTCCTATATCTTCATAGGCTCTGGTTTTTGGATTATTTGATTTTTTTTTTTCTTTTTTTTTAAAGGGTGGGTCATCCTCCTCAGACAGCTATGTTGATAATCAGGTAACCAATTAATTCTCTCTCTTAATAATTTATTATTTCATTTTAGTTATTGTAGTTCCAACTCAAAATCACATCACCTTAATATAAAAATAATAGGAACATAATAGTTCTGTGTCTATGCCCTCTGTGCACTTCTTGTTTGGCCTTTTTTTTGAACAACTATCACAGAGCAACTATTGTATTTGACTCTTTAAAAATCTATAAAAATAGTACTTATATTTATTGTAATCAGGCAGCTTTTTTCTTTATATGAATGTGAAATATATCTTTCTGATTGCATGATCAGACAAACTTATTTTAAAGAGATCATTTTTATGAGTAAATAACTGATATCTGGTGTCTTTTTAGGATTCTCAGGATTTTTCAGATAATAATCCCAATGCTTGTGATGATGTAAGTATRTTTTCTTCAATATATTGTCACCACAATAATTTATATAGTTGGGAAGTTATTGTACTATTATGTGCAGTCTTCTGAGCTTCTRAAGAATTGCACAGAAGGAATTAGGCCCTACAATAATAGCTATTTCAATAATCATTTTAAACATTTGGGATTTTATTGAAAATTGTCATGTGAACTTTTAAATGTATTTAACTTGATGAAATGAAATACGGAGAAAAAGATTTCTGTGGCTTTGTGCTAACAGAAATTTGGGGGCAAACTGTAACAATGTATTTTACGGTAATTTTCCAAGAAAGAAAATGGCCGRTCTTTATGTACATACAATGAAGGAAAGAGATAGTCACAGATATTCCACTTTTCACATGACTGAAATTGCAAAATTTCAAAGTAATTTTTATCTGATTAAACAGACAAGATGCAAAGCAGTGGATGCTGTGACTAAGCATGTGTGATTTATTTTGTTGTAACTGTACCTAGCACAAGAAAGAATCTGCTTTCTGTAAGCTTACTCTATTTAAATAATTTTGTAAAGGAGGAAATAATTYGTTTTTTTCCAGAATGAGACTACATATAGTGCTAATGGTCAAGTAAGTGCTTTTTCTTCTCTGCAATAATTAGATTCTTATGATTAATGACACTGTTAGTAACTGAACTCTTCTACTTTAGACATGCGGACTGTTAGCTGTAGTATAGCTTTGTAATACCCTTCACAATATTAGTTAAAGATATTTGATACTCTTTCTCTGTAGTGCTTCCCTTYAATTGACTCTCAGGGCTGCTGCACAATTACAACGTTCCAATACTCTAGGACAGAATACCAATACAGGTTCTTAATAACCAAAAGGCACCCTAGCATATGCATTTTAACCAGTTATTTATTTGAGAATATTTGAGGTAAGTAGCAATCTCAGGCTTTWGTTACTTATTCTAATTTAGATTTGCAAATAACCTATTGTTGTTGTAAGGTGGTAGTTACCTCTGGAGAGATTCACTCCATCAAGACTTTTGTACTATCCTACAAATACAAACTGTGATTAATGTGGCCAGATTGTRATCAAAGATACTGTTGTGTAAATGAATGAAAATTTTCTGTACTCTTACTCCACCCACGGAAAAAATTTCCATCTGTTGCAGCCACCTTTCTTTTACTGCCATCTAGAGTCACTTTCTGTCATTAGCTATTTGCTTTCAGCTAGAACCATATGTTCTAGGTCTTTATTTCCCCTATATTTATTTTCCCTATAGAGTGATTCTCTATCATTTTAGTACTGCACSAAACATTGATAAGAAGAATTAAGCCCATTTGTAAGAGTCTTTCACCTTTGCTTGTATTTACATTGAAAGCACTAAAATAACGCAAAAGGTCTATGAAACAATTCCTTCATCAGCAAGTCTTGTTTAAGAGAGTCTTGTCACTGAACATGCTATTATTTGCTTGGTTATTTTTATCCAGGTTGTATTGCAGGACATCATTCTAAAAGAATTTGCTTTTAGGCACTTATGCAAAAGTGGGAGCTACCGAGGCAGATGCTTTGTTTAAAAAAGGGAGAGAGAGATRGGGAAAAAAAAGATAGGTTCATTGCACAGGTTGTGCTCCAAACCACAAAAGCTATGCTTAGGGAGATGTTATGCTCTGCTAGGCAGGAAATTCTTATCAAGGAGTCATAATGTAAAAAAATAGCCTAAGAATATGCAATTTAAGACTCATAACAAAATGAGAGCTGTGGCAGYAAGTAGCTACCTGCCTGAAGGTAGGTTGCAAAACTCCTGAGAAACTGACTAATATTCAGGTGAAGAGTTTAACACAAGCTTTTTGCTCTTATTATCTCATCTTTCTGAATACTCAAGCCAGCTTATTTAAAATTGGAATCACCCTTTGAGTGCACTGCAGACACAGCAAATTGTGTTTTATGCYTGTACGAACTCATACTGTATTATGAAAAAAACACTGTAAGTAGGGAGAACCTAACTAACCTTTATTATCTTGGTATTGGTATTATTTAGATTGGTATTGCGGTTAGCTTCCAACTTATCATTGGTTTTATAGGAAGAAATAGGTTGATTTGCTTTTGATTGCTATTCATGCYGTAAAAGGTTTCAGGAGATGAATGACACTTTCACCTCTCACTCCAAAACTAGTCGCCTATCACTTGTACTTTCATTTTTAGATACCTCTAATACAAATAATTTCACTGTGTAATCCAGTGTGAGATCAATCAGAATACTCTCATAATTTTCCTGTTGCTGCATATGCCACCTTAACAAGTTTGGATAGATGTTTCATGAAAGCATTTTCTTTTTGATTGTTCTGCCTATAAAACAATAACTGGCTTCTGACTCCTTCACAGAGTTCCGGTTGTTCAAAAAGGAAGGTCGTTGTTGCACGTGTAAGTAACTTATTTCCTATTGCTTATAGGAATTTTATTTTAATTATACTTATTTTTGCTCTAACTACTGGTTTCCTATTTAAGTAAAATAAAATAAAATAAAATGGAGCTCTATCCTTTGTTCTTTGAACTATCTTTTTAATTAAAAAAAGAAAAAAAAAAAGCGCACATGAAAATCCTGCTATGAGGTACTGGACAGCTCAGGTCCCTCTTCTCCACGAATTAGATATAGAGTGATCCAAACTGAGGTTAGTTCAATTACAGAAGTATTACGCAAAGASAGGACAGACAAAATGATTAACCTAAGCAAGATAGAATATTGAAGTAATTAAGAATAATATTTGGTAATTTCTTGTACTCAGCATGTCAGGATGAAGTATGAAAGTTTTTTTTCATACCTTCAAGTAAGACTCCACAGTAGCCCATAAAAAATATGATCAGTTACCATTTTATCTTATAATAATATATACTTTGAATATTAATGCCTTAATGAGTCTGCAGGTGCTATAAGTAGAAAGCAGAGCTAAAAAGAGGCCTATAGATGATTCCATATAACAGACTTTTTCTGTCTTACTAAAGATATTCTTTGTTTTATACAGGACACATCACACGTTTTGAGCAAAAGAGACTATGACCCACAGGTAAATAGTACTTGCTCTTTTTTTTAACTGCTGTTGGTGTTACAGCTGCTTGGTATATTACCTTCAGAAAGAAGCATAAGAATTTAGCTTCCATAACAGTGCATTCTGTTTAGGGTTAGGTAATTATTTTACGATTCATGTGTGGTGAGTAATTTCTTATTTCTTTTACAGAATGAATCTTCTACTTCAAATAGCAACCACACCAATTTCCAGGTAATAACAATGTCTGCTGCTTGGTTTCAAAACAAGGAGCTTTTTAGTAAATAATATCTCATTTTTTGAAAATTAAGTTTCACTAAACTAAATTTTAAAAGGAATGTTATTTTGATTTGATAGCATTTTCCACTTAATGTTATGTTATTTTGCACAGCTGTAAATAATAATGGGCCGAGAATATATTGCCTCTCTGTCCTTCACTCCACTAAGCAGGAAAGCACCGTAGGTTTTTATTTACATAATGTTAGATGTTGAAAATACTGTATTACAAAGAAACAGTTTTAAAATCTGKCTTAGAAACAATACTGTTCTAGTGATGCCAATAGCTAGATATATGAACCTGTTTCATTTAGAATCTGATAACAAGGTAAGCATTCAATCTGATAAAATTTTTCTATAAAAAATTATTGGTTTCTTCACAGGGTGAATCATTTATTGCAACTGGTGCCGGATCAAGTAGCCAGGTTAGGATTTTCTCTATTTTTGTCGAGTCTTTACTAGGTAACTTCCCAATAATTAATCTAGTCTTTACTAGGTAACTTCCCAATAATTAATCTAAACTCAGGAGTAAGAGTTTAAGTCCTTTAACTTGGCATGCAGGCTTAATAATGTTATGTATGAAATTGTAAGTGAAATGATCCTGTTTCAATTACCTTTATCTAAGATGGCTCCCTGAAATMATTTCTTAAGACTGTTGGAAGTTCACATACATTATATGGCTAAAGGCACAAAGGTGATTGATTCTCTGTACTCCTGATTTCCTAAATAGGTCTCTTTTGATGTGGCACCTATCACTGAGATATAGAATTGGAAGATTTTAATGTCTTCTAATTTCCAAAGCAAACCCTGAATGTGCTGAGTTATGCTGCACGCTTACTCAATCTAGGCATAGGAAAGGTGACAGTCACTACGTAATTACATTCTCTTTCCTCCCCTAAACAGCTTCAAGTCTAAAATAATGTTTTATTGAAACTTCCACAAAACAATAATTGTTTTCTTTTTCTGTCTACAGGGTGGTTGCATTTGTCCTGATGGAAGCAGTGGTATCAGACAGGTATTTTTTTTTCCTCTAAATTTATACTTCCATCTGCATAATTGAGTATTTTGAATTAATCATCCAGTAGTTACGGACATCTGGGTAAAACTAAATATCATTGATATTTTTCTTAGTATGGATAGAATTCTATACAACAAAATGGAACAGGGAGTTCCAGGTGACTATAGATGCACAATTGGTCACTAACATTCTATTACTGTCTTTGGTAATCAAAATGCTTTCTGAGTTGGCAGCTGTATGTATCATTGTCATACAGTTACAGGTATATAGTTCTTCAATTTTTTGAAAAATAGTACAAAAAATCTTTGTAACCACAAACTTAAATGCATCCTGCATAATTAGATTTATTACATTTCTCACTGGTGCAGGAAAATGTTGTGCCTAAAACATCAAAATCTAATAAATATATCAAAAGATAATCTCTTAAATTAATATTTAAACTAGTCCTTTCATAGAAGGAGAATCATTGCAATTACATGACTCATCAAAATGGATAAGCTTTTCTCTTAGGCAATGCCTCCATGAATATACCAAAGAACGAAGTTACATGGTCATTACAGCTGAAGTGGTTTGTAACCAGGTGAACCTMACTCCTTTGCCAGTGCCCTTTTAGGCCTTACTTTCCAGCTAAAATAAATAAATAAACTAAATATAAATGTAGCAGTGCAAAACAGCTGCTGAGAGGCTGGGAATAGGCAYATCTTTTTATCATATACCCATACATTATTCACTAAAATCTTTCATATGGCACAGATTTTTGTTTTGTTCTATTTTTGCACAGTATATATATTTTCTTGAGATTATATTATTATATTGAGATTATATAAATCTCAAGAGATTTATAGAATTTTTCTTCCTGAAAWAGTTCTCCATTTGCAAAATCTTATGATCTTTCTGAACAGGGTGGATATTCTGTATACGGGGGCAACGGCGGATCTTACAATCAGGTAACTAATTCTTCTCCCTTTACACTTACAGCTAAAACCAATCTGTGCTAATGTGGAAAAGATTCTAAATTAAGAGTCTAAGCTGTTGATAATTAAATCATCTTGTTTAAAAGGAGAATCAATATAGTGTTTTCCTATATGGATCCTCAAATTTCTCATGCTACAATTATTCCATAYTTCCTCTTTTTTTTCTAATGACAAGAATATGATCTAAACATCTTCTCTGTGGAAACAACCCAAATATGGAATTTTATTTTTCCACTATGAAGGGAATGCGACGGTAATAAGGGATGTTATTTGCTTTTAAATAATCTTCCTTCTTGCAGTGATGAGCTGAAATCTTACTGAATATGATTTATACTTTCAAAATATCTGTATTTTTATCAATTTTTAAAAACATGATGAGGGGCAAACATTTTCTTTCTCTATAACAAAGAAGAGTCTGTTGAGGGCAACTTAGAATTCCTAAGGTAAGAARAGGAAAAGAAAAGAAAAGGTGCATATTATATTTTGGAGTCCTACAACCCCTTGAGAGAAGTTCCTAATAAAAGMTCTTTCATTTTTAACACAAAAATTGCAAGCATTCTCTTCTAATGGTTACAGGAATATCCCTTTGGAACAAAATTCAGAATAGGAATAATTTATACTTATATRTGTATTTGCAAGAAAATAGCTACTCTGTATTTTTCCTTTCAGGGATCCCCAGGTTTTTCTCACAGCACATACTCTGGAGACCAGGTAAATGTTCTGATAAATCTCCCTATTAGAAGCTCCATGCAAAAGCATTCCTGAAAGAGCAGCCAATGACAAAACAATAACCYATTCTGTCTCCTGCACAGGGAGGACCCTCCTTCTACCCTGGTGGATCTTACGGACAGGTGAACACTCTTTCTCCCCTGTAAGGTAGCTCAGACTACTGCTACTCTGGCTGCTGGATTCTGGATATGCTGGTTGCCATGTGAAATAGAATCATAGAATCATAGAATGCTTAAGGTTGGAAGGGACCTCTGGAGGTCATTTAGTCCAACCCCCTGCACACGCAGGGTCTCCTAGATCACGTGGCACAGGGTGGTGTCCAGGCGGGTTTTGAAGATCTCCAGAGAAGGAGACTCCACCACCTCTCTGGGCAACCTGTTCCAGGGCTCTGTCACCCTCACTGTTAAGAAATTCTTTTGCAAGTTCCTGTGGAACTTTTAGTGCCTCAATTTTCGGCCATTTCCTCTAGCCCTATTGCTGGCCACCAGCAAGAAGAGGCTGTATAAATACTGTAATTATGGACCAGAGAGTTATATTTTAGAGCAGCAAACTTAAAACAGCCCTGTCGTAACCTCGTAGTGTACATTTTGACTGAACAAAATACAAGTTTCAGCAGAAATTTTGAATTTCAACAGGCTAAAAAAAAATTGCCAAAAGATTTCTTCTACTTTAACAGTATTATTCTTAGTTTTTGTACAGAACATAAAGGTCTGCTGAAAGAATGAAAAATGAAAATTGCACGCATTAGTATTTAAACAACCATCTTGTTTGTAAGAAAATCGCTGATCTCTATTTTCCTTTCAGGGTGCACCAGGTTCATCATACAACACTTATTCTGGTAACCAGGTAAAAATTCTGTTCATTGTTCCTGAACAGGAGTAGTCAAAATATCTTTCTTGAAGGAATGTTGCAACTACAAAACARTGACCTTCTTTATTTGCTGTATAGGGAGGACCTTTCTTTTATCCTGGTGGATCTTATGGAGAGGTAAGTGGTTTTTTTTCTGGCATGTAATAACATAGACTCCTATTATATTAGTTCCTATGCTTATCACACAAGAGCTGTTATAAAACAACATATTTAAACATCCAGCAGTCAAATCAACCATAACATGAACTATAGTATGAAATCCGTCAGAGAAAAAGACAAACATGTGTCAATAACTTCCATGGGGAGGTCTTTCATTCAGGCAAGAATGTTGTGTCAGAAGGCTTGCCCTTCTTGCACAGTATTAGCTTAAAGTCAGAATCAGTACCTTGCTATCTAAACCATCTTGTTTGCAAGAAAATAGCTACTCTGTATTTTTTGTTTCAGGGTTCCCCAGTTTCCTCACATAGCACATACTCTGGTGACCAGGTAAATGTTCTGATAAATCTCCCTATYAGAAGCTCCATGCAAAAGCATTCCTAAAGGAGCAGCCAAGGACAAAGCAGTAACCCATTCTGTCTCCTGCACAGGGAGGATCCTCCTTCTACCCCGGTGGATCTTACGGACAGGTAAACGCTCTTCCTTCCCTATAAAGGTAGCACAGACTACTGTTATCCTGACTGCTGGATTCTGGATATGATGGTTGCCATGTGAAATACTGTAATTATGACCAGAGAGTTGTGTTTTAGAGCAGCAAACTTAAATCAGCCCTGCCATAACCTTGTGGTGTTCAATTTGACAGAGCACAATACAGAATAGTATCTACAGCTTGCTTGGGGAAGAAGAAAATTATTGCCAAAAGGTTCTTCTACTTTAACAGTATTGTTATTAATTTTTATATAGAACATAAAGGTCTACTGAAAGACTGAAAAGTGAAAATTGCATGCATTAGTATTTAAATAACCATCTTGTTTACAAGAAAAYAGCTCTCTGGTCTCTGTTTTCGTTTTAGGGAGCACCAGGTTCATCACACAGCACTTATTCTGGTAACCAGGTAAATATTCTGTTCATTGTTCCTACACAGGAGCAACCTAAATATCTTTCTTGAGGGAACACCACAACTAAAAAACAGTGACCTTCTTTATTTCTTGWATAGGGAGGATCTTCCTTCTATCCTGGTGGATCTCATGGACAGGTAAGATAACACAGACTCCTATTATCTTGGTTCCTAAAGTCATTTGAAAAGAAGAAAAAATATTTCTTGGGAGAACCAAAACAATCTTTTTTTGTTTTCTCCATAGGGAGGGTCTTCTACCTATGGCAGTAGCAGTGAATCCTACGGTCAGGTAAATACTCTTTTTCTTCTTGAATTAAGGGTGCTGAAGGCAAATAACTTGCTTCCCATATATACAGCTATATTCTGTATTTTGGCTCTCACTTTATTTCAATTAGGTTTTTTTTTTTCTTTGTGGAACAAAATTGCATATACTTCTGAAAAAGCATCATGAAATTTGGGGAGTATGTAAAACGTAGTTATGGTTTGTTGTATTTTAAATAGCCCAAATAGATAAAGCATCTTCTTCTCAACAATACTTGCTTTGAATTGTCAGACAGTTGAAGAAGTCTTCAAAAGTGGAAATATAATGAGTTGAGAATGACACTTATTGATAGATAAGATAATAATCCTTGAAGATAAAATAATTTTTACAAGGAAATAACTATGAGTTTCTTAATGGCTATTCTGATAACTAAATAAATCCTCTCATTTCTTTCATCTTCCCTGGTGAGCATCTCTATGGTAACCTTTCAAAAAGAAAAGTCCATTTGCAGTATGGAAATTATTTATCTTTTCTGTACAGGACGGATCTTCTACATACAATAGTGGTGGACCTTATGGTCAGGTATATATMATTTCTATTATATATGAAATTCCATTTGCTAAATGTATTGGTTCTTTTGTGCACTTGGTCCTTTATTTCCATTATTTTTAAATAGTGATCATGCAAATGTCATTTTATCTGTTGTTTCTGTTTACTTTTTGCAACTCCAACTTTTTCCATAATGGAGGGGATCTGATGCACTGAAGAGATTTTCCTGCTTCCTATGTTAATGTGATTCTTCAATCTGTTAATTAGTACTACACTTCCTCCCCCCACCAAATTACTGGTTATACATTAACTCACTCAGGACGAAAGAGACTAGATATTTCTTTTCCATCTCTTACTTATGCAGATTATTTTCTCCTAGTAAGTAGACATGCTATATTTAAAGTTTGCGTTTTCACCTGCTGTATTGTTTGTATTAATTTAGCTGCTGATTTACTGATGTAAATCTCATTGTAGGATCATTCTGTAAAAAACACCTTTCTGGTTTTTTTTAACAGTACATTATAACCATCCAAAGTCATATAAAATTATTCATTAAAAATGAAAGACTTATAACTTAGGTGTTATTTTGTTTTGTAGAAAAATATATCTTATTTCTAATTCTAGTGCAGGATGCTAAGAAGAAAACACAGAGTGGGATTTGTCTATGTAAAGAAAATTCTGTTTTGCAAGTCAACTTCATCTAAAATGTTTCCCCAAGAAAGCATATTTACAAGGAAAATCCTTTTTTAAGAGCCTCTTCTGTTTAAGCAGCAACTGACAATCTTACAATTAAAAATATTAACAGGATTTAATTGTTATCTAGCTATTTAAGCTTTTTTTCAAACATTTACTTTTAATACAAGTAAGTTCTCAATTTTCTTACACTTTCAGTCTCCTTTAAACAACAACAACAACAACAACAAAAACCACACCTCCCCATCCACCTCATGTCATTCATTCCACCTTCTCTTTCCTTGCTTTCATAAGCAAGGTCCAAATATACGACTCTGTCTCTGTATTCAGCCTTGTGCTCTACGCACTTAGGTTTATTTGTTAGCATGTTGTTATAACAATTTGTTAAGTAAAGAACAGATCTCCGATCTTACTTTGTGACAATGTAGTTTTGTCTGGAAGGCTTTATATATAAACCTGTTGTGTATACTCAGGTTTTTACTATAAATTTCACATAATGACTGTATACTTTATTAGAGGAAGCTACTGCAGCTGTTTCCTGCCATTTATTTCTCTTTTACCTCTCAATTSAATTCAATTCAAAACTAATCTATTGTGGGTACTGATTGTTATCAGTCTTTTCCTCAATATACTTGCAAATCTTATTTCCTTATCATTACCAGACAAAAATATTTGGATCAGGAAAAATATCAACTGATTTCTTTTGCTGACGTGTTTTTCTTTTTCTTGGACATTCTCTAAGTATCTTATTATTTCTATTCTGCTTATTTGTATTTTCCAGAAGTAAGATTGTATAAAATAATAACTTTCCTATGAAAATAAATGTTTTTCAATTCTTTTACAGGATTCACCTTCCATAGGAGACGGTGAATCTGATGAAAGTGTAAGCATTTCTTCCCAAGTGTATCAATCTAAGAATTTACTTCCTTTTAAGAGGTCCAGGTGCTTATGTGGATCTCACATGAGTCTTATGCTTCTTATAAGGCACAAATGATCTTATCTTCAAGAGAACCTTCAGATCAAATTCCAGTCATCTCTGATACTTACTAGTATGATTCAAGAACTTTTTAAAAAGGGTATTAATTCTATAGATGAAGCTAAAGGAAAATGTGAAGATTTAAATTGTGTGGTGTTTTTCTAGTATGGTACAATAAGGACTTAGCAATTAGAACTGCAGTAACTACAGTTCTTATAACAATCACACATTTGTGAATTGGTCATTAGAAGCAGAAGTCAAAAAAAAAGAGGTACTGTTTCACTATTTCCCTTAAAACAGAGCATCCACAGTATGCCTACAATATGYCAAACAACCAAGTTCTTATTTCCAAAAATTTAATTGAAATTGATTCAATTGCATTAATTTAATATAACAACAGAAGTGTTGCCAGCATGTGTGATCAACCATTCTTATTCTCTTTTTTTTCCTTTTTGCATTTAACTTCCTTTATAGTATACCTCTTAAATACTTATTATTATGGACTACCATAGTAATTGCTTCTCTTATTTCTTCCCACAKATCAAATTTTCCAATTTATTTTTCTTAACAGCCAGATTTATTTTAAATTCAAGTTTTCTTGAAACACATCATGTTTTATCCTTAATCATCTCATTCTTTTTTCGTCTCATTTCATTTATGCTGCAAACACTGTATTTCCCACCCTTCCATCTCCAGTTCACTTTCTACCCACTTCCTTTGTGCTCTTCTAATGCCAGCTTTGTGAGAAGATTCTTTGTAAACAAAGATATTTCTTTGTTTACATATTGCATACTTTAATCCATTTTCACATGGTAGGATGAGTAATATTTGCTTTTCTACTTAAAACCATACATTCTTCCTGACTAAAGTATACTTCTTATTTGTTCTGGTTTAGGTTTTATAAAACTTTCCAATTCTTAATTTCTCTGATTCTTTCACAATGAACTCTATTTTTCTTCTCCAGTATTTTCAATATTGTTCTCCCTAATTTTTTAAAATCCAGCTGTGCACTTCAGAACAACCTCCACTAATGATTTATATTTCCAGTTCAGCCACAAGTATTATGTTCTATCAGTTTCCTCACAGAGTTTCAGTATCAAAATTTTCTTCTGGGTATTAACACAGGAAAACAAAAATAGAGTCCTATAGAAGGCCATGGTAACATATGATATTGAGATATAAAACATTGGTGGGTATTAGAACATCTTTTAAAGGACTGATATTTTTCCCTGTGTTATTGAAATGCAGATTACGATGTGATCTCTTTTCTTTCTTTTTTTTTTTTGACTCTGTAGAAATATCTGCCTTTCTAAGAGCAATTACAGTTGGTTAAACAGATCGCCATTATTCACATTTTCTGTGTTTTTTAATGACTCCATATGATTCTATGATTAGATACCTTAGAGGTTCTTGCTTGTTTTGGCCCATAAATTTTTTTATATATAAAGAAATGCCTCTTTCTAGAAATGAGTAGAGGACTTGAGAGAATCCTGCTTATTTTCCAGCCTATGTCTAACTTCCCAACAAGAGAAAATAAGTCCTCAACAGTCACACAAAGAAAGCAGTACTTTTCTCTGTCTTCTATTCTTGCTTAAAATGAAACAGAAATGTTTAATGAAATTTAACTGGCTTCTAATGTTTTACAGGCTTCGCCCTCACCTTCACCATCTGGCAGCCCGCAGAGTGGAGGGGTAAGCAATCCTTCTCATGTGTTCTCTGTCCGAGTTGTGTCCTATCGATGTGGCAGATTCCTGTGTGCAATAAGGCAGAGCTAGAATGATGACTAGCCTAAGTCCCAGTAGATGCTGCAGTGTGATAATGAATGTCAAAATCACATTTATAAGCATGGTGCCACAATTTATTGTTCATGTTTCGGCCTTTAGACTCACTGCATTAATTCAGAAGGCTTCCAATGCTCTGTTTCACCCAGCATTTATTTTAACCAAAACCCTTTAATTTGTTGCCCTTTTATTACTTGCAAGGGCATGCATTTTCCTATCATTTTCACCCCATCTTATCCCCCCATCTAATGCGAAAAGAAAGGGAAAATATGGAGGGGAAAAAGGAGAATTATTTAATAATCGTATCTAATACCTTTCATTAAATGAGTATTTGTTGATAGGCATACATGCCATGTTCTGATCTATGAAGGAAGTTATTTGTTGGTCTCAAACAATCCATGATGGAAAGTTGAGTAATATGGAGAGACAAAAAGAACTGTTTAACTTGCATCATAATATTTCCACACTACAAAAGAAAGGTCTATTTTCATTTTTTCATGTACTTCCCATATATTTCTTTACAGGGTTTYTACTCACCAGGAGGCAGTCAATCAGGTGGACATGTAAGCACATATACTCAAAWGCGAGTAATAAATATTTGATATGACRAATATTTTTGAAACAGAAGTTAACTGGCTTTCACTTTTTTTCAGAACTCAGCTTCATCTGGAACTAGCCAGTATGGAGGGCAGGTAGGAAGTTTTTATTCACAGTATCATATTATTTCCAATGTTTCTAGACTATCATGTTTTTATAAATTTTCATTAAACTTTCTGTAGATAAAACAGGGTTCTTATCAATCTGATATTTTCAGACATATTTAAACTAGTAAAAGATGCATCAAAGTTAAAGATCTATTAAATGAAAGCATGACTTTTTGCAGGGCCCAACTTCTTCAGGAGGCAGCCAATCTGGTGGACAGGTATGCTTTTCCACAAATGTCAGTTACTGCAAATCTCAGTCACAATTTATGCTGAGTATTTTTCCTTTACAAAAACTGTTTTCCTTCACCACTGTCCCCCTTGCCCAAAGTTTCAGCAGTGCATTGTTTTCTTTTTTCTGTGTCATCTGGAGATCACTGTGGCCAGAGTAGCAGTCTGTCTGAATCATATTTCAGCTTCTGCACCTGCCATAATGCTAAATACTCATCTCATCCCMATCTTGTCCCATCTCATCTCTCCTTCCCGAAATACTCATACCCATCCCATGCAGAGTGAATGTGAAAACATGCTGGCCACCTCTCAGTTACCTCCGAGTAGAAATTGCCTAGTAGTCCTTCACTAGGAGTGATCTTTAGTGTTTTCCATGACATCTAGAAATTGCTGGAATGTTGCATGTAACCCTGGTGCTCTGTCTCTCTTAAAAAAATTTACATGTTCTGTATTACTACTCAGAATATCTTACACTGTTTTGATGAGCAGGGTTTTCTAGATAAAGTTTATAGATAAGAGATTTGAAGATAATAAGATTAGGCGGTTTTATACCATTCAAGTGGTAAGAGAAGCAATAATTACAGGAGATGAGAACAACAAAAAACAAATTGTAGAAGAACAGTTATGAATGTAATTTTATGTCTTGCATATCTAGATGGTAGAAAAAAGAATTTGATTTGTGACGAGTCCTCTTCAGTGCTACAKTCTTGAGATTTTTACACATTTTCCATGTTCTTTATAGGGTGGATGTGACTGTTCCGGGGCAAGCTCTGTAAGTTTTTTTGTTCATTATATTTCTTTATTATATATGCAAATAGAAAATTAGCTGTAAACTTATTTGTTTCTCCATTACATTATTTATTTAAATGTACTGTTAGTTTTATGTTCAATGTTTCTTTGCTGGCATAAATGTTGATGACAGGATAGAAATTATTACTTATTATGTCATAATGAAGAGTTCAGTGCCCCCACAGTTACAGCAACATATATTTACTGAGCAGCAATTTTCAGTTGTCATAAAATCTCCAAATAAAAGCTACAGAAAAGCACTAATTTYTTTTTGCTCTAGAACAGAAAACTCTATAATTGCAAAAAATAGCAGAGTAGCTATCACAAAGAGAAAGTAAAGTATTAACTCTAGAAAATTGTTAACCATAAAGTTGCTTCAGGAGCTGATCTTTACTATGTGGAAAAAAAAAAACAACCCTGCCAGAGCCAGTTCTCATCGGCACTTTTATGAAAAGTTCATTTGATATTATTTAGAGGTTGTGAAATAGGATAATAAATGCTTCCTAAAGCAAATAGCATTTGGTCAATCAACCTGTAATATGCAAAGGAGGTTCCTCAATTTGGGGTGATGTTATTAATTCCTAGGTAATCAGTTATGTGTGATTTGTGATTTACAGTCTTCTAGGCCAAAAAAAGCCTCTTGTTCATCTTGGAAAGTTAAGTAAGATAAATTAAGTGTAAAATAAGTTCAGACTGTGATATTTTTCCTTCAAAATCCCATAAAAGAGCTGTGTTAAGGTTTCATTTTGATTTTAGTTTATGATATGAAGCAGAAGCTTTTTTATTATTTCATTATTATTATTATTATTATTACTGTTATTATTTTACAGGGTGGATCCTCTACCTTAACCAGAAGCGATTCCTCTGCAAATGTAAGCACCACTCATAAATTTTCAGGATGCCCTGTGTTTGTTTTGTCAATATGATGGCTACTGAGGTTAAAAACTGATGTATCAGTTAGATACTGAGGTATCTAATAGAAATTATATATTCATGAAAATAACTTACTTTAGTCACACCTAAAAATACATACATTATATTTGTGCAGTTTGTTCCTCTTTCCATTGAAAATAATAGTCATTCAAAGAAAAGTCTTTGTGAAGAATGTTCTTTGGCACAAACTGTGTAAATATAAATTTTACCTTGATTGGTAATCGGTTCCAGCAGTACTCAGGAGCAGGAGTACTCAGGTCAGGAGCAATATGAAGAATACATACTCAAAATTTTTGCAGCTTATGTTATTCTGCAGGGAGCTCACTGATTTTAAACTGAAAGAAGTAAGCTTYCTTCCTTTAGACCCTTTGAAGTGAAGCAAGTGGCTCATCATTTTTGATGACAGGCTCTACAGGCAGCCATTTTGGTGGACAGGTACACAGTAATTTTTAGGGAATAGGGAAGGATAGACTTTAAATTTAGAGTGGAGCTTAAACTCAAGCAGAAAAATTAAAAATAAAAATGTAGATACTATTGTCCTTCAAAAAGTCTTGATTTAATGATGTTATATTGAAGAAAAATAACTGTTTTTTTTTTTTTCTCTACAGGGTACTACATCTTCTGGAGGCAGCCAGGACAAGAGCCACGTAAGTCATTCCAAACTGAGAACCAGATGGCCACTTAAAGAAATAACCATTATCTACAAACTCAATTAAATACTGTTGTTTTGATATGGGAACTTTAGTTAGAGAGCAGAAACTCTGTTAATCTTTCTTTGAGTATATTACATCCTTAAAATGGTATACGGTGGCTCTCTCAGTCACTAGTTGTCTTTGTTTTTTGCAGCAAATGAAGCTTACTCTATAAGTAAGAGAAAAAAAAAGTGATGTTTTTTATTCCTTTTTTTTTTTCCCATTTAGAAGAAAAACAATTTAAATCTCCCCTCTTTCAAGAGACCTCTTTTTGTATGAGATTGCCTGGTCTGRTTTCAGAGACCAGTTTGGTAACCACTCCTTCCTCGCTAGCTTTGCTCCAGTATGTATCTTCCTATATAAAGAAATGCCTCTCCAAAAGCAAGCAGAGAACTTGAAAAAATACTGCTCATCCTACAACCTATGTCTTAAACCTTTCCAGTAAGGAAATAGAAGTGTTTAATGAAATGCTGGRTTCTAATATTTTACAGGGTTCCTCCTCATCATCTGGTGGCCAGCAGACTGGAGGGGTAAGCACGCCTTCATATGTGTTCTGGGTGTCTGTCCAAGTGCTTTCTAGGGCTGGCAGCTGCCACCCACCAGAATTATATCATGTCCTGCTACTACGGCAGATTCCAGTATGGGACAGAAAGTGCTCAAGCTAAGGCACAGTGGGAAAGAGGACAGGCTTAAAGGGTCTCAGGACCAGCCTAAGTCTGAAATGATGCTGCAGTTTGCTTTTGAATGTCAAACTCATTACTGCAGGCATGATGACAGGGAAGAGTTGTGGGGCATGCTCAGTAACATCATTAACACCACCACATGGTGATTCACTAGAAACAGAGGATATCTGTCATTAAAAATAAATAAAGGAGAGAAAAATGGAAAACACAGAAAACAAATCATGTCCATGCAAAAGAATGGTTCTGTGGATGTACATTTCAAAGCCATGCTGTGTGGCTTGGTGAAAAAGAAACCTAGTTTAAGGTGAATACTGTCTTGTTTTATTCCATATCATTCCAGGATGAAGTGAAATTGATGTCAATATCCATCTTATCAATGTATATGTGGTTTTCTTTAAAAAAAAAAAAAAAAATCAAATGAGCACATGTCTGATAGGCATAGCAGTATGAGCTAGTGCATAAATTGTTTTTTTCTTAATCTCTAAAAGAAAATAGAAGAATGTGAAGGAGCAAGGAAGAGAATTCAATTTCTTTCATGTCTTTTGCAGGGTTCCTATTCCTCTGGAGCTAGCCAGTACGGAGACCGTGTAAGTGATTTACTTTTAATATTTGTATATGATATGCTTGTTTTAACAATATTTGACTGCTATCAAGTGAAGGATTATCCAGCTAGCTACCTCAGTATCTCAACAAACTTTATATTTATCCATTTCCTGTTGTAGCATTATGAATTCAAGAAAGACAAAAATACAGAGTTTATTCTTCAAACTTTACAAACAAAATGGTTTAAAAAGATACAGATATCATTTTCTCTCATATCTATAAATTAAAGATACATAATGAAACAGAAATATCTGATTTCCAATATCTTTCCAGGGATCATCATCTTATGGAGGCAGCAGTTATAGTGGACAAGTAAGCATTAACAATACTTGCTTTCATAATTTAGCCTTACTTATAACTTGTATCTTACTCATTGTCAACCCAGCTGCCTACCTTAGTATCTTACACTCGGATCTTCTCAGTAGATCTTTCCCTATGACATTATGCTGCTGCTGCCATGTTTAAACAAATACAGTCCTTATCTGAAGTTGTTTTAAAACTACTAAGAAAYACAGTATGAAGTGCATGGTTGTCTCAGCTGGTGTTTGATGATCTAGGACTAGGTCATAAATGTGCTTGCATACAAAATAAGACATATCTTTCTTGAAATAAATTAGCAGGTCTCCATTATATTGATCAACACTTTTTTAAAAGCTTATGAAATAGCTGTAGAGGAGATTTTACTTATTTTTTGTTATTATTCAGGGTTCACCTTCAGGAGGAAGCCAGCATGGTGGGCAGGTGAGAATTTTTCTCATGTAGTGGTTAGGATTTCATCTAAGAGAATTAATGTAAAAGAATATTTTAAGTAGAGTGATTTTAAGTAGAGTGATGTTCTTCCATTTTATGTGCTACGAGATATATGTTAATTATATATAAAATATGTGATCCAAAACCACAGGAAAATTTTAAGAGATATAGTTTCTGATGCATCATGGTAAATGCAAATGAGTCTAACACAYCTTTTTGTGCAGTCTGGTCCTGCCCATTCATAGTTTAGCACTGAAAGAAATTAGCTATCTCCTTCAAGCAGATCATTGCTTAAGAATTTTCATTAATATAGAAAATATTTCATTTTTTTTCTTCAGAGTTCACACTTCTCAGGAGGCAGCCAGTATGGTGGACAGGTGAGAATCTCTTGCTGTGTAATCTTTATCCAACACACATTTTTATGTAAAATCTTTGTACTTTTATATTGACTGCAAAAAGTAGTATTTCTCTATTTAATAGCTGTATCATGGTCTAAAGGTATATGAGATGAAGCAGTACAAAACAATAACCAGTACCTCCTTTGTATCACAGTAAATACAGTTCTGTCATTGTATTCCCATTTGTACAGCTAAATCTGGGTCCATTTTTATTTCTGCTACTGTCACAGTCTCTTAACTCTTGACAGTAAGTTCTCTTTGATAGAGAACTGAGTGATATGTTTGTTTCAGGGTCCATATTTCTCAGGTGGCACCCCTTACGGAGGACAGGTGAGAACTGGTTTTTCGTTTATGGGGTTTACTTCTGTGGTTCACCGCTCTCTTTTCTGCTTTATGCTTTATATACTTAATATACTTATGGGATGTACTTATGTTTTGTGTAGTTGATAAAGGTATTGCTTAAAGTCAGAACATATAAATAAAAGACTATTGTGTCAGAGCACAAGTGAAAGTAAAATATATGTGCCAGCTGTGAGCACTGAATCCAATGCAGCTGCACTGTATTCACATCTGCCTGAAGCTGCCTGTGATTTAAACTTTACTCTTTGATATAAACAGTAGACACTTTAAAGGCCACTGGATTTTAGAATGTTCACAAATGAAGCATTCACATTCATATGGCATTTAAATCCACGGAAGACATAGAAAAGTGTATTTTCCAGCAACAATTAAAAAAAAGCTTTCTCATCTTTCTCATTTCTTAGGGTATGRCTTCTACAGGAAGCAATCAGTAAAGTGGACAGTTAAAATCTTTCCTTCATAGTATATGCAGTTTCAGTGCCCAGTACATCAAGCYAACTGACTCTTCTGTACTTTTTGCAAAAGAACATTCTATGAAATAATAGCTTAAAGCAGAAATGCATGTAGGTCAGTAAATACACATAAATCTGGTGTGTCAGTTCATGCTATAGTATTATAGGGGACTATGTTGGAAATCCTTAAACTGGCCCTTGATCCAAGAAGCACATTTTAGAGATTATGTTAAACAGAAGCAAATCAAAATATCAGTAACAAGAGAGAAGGGAGGATGTTACTCAGTAACATAGAAATAAATGTTTTAAAATTTTTTTCACAGGGTTATTCTTCAGGAGGCAGCCAATCTGGTGGACAGGTATGCTTTTCTTTTCCACAGCATTTGGTTGCCGCAAATCTCAGTCACTCACAATTTACCTGGAGTATTTTTCCTTAACAAAAACTGTTTACAAAACCTGCTGGCCACCTCTGTTAGTTAGCTCAGAGTAGAAATCACCTGGTAGTCCTCCACTGGGTGTCATATTTAGTGTTTTCTATAACATCTGGAATTGCTGGAATGTTGCATGGAACTCAGGTGCTCTGGCTCCCTTAAAGACCAAAATAAACAAACAATCATGTTACATAGTACTACTCAACACTTTTTACACTGTTTATGTGTGCAGTGCTTTTAGTATAAGTTGAAGTGAATAATTAGACCACATTTAAATGTTAGATCAGTAATTGCACACCTATCCTGGGAGGAGGGTGAAGGGAGAATTACTCTCTAGAAGGGGTTTGAACCTATGAGCAAGATTTTATAGTCTGTTTTCTTCCAATATCAAGGTTTGAGTTTGATTTGCTAATCCAAACACCTTTTCTAGTCATGCACTCTCTAGAAAATTAGTTTGGTTTTGTGTTATACAGGGTGGATGTCTGTGTCCTGGTGGAAGTCCAGTAAGTATTCTTTGCCTACTGTTTATTTTTCATAGTATGTGTAATTGGAATATTCTCAAGCAACTACATTGCATTAATTCCTTGTGTGCAATTATGTACATAATAAAAGTTGTTTCATATTGTGCTGAAACAGGAAATTTTGAGCCTAATTTACTTAAAGGAGGGTTCAGTTAACTGTTTTGTCAGGATAGGCATAGTTGCTTAGGTGAGTCCTCTAAGATTATGCAATCAAGCAAAAAAAAAAAAATGCATGCCATTAATATAGCACTGAGCATCATAAGTGCTGGAAACAACACATGAATTATTACTTATGAATTGTTAGGTAAGTTATCTTTCCAACAGAAACCAAGTCCTTGTTTAATCTACCAAATACAAAAGTTTACCAGTAATCAATGCAAGTTGTCTGATCAATGCAGTAAGTCAAGACAACTTAGTAAGTTCTCTTTATGTTTACTCTCTGCATATGACTGAATTTTATAAAAAAGTAACTATTCCCATTTCTTGTTTAATACAGGGCTCTTCTGGAGGAAGTAGCTACTATGGTGGTCAAGTAAGCAATATTTCTTCAACATTTCCTGTTCAGATTCAGATTAGTTTCTCTGGGATGAACTTGGTTCAGTTGCCATATTCACACAAAAACAAACATTGAATTTAGATGGTCACAATTGATCTATGTAGAGTGGTTTGTTTTTCACTGAATCAGCCTCTTCACATTTCAGTCATATCTTTTAATAAAAATATCTGTTGAAATCACTAGAGATACAATTTTACTTCATGGTTTTGTAAGTCTGCTTAACTGAAAATAACATATAAGAAAAGTTTGCAGGATTCATCTTCCATAAACTGCTGATGTGGTCTCCTAATAAGTAGCCATTTTCTTTTGCATTAATAACTATGTAAGAGTCTTCCTCTAGGAAGGCAGTCTAGCTGATGTTATGAACGTTCTTCAGATTAGGTCCATTTTTTTTGGTGCTAGTAGGTACTTAAAATGATTTACAAAAAATATGGTTTCATATTCTTTTTACAGAGTTCACCTTATTCTGGAAGCAGTCAGTATGGTGGTCAGGTAAGCAATTCTTCATTTTTAAGCTCCTCTTCCTACATATAATTTATTAAATAAAAAATATGATGGAGTGGGTTTACTAACAATCATTTTTTTCAAAAAGTCATTTTACTTTCAAAAAATATGTGGAAATGGTTGGTGTTTCTGAGTAACTGAAATGGAATAGCGTCAACACACTCCATTTAAAGAAAATGCACAGATTCCAGTTTCAGTTGCTATACTTTAGAACGCCTCTTAAGTGATAATTTAATCAGTCATTTTTGTGCTTTTTCATATGATGTTAACACTATGATGTTCAAATCACATATGATGTTCAAATCTTCTKTGTCATTTTTCAATTAAAATTATTCCACAAATAGAAAGGCATGGTTATATTAGTTTAGCTTAAGTTGTTGGAAGTTTGGTGTAAAACAAATGAATGGATATTTTGAAAATACAAATTTTGGTGTTCTACGCACAATAATACCACTTTTCTCATTTTCTACTGCAATAACAATCTTTTAATGTAACCAATTCCCTACGTACCCTTTCTAAGCACACCTTCTTTCGTACGCATAGTSGTTTGTCACTGGTAGTGAAACCTTATTAGTCCAGAAGCTAAAAGATGTAGTTGATAGCTGCTTAACAAAGGGAGGTAAGAGGGAACCATAATCATTAATATTACTCTTCTTTGTGTCTCACTCTGCTATATTGAAAAAAAAACAAATTATTTTATTTTCTATTTCATAGGCAAACACTGGAGTTGCAGTATGACTCTATTAAGCAGAACATATCTTACATCACAAAGGAAGGATCTAAATAACTCAATTTTTTATATGTTTCAAAACAAATAACATTCTTCCTAAAAGAATATATGGAATAATGAACAAAAAAATACACAAGTTACTCTCAAAATGCATGTTTCAGCTAACAGAAAATAACAAATAAAATGAAGATTTTGATTTTGTTTCCAACAGAACCACAGGATACTTAAAKAAGACACTTTATATACATACATTTGTGAAAATGAACTTACATGCTTTGCATTTGTAGGCCAAAAAAATATGTCTAACATTTAAGTAATAGATGTTTGATTTTCTTCTCACAGGGCGCATCTTATGGAGGCCGACCACAGGGTAAACCAGTAAGTAAAAGCCTTCCATATTGACTTTTTTTTTTCTCCTTGTAAAGCTGAAGAAAAATCATATCCAGTTAGTTATAGGCCACATATTTTCTATGAGTTATGTTACTTAGGATAAATTTCTAAGAGTATTAGGTGATTTACTCATCTGGCATAATCTCAGCAAATGTGAACATGATATTTATTCTCACTCAGTTGCATAGTTTTGAGCCATTATTTAATTGGTAGTTGAACTTCCCAACATTCTCCAATTAGTTCTAGTAATCATGGAAGAAAATACAGGATCTTTATTTTTTTGTAAGTGACTTTTTCTGAACAATTACTTCTGTTTTAATCCATAGCAATCTCTCACTTTGTATTTTAGCTATTTTAAATGCATCTCATCTACCTGTTGATTAAAGAGCTAGTAAAAATTGTTATATTGTCATATACTTGAATCATAATAGTAATACTGTTTGTGTAACTTATTCGATGGCATTCTTAAATAAAACAAGACTCCTGTAGAATATTTAATTTTTCAACATCCACTTTTATTTCCCAATAACTCTCTTCTTAAAACTTTCTTCAAGTAGGACTGCAAACTGTGTATTGTAACACTACCTATTTTTCAGAGCTAGCTGTATATTTATTCCAAGCAAATTTATATTTTACTGGACCCTATTATATTCTCCTTTCTATATCCTAAAGCCATTATTACTACAAAAGAACTGGTTTTTTGAGAACTTTTAATTAGATTCTCCTTGACTAATATATATCATTAAAAACAACATCTGTTAACAGAAATGTGTTAAATATTCTTATTTCCATGTAAGTTTTTCCCCACGATTTTGAGGTGACTAGACACAAAATAGTGTGCCTTATCTTGTAGTCCTTTATTCCAGGCAAGAAAAATATACTTAAATACAAATAGGTTTAGAGTCAAAGAAGGAAATTAATTTTTTTTTCAGGGTTCATCATCCTCAGGAGGCAGAAATCAAGGAAAACCAGTAAGAGTATTCTTCAAAATATTTTCATTTGAGTATTCCACAATCATATTGGAAGCATGAATATTATTATTTAAGTAACAGTAATGAGGGCAGGATTTTAAACTACTTTACATTGTTTATCTCAGAAAAATGGCCAATACATTGAAATGAAATATTGTCTTCAAGCCTGAATGTAAGGATGAGGCAGTGTTCGTTCCTCCTAATAACAAAGTTTGAGATACTCAATTACTTAGTCATTGGTGTTCACTCTATTACAGATGATGGGACAAGTAATCAGAAGCTGTTTCAAACTGTACAGTTCAGTTAGATATTTTGCTTTGAAAATCCTCTGGCACTGTTAATGAAGTAAAGAGGAYGCAGCTGAGCTTATTTAAGACCACTCAATTAAACAGATGGGACAAAAAAAGTGCAAGAAAAATTAAAATGAAGATCAGTATCAGAACTATCAATATTTGGGGTATATTCAAAGGTACTATGTTCTCATCAACTGTTATTCATTAGAATACTCCTACAAAAAAAAAAAATGCTTTTAAATTATTTTGCAGGGTTCTTCTACTTCCGGATACACATATTCTGGTAAACAGGTAAGAATACTTTCATCGCTGTTGTCATTTTTCTTAGTAAACAAGGAACTTGGAGTGGTCCATAGAGCAATTTATGAGTGATTGTGTCTGGAGAAACCGTTGTGTATTAATTTGTTTTGTATTGGAGCATATTTAAAGAAACAGTTGTGGAAAATCTGGCCTTAGTCTGGAGAAGCAGTTTCAATATTTTCTCCTTCTATTATACATAGGACAGTCCTTATTTTAAGCCTGAATCTCTTACATGCCTTGCTACATTTTACTGTCCTCTATTTTCAAATTCCTGTTTCCTGTATRCACAAAATTGTGTATTCAAAACCATACATGGGAGCACTTCTAGACTGACTTTTTTGTTTATTTGCAGAATCCATCTTCCACAGGGGGCAGCCAAGTGGTATGTACTTTTTTCTCCTTGTTTCTACTGGTTTCTTCCTACACAAATTATAGAAAACTCGAAGCATTGAGTAGGCAGTGAGATACCTGTATAAATACATGTATCTGAATAAATATTTGAGAATACGTGTACTACATAATAAACAGAAATAGTTTGAACAAAAAATGAGGAAGGGTAGGACRACATAAGTGCTTTATAGTTTGGATATTGCCTATAATTTGAATACCTGTTGGTTATGTATGCATAAGGTTTGGCAAATGGTCTTTTAATAAAATATCTGCATAATAAACAAAGCTAGCAAGATTTCTCTGAAACTGTATATGCCCTAATAATAGTAATGAATGGAATTATTTTGAATCAAAAAAATGTTCTTTTATAGAGTTCTGCTGGCAAACCCTCCAGTCCTGGATTCCTGCTGCTGTTGAGTGTTTTGAGCGGCTTTGCAGCCTCTGCTGCTTTATCAAAGTGGTCTATATGAAGTTCTGAACATGTGTTTGGCATCCTAGACGTCTATTTTACTCTATACTATTATATTAATTGATGTAAGAAAAGTCAAATGGGCATATGTTATTTGGCTGTTAAGTTGTATGTCATTAATATGCCATTAGTTTACCTTTAGTTTTACTAATTAATAGGTGTCATTAGTTTTATCAGTGTTTTAGACATCATTTTAACATTATTGTGCCCTACCAGTATAATGTTGTTATTCTTTTTTAATTTCCAACAAGAAATGTGATGAATACCTAACTGAAACTTGATTTGTTGWTTAGAAAATATTTGATTATTAACCAAAAAGGGATATGCAGAGGAATCAAACAAATTGTTATATATGCAAACTGAGCACTGCCACTAGTCATCATCATATGAAACAAAGCTAATTATAATTTACAGTAAGCAAGCCTCTGCAGAGCAGCACAGAAGGCAGCACGGTCCAGATTAGGCTGATAGCCTATGAAGTGCTGAAAAACAACATTTCCAACAGGAATAAATGGAAATTTGATGAAGTTCATAAAATTGATAGAACCCTGGGATTGGCTCCTTTTCTCAAGTATTTTGTCTGCAAGTTTAATTTCAAGATGATGCTGAAATCTGCACAGAACGGGGCCACAGAAACTCACTGCTGYTCTTTGGGTTCAAAACCAGGCCCCTGCTTTGCAGCAGTTTCTTTTGGAGCTGGTGATCTTCTCTTTGCCTAGTGCCCTGCGCACGGGTGGGTAGTTAGTAGTGGTGCCTTCACTGTAGTCGTGATACCACCTGTTATCTAGTATTACCCCTAGAACAGCTGTAACRGTTTAACTGCATGGTAGGCTAGTAYGTGATGTTAACAAAGTGCATTCTTCACAAACATACTTGTAATTAATGTTTTACATAGCACATGCCTAGTATTAAAATTAATTTGTTACTAATACGCTTACATTGTCTCATGACCCAGTTATAATTGGTGAGATCTATTTCCCTTGAACTTGCACTACKGCTTTCTCTGGAGCCACCATCTCCCCCGTTTGCACTGTACCCCCAGGCCCCACCAGCACTGCCGATGACTTGTGGATCCACCTGAATGGCTGAAACCTCCATTCAGACCTCAGGCGCGTTCTGCCCCAATAAAAAYCTTTAAATCCTGGAGGGCAGTTTGCTCCTTAGCACACTAACCTACCGCGGGAGAGCTCTCCCTGCAGCTCCGCACCTTGCCTGGGCCTTGCACCACACTTCTTTAATAAAGGTATCATGGATTTCATCAAAACCCTGATGTGTTGTTCACTGTACAACTATCGTGAAAAAAGATGAGGTTTAATGAAACCAGTGATTTGGTTTCACAAGGGAAGGGGACAAGGAGYGCGGGGGAGGGACCCGGTGGGCAGCGGTGGCAGGCGCGGGCTCCGCGCGCCCCAACGGCTGTAACGGTTGCCAGGGCCGCGGGGGCGCCGCTGCCACAGGCCGGGCGAGGAGCGGTGCAAGGGAACAACACCGCGCTTGGAAAAGGCTTTGGATCCCTCTGCCGCCTCCAGCTCCCGCGCTTGGATTGGCCCCACGGCCCCTTTCCCCACGCAGGGGGCGGCCCTGCCACTGCCGCCGCGCCTCATGGAGCGGCCGCGGCCCCGCTGTTCCGCCCGCCCGTCCCGCGCCCTAGGCGGCAGGTCGGGCCCCGCGGGCGGGCGCGCTGCGCGCCGCGGCCCTGGGAACGGAGCGGGCGGGGCCACGGCAGCAGCCGGAGCTTTTGCGGGACGGCACCGCGGCAGCCGGAAACACCGGGCGGCTGAGACGAGGCGAAGCGGCAGCGAGGGGCGAGCTGGGCCGCGGCCCGCGCCCTGCAGGTGGGAGGCCCGCGCCGGGGCTGCCCGGGGCGAGCGGCRCCGCGCGGGGAAAGGGCCTTGGGTGCGGTAGGGAGCGATGTCTGCAGGTGGCGAGGGCTGCTGCCTGGTGTCGCGAGGGGATGACGGTCCGGGTTACGGCAGCATCGGCGTTGCTAACAGCCGCGGCTCGCCTCCTGGGTGCTTCTGCGGGTGGTGCTGGCCCGGCTGTGCTCGGAAGGGCCATGCCGCACTTACTGCAGTGCCCTGTGTGAAATTACCAGAAATTATCCTCAGTGCTGGCTCTGTGGCACCSTGGGTCCACCCTGAGCTTTGCACGTTAAAAAGACAGTAGTAATAGTACTAGTAGTTAAAAGCCTAGTACTAGTGGTAAAAAGGGTTAAGTCAGAATGCCAAAAATGTAGAGGTAGTGAGCACAATAGCATAAAACAATTCTTCGTATGGAATAATTAGGGAGGTAAAACATTAATGCCACAAGAGACTTCAATTTGTATCATATTTTAGTGAATCTTATAAACTATTTTGTAAATCAAAATGAGACTCAGAGAGACGACTGAGATTTTTTTCTGCAATGACAAGTGTTTTATTTGAGACCTGGGCAAGAATTTGGGCAAAATCTTTCCAAAACTGAGTGAGCACAGTAATGGGGACTTTTCTGTAATGTCAGTCTCCATATAGGAGGGCTAGGATCTGAGAAGACTCTCAGTCTTCAAAGAATAAATGTGCAGACAGACAAAGCTGGGGCTTAGATACTGGTTGACATCTTGTAGACTTTTCCCCAAACCTRTAGCACTTCTTCATTCTCTATAGGCGCTGTGCAGGTGACTGATACGAACACATGTGAACCCCATGAGGCTGACCTGTTCTCAGTCCTGTGCTGCACAGGACCTATGCTACAAAAGCTGTCTCAGTACAGACTCCAGCTCTGTGACAAAGTCTGTCTTTATATGAGAATAAGAAACATTTTTTTTTTTTTTTCACTGCCATAGGGTGAGTTTGAAGCAGGCGGTAGCTGTGGAGAAACTAGTTCACCTTTTCCTTTGGAAAACTGTTGTTCATGGTTGCCTGTACATTCTTAGACCTGGTGAGAACCCATGATAAAAACTGCAAATATGAGAGATAAGGATCYATGGTTTAAGCATATGTGATGTTCCGGATTGTAGAGGTGCGATGTGTGTGAAAGTGTGGGCTTTGGAAAAAGTATGACGGTAGTGAGTAGACAAACTTGCTTTATGAAGAGCAGTATATTGTTAAGACAGGTTCGATATGCTTAACCATTAATCCCCCAAGGTGCCTTTGCAGCCTACTTTCCTGACGTTCCTGTTTGTAGTAGCAGGCACAAGGCCCGAGCCATCTTAAACAGGTACCCTCAGGTATCTACTTAAAAACAGTTCCAGATCCACATGCTTGATCTGTGGGACAGGCTTGTTAAATACAATTATTCCTCTCTTAATATTCTCAAATTCTTTATAAGCTGGAATTGTTCTTTATCTTATGGCAATGGAGGGTATCTCATAAGGGGAAGAGGTGCTCCCAAAAGATCTATATCTCCTGAGATCCAAATGAAAAATGAATGTAAGATGGTTAGGAGTTTTTGGTTAGGCGATATATTAGATATTAGGAAGAATTAGAATCTTTTCTAATACTCAGACCTCTTCAGTATATTATTTTGATGTCTACTTTTATTTGTAACTACTAGGTTTCTGCAGATAAGTAAGTCTTCAGACTTATTTATCTCCAGTGTACTATCTAGTGTGTGTGATTCTGCTTAAACTAGGTCACTGTGATGGAAGGTGGCTGCACTGCCTCAAGCATGCAAGCCTGATTAGTAATTCATAAGTTCTGTTAGTGGGYACTGCAGCCGAACCACAGCTATATTTAATGTTCAGTCTTTCAGCACCTTAATTCAAGATGCATCATGGGCTTGGTACATCTGCTGGAATTGCATTACGGCAGTGCCTTTTTCTGTGCCCAGTCTTGTATTGTACTTGTGTATGCCTTTGRAGAGGTGGAAACTAGAACTGGAGCTGAGAACTGAATGACTTCTTGCTCCTGGACCCTAAATGTGGCTACTTGGTTCTTTCTGTGCTGTGTCTATACAATGAACACAGTGTATGTACTGTTTGAATAGAGGGAGGCAGTAAGGCAGGTTGTATCAAATTTCTCTGTTGGCAGGCGGAGTTTGGCTCAGTGACTGTTGTGTCAATATAAAACTATTGCACTACTGTGCACATACAGGAAGTCTTCATCTGGTAAGAGGTACTGATGTGAGATTTAGTTCAGTGAGAGCCCGAATTGCTTGAACACTGAGGTTTTATATTTGGTAGGTGACTCTTTAACACTCTTCAGACTAAACCATATACTCATCAAAGAAATCCTATTCAGTTTGCTTACTTTATCCCTTATACCAAAACTAAAAAGAAAATAAATGGTCACAGGGAACTTTAAACATGTTTAAGATTCACAATTCCTAACTTATCCTACATATARGTTAGAACCATCTTAAAAGAGACCATCTTTAAATATTTGACATTAGTTAATATGCAATTGGATTCCCTTTGGTAGACTTGGTAATGTGTGAATTTCCTGACTGAATGGCACCATCGACATCAACACCGGCGAATCACCGATAAAGCCTCCACGGAATGTTTTGGAGCAAAATWAAGAAATATTGCCTGATCTTTAGGTAAATGTGTAACTACTCTGTGTATAAATGCTAAAACATATCAGCATGATTTTGGAAAGAAYAAGATAGCGTTGTGTTTAGGGCAGCAAATAGCTGTGTTGGAACAAAGTTCATCTTTTTTTTTTTTTYTTYTTTTCCTGCTTGGCTTGTTGGGCTTGAAATCCTCRTGAAACTATTACTTTGTCCTTTGTAGTGACGCTATTAGTCTTTCTCACCAGTTAGAAAAATTTTAAACTGGAAAATTCTACCTTCAAAACAATACATTCACTTGAAAACAAAACTTTAATTGTTCAGCTTCTGCTAGAAGAGAAAGGAAGAACTTTGCTACAGGATTTACCTTTAATAATACTTCTCAAGAAGAACAGGAGCACYAAGGAAAAAAAAGTAGCTCATTTTTACATAGTCTATTTTGTACATTGTAAAGTATCCGTCAAGGAGAATGAGTAACAGACGGAAGAACAAAAGAAAGAGCAAGGTAATTTTTAAAATGATAAAATTACTTGCAGTGATTTAGATGAAAATTAAATTGCTGCTGATTTGGGGATGGAAAATTGTCAASGTTAACCTATGGGAGAGAAGAAGGAAGAAACTTGTGTCAAATACGARGTTGATAGAACACATTAATAGAGACTTTTAAAATGAGAATTTTTGAGATTATTACAAATATTTACAGCATTATTCCAGTTTATAAAGATTTTATATAAATATGAAAGAATATATGTGTTGGTAGGAAGGAAGGAGAAGGGAGATATAGTGTTCAGGGAAAGAGGTCCAAATTCAACACTTAAAAGAATACTATGTGTGTAAAATCTTGTTCAGAAACTACTTTAGCAGTACTTTGCTACATCATSAAAGGTATGTGCATTCTTATTAACTATCTAGGATATTAATTCCCATACATAAATTCTGTTGTTGCATTAAATAYTACTTTTAGGTATAAAGAAGACAATACTGACTCGAATAGTTTCTGAAAAAAAGATTAATGAGTTAGAACATCCCTCTGAGAAAGGTAGCTGTGTTGCATTTGCAACACAAGTAGTGTTATTTATATGTACCCAGCACAAGGAAGAGTAGTGCCTTTGCTACACTGGAGGAGGCTCATCAAAATAAGCCCTCCAAGTTCAGTGAGCTAGCTCTTAAGCCACCTTTCTTGGCCACTTGTCCTTYTTGTTGACCACTTCTTAATGTATTTGTCCAAGTATGGCATCAGCACTAGACTCATATTTCTTTTGAGAAACATGGAGACACGATTCTGTTTCTTTAATCTGCAGTCTTGCTTTCAAGAAGAATGCCCAGGAAGGATGTCCACACCTCTTCTACTAGAAGCAGACTTGATCTTTCACACTTTTTTTTTTTTCTTTGCATAAGGTAGGCTAGATCAGTGTTTATTTTGTGGCATTTCTCAGGCACAGAACTTGATGTACTACCACTTAGAACTTAATAAACCTTTTGCTTTTTTTCCTTTCTGTTTTTAACTACCTGATTGTCTAATTCTCATCAGCTTTATATTTTAACTAATGTGCAAGTGCTTTTTGCTTAACAAAGCCTTTTATGTTCTTTARTAGAAAAATGAAACAGAAGTCAACAATAGCAACAAGACCTATAACTGAATGTTTTATTCTGAAGGATCAGCTGAAGTAATGATGATGTTTTGAAGATTAGATTGGAAGGCGTAATAATAGTTTTTTGTTGATGGTTTTTTTTTTTTTTTAATTGGGTGAGAAGAGGAAGGAGTAATGGAGTAGTTGCCAGGAGACTTTATTTTCATATTAAAATCTTTCTGCAAATCACTAGAAAATATTACAAGTGTTAACTGAACTCCACAGCATGCGGAAGGATTTTATTTCACCATTTTCTTTGCATGCTTTTGCTCTTAATGCATGGCATTTGTAAGCCATGGTCTGGGAAGATTTTTACTTTCCTGCCTCTGTACAATCCTGACAGTGAGTTGTAAATTGCAGGGTGAGAGCTAGAAAGAATTTACATGAGGAAAGTATATTTTAACCTCTTTCATGAATTCCTCTGGTTCTGTCTATATGAGCATATTATAAAGATGTATAAGCAGTAACTGTTAAGCACACTTCAATTTGTAGATAGCATGACAAGAGATCTATGAAAAACTATTTTATATGACTTTTAAATTGCATCTTGCTTTGAGAGGTACTAGGTACCTGCAAGGAATAGTCCCTAAGTGTGCTTTTAATGCAGCCTATCACTGTTGTTGGATGCTGAATTGTTTTTTTTCAAACTTTCTTTTATGTGCTTGCAGTRGTGATTCTCCAAATACTGATGGCTTTGTTTTTCAGAAACTTTTCATTAAATTAGTCAAGTTAATTAAATGTAAAATGAGCCAGCTGCACTGACTGTAAGAAACAGTTGCTGTTAATTCATGTTGATTAATGRACTACAATGCAGAATACTGAATAGTTTGGGATAATAAAAGAACTTTGTGTGTTTGATTCAGAAGAAATGCAGAATCAAATGCACAAAATTAGGAAGACTTGTGCGTTCATGTAACCTAGCTTTTTATTATAATATTATGTATGAAAATGTAACCTAATCTTAAAATATTTCACTGAGTCTAAAACATGCTCATCAACTGAGATACTTTGTGCAAGACAAGCTCAAATACAGAATGAACTCATAACCAAAAACTTAGTGTTGCACCARATTATGTTACTGGATACTTAGGAGCTGAGGAGATCAATAATTAGTGCCATCAGATCTTTAAAAGGTGAAAGTCATAATGCTAATAAATGTCCTACAGTCTTGTTGTGGCAAAAAAAAAAGTCCTGTTAATATTAGCAAATTTGGTTCAAGAMTAGATAGAGAAAATAAAATATGTGCAGTATATTTACTACCTGTTAAGCCAAAGAGGTTATGTTCTCTTGGTCTGACCTTAACGCTAGTAAATTTTAATGTTTTTATATGTATTTCTGGAAGGAGAGTATAGGAATGATATAAAAATAAAACATTTTAATATTAGCTTGTTGTGGAGAAGTTGTTAATTGAGATGGAAGATAGTAGATCAAGAATAACATCTTTCTGTCTGAATAAATTTTATGAAATGGGAATATGTGATTTTCCACTTCAGGAAATCTGCTTCCCTTTAAAATATATTTTTCAAACTTTATACAATATGCAACTTTTCAGCTGAAACTATTGCTTCCTTTATACATTCTACCCTGTTTCCTTATGCTATAAAACCTTTACCAGATTCCTTCCCCATATACTTTTAAGGAGAACAATATTTTATCATATTATCTGTGTTTTATCCACCAGTTATGTGTAGCGTAAATACCATCTCAGCACAAAGCAAGATATTGACTTTCCTTATAAGCCTGCCCTTTACCTCTCTTCCTCTGTCTCCCATATTGCTGGATGTTGCTGTTGTTTTAGGGTGTGTCTATGTGGTATATGGGCAAGTAGGCAGAAGCAGAGGTGGTTAAGTTTTGATTTTTCACTTTAATCTGGGGTAATAAGATGAGAGGGTGATGAATCTAGTAAAGTCACTATTAATATGACTACTCAGYTTTGAGTTTTTGAATTCACAAATACAGATGTGGGCTTAGCACTGCATTAGTGGCACAGGTACATCCTGCAGAGTACTGAGTAGTCAGTCCAAAGCCAGTGAGAAATCTAAGCCTGGGTGTTATCTGTGTACAAGAACTGAGACAGGAACTTTCATTTTAAGTGTTGATTTAAGACGATCAAAGTGTGGCTGTTCTTGAAAGTTACTTCATTTAGCAAACAGCTGCATAGTCTGTTGCAAGGGATATGCAGGAACTTGTCTTTAGAAGAATGATTACACCTCTGCTGTTGATAATCTGTAAATCTAACCCTGCTGTGAAACAGCAGCTGATGACAGCTCAGCTGCTGAAAGTTCTCCCCTTGGCTGGGTCCAGCTTGTGCTAGTTTGTACAGAGATTTAGGAAGTGCTCTCTCTTTTTGCAGGAAGCGGAGAGAAAGGGAAAACTGCAGAGGTATTTTGTGTGTTTAGCAGAGGGTGGATGTTTGCCTGAGATATATGTTTCACTTCTGTGTAGTTCCTGCTTGATGAAGGAGCTAGTTCAAAGTACAGCATGAAACGTGACGCACCTTTTCTCTACAAGCCTGTCTTGCTGACTTCTGATAAGACAGCTTTTGTTCAATGTCCGTATTTCTTCTATTAAAATGAACATTTGCAGTCCATTTAGTACGAATTTTGGAATCTCTGAATTTGCTTTAGTGAATTCTGGTAAAGAAATACAGCCTTCTGCTAGTGGCAGCTTTTTGAATCGCATTGTGTGACTTAACCACTTGATGAATGGGAGAAGATGAATTTGTTACTAGTCTGTGAAAGCAAGATTAAATTGATAGTGTTTCTGTGAAAAAGCGCCTTTTTTTTCTTGGAAYCATGATTAGGATTGCTAATGAAGACACAGCTACAGTTCAAGATAGTGCTCTGGTATGTGCTCCTATAGTTCTTTTTTGTTAAGTGTTGTCCATTGGTACATATGATACCGAATGCTTTGATATTTGCTCGTCCTAAGTAAGCTGTTAGTAAGAAGTGCTTAAAATTGCTTTTTAAGCTGTTTAGGAAATAGATGCTTGTATTATATGAAAATGATTTTCTGATATTGTGGCCTATTTTGAAGGTTAAGGAATGGTTCTCATAAGAATTATGAATGTTTATAAAAACTCTTGGTCACTATACAGGTTTGCTGAATGCAGAGATGTTAGTCAGAGCTCAGCAGAGATGTGCTGAGTGCATTATATTCATATTTTGTTCAGAAGCATTTTGAAAATTGAAAAATCAAGAGTTTTAAAACTTCATTATYTGTGTGTTTTTATGATATTTAGAATTGTTCATCTTAACACTATATTGCATTTTGTATAGCTAGATTATTGTTTCTTGATACTTAAAAAAGATAAATGGGAAAGTTGAAACGAACTGTTTGGGCAAGTTKGCTCTTAGAAATGTGCATTTTGCAGTATTGCTCTTTTCCAGTAGTGGAGTTATGCCTTTGTTATGAAGTTCGCTCCTGTCATTTCTCTCTGAAGATTTTTTTTTTTTTCCCCTCTTTTTCTCCCTCTTGTCGTCTGTGTGCTGGTGGTATTCTTCCAAGGAGTATGATCTCTGAGTTTTTCATCATCTGACTGTCCRTATCCTGAGGAACGACTTTCTTTTCTTCTGTTTCTGCTCCTTGTTCTCAGTTATTGCAAACCTATCCTTCAAAAACATTTCTGTTTGACAAACTGATCCGCTTCTCTGTTTTGTTCTATATAATAGATAGGATATATAATTCCACAATTGTCATCTTCATGCAATGGGTTATTCCACAAAAACCTGTTCTTTGAGAAATGTTAGCAAATTAGAGTTTTTTTCTCACTCATATCTTTAAATGTCTGATCAACACCATCCTCTGCAGTTATATCTTTAGTATTCAATTTATTTGCTCTATGAATTAAATGAGACTATTTCATACAAGAATATTTTCTAAGGTTCCTTAAGAGAAGCCTTGTGTGTTTCGGCATCCAGGCATTTTTTTTCTTGTTTGCTGATAGACTTTTAAAAAAATCTTTGCAGCGTTAGAATCCTTGCTGTAAAAAAAATAAAAAATTGGATAGGACACAAATATATGGTTTATATTTTTCTTTGTTCTTGTGATTCAGAGTTAGTTGCAGATTATCACAGCAGCTCTAAGTATCTGTATCATACAGGGATTCAGCTATCTTCATATACTTGACTGGAGAAAATATATAAAAGCTTAGAAAGAAGATAAATTCAGCTTTAAAATATGTCTGTAGGTGCACTTGGAAAATATATAGTCTATTGTCACATCTTTTGCATATAGTAARTGTTATTCTTCCAAAGAGCTTTTGTCTGCCATTTGTGAATTGTCTTGTTATGTATAACCTACTAATGTAATTTGTTAGTAACTTGTTTTGAAAAAGTAAGTATTCACTCTTCTGGTATTTKTTTTGCTTTATGGGCTGAGTTCCCTGGATAACTTTTCTAATATGCTTATTCTTAATGGAAATGTCTGTCACACTTTTAAGTGTGTCTTTGGGTTTTTTGTTTTGTTTCAGGAAAGCCAAGGTCAAGAAATGTCTGCCAATTTAAAATACCTTTCCTTGGGCATCCTGGTTTTTCAGACCACAAGTTTAGTCTTGACCATGCGTTACTCTCGGACACTGAAAGAAGAAGGACCTCGTTACTTATCCTCCACTGCAGTAGTTCTTGCTGARCTTTTGAAGATTTTGACCTGTATTTTATTGGTCTACAAAGACAGTAGTATGTGTCAAATTTTGCACAAAGTAATTTTCCTAGTTGATATTCTGTATTGTAGTGGCAACTGCAAAACATATATTTGAGTACAAGAATCTCACAAAGTGTTTCCCTTCTGATTTAGGAAATAGTCTTGAGAAGACTCTAATCACATTTCATTTTTCAACACATTATATAACATGTGTAATTGCTGACTCTCTAAGTGGATGTGAGTACTGAGAAAAAATAAATTCGGCTTGGAAGCTGTGTTTGCTCGGGCATTTTATGAAACTCCTAAATATTGCCTTCCTGTTGCTGTTCCTGTTGGAAAAGATGAAAAGCTTTAGTGTGTCCAAAGCAAGAATGATAATATATAAGCCTGCAATGAGCAGAGTCATGCGGGTGTGTAAGAGAATAATAATTTCATTACTAGTTTTAAATTCAGGGAAAGTTGTATTTTACTATTTCTTATTTCTAAGATTGTACTGTATTTTCCAATTTTGACATATGTATCTAGTGTTATTAATATAATTGTGTATACTTAATTGTTGGTAATTCCATATGCAATTAAATATACATATTCAAATAAGACTGCAGATATTACAGGTTTAAGAATAAGAAAATCTTAAGTGAAGCAAAACTTCTAATCTTTGATGTATCCTGTTGAAATATACGATGGTCATTAATATGTTTTACTTGAGAGATTGTGAGCGATGATAGCTTTGGTATTCTAGGCTAGAGTTTTGGTTTTTTTTAATAGCCTTATAAAAACAAAACACAGTTTGGTGTTTTGATAACTGTGATGGCTGTAAAAAGGAGTCAACAATTTTAAAGAACAGACTATAGCTATCGTTTTTTGGTGGGGGGGCAGGGAAGAGTTTGCATTTAGTGATTTTTTTGTTTGTTTGTTTCTTTTATTGTTTCTTTTGGTAGAGTGCAATTTACGGACTCTGAACAGAGTGCTGCATGATGAAATTCTTAACAAGCCCATGGAAACTCTCAAACTTGCTATTCCATCAGGAATTTACACTCTTCAGAATAACTTGCTGTATATAGCATTGTCAAACCTAGATGCAGCCACATATCAGGTATTGTATATTTGGTTTTCTCTGCAGGTTTCAGATAAAAACATGAATATTGTGATAATAACTGTTTTGTATTTTTTTTCTTTTAAAGGTTACATATCAACTGAAAATTCTTACCACAGCATTGTTTTCTGTGTTCATGTTAAGCAAGAAACTGGGTGTATACCAATGGCTTTCGTTAGTTATCTTGATGACAGGAGTGGCATTTGTGCAGGTAAATATTAACAGGTGTCTTATATTTATTTTACATGCTTATTCAAAGAATGTGGATTTCTGTAATGATTATACAGCTTCCTGATTCTACCAGCTGCACACAAAAACCAGTGTGTAGCTGAATTACAAATCACAACTGGCCAAGGCTGCAGAATGGTAGATAGGGCTCATACACACAAGGCAACACCTCTTTGTGGTCCCAGTACTGTACTGGGAATGAGATGGCATCCAGAGTAACCTGACAATCACTGAGATAATACTATTTACTAGCACAGTTCATCTGACCTCAAGGGTTTGGGTTTCCAGACCTTCTGTGCCAGCTCAGGCATGCTGCTCATCTTGTGATGTATTTGAGCACAGCAAATTCATCTGAACCCATTCAGGAGGTGAATTTGGTCTCTAAGGTACAGCAGTTTGTACATTATGGAGGGCAGAATCATGAGAACAGAGATTGTTCTAAGAACTTGTAGCATATTCTAGAAATTTTTGTTTAAAAGTTTTTAAAAATATCTTCCACAGGTTGTAATTATCAAATTAATAAAGTTTTAAGTTCAGAACCAGAATTTCTAATAGTACCTACCAGTCTTTTGGGGTGTATTTTTGTCCACAGCATTGCATTTTACTCTGCAAGCGTAGGTGTATGGTGAGATTTTGCTTCACAAAATTCAGCTTAGTTCRGTTTTCTGCATAATCACTGAAGAGAAACCTATTCAAATGACAGTTCATGCTGGCTTAATGAGTGTTTTTCTGAGTGTCCCTGTATTTCGGTGCAGGTAGGTAACTTTTAGATGACAAAGGTTGGCAACTGTGCATCACCAGGATAAAATTCATCCTGGGAGTCAGATACAGTGCCAACTTATAAAACATGTTGGATAAATTCCTGGCTTGTGTAAATAAATGGGAATCCTCTCAGTTAAGGCCCAGTTTTACTCCCTACTAAAATGCAGAAAAAAAAATGTGGTTTTGTATTTCTTTAAGAATATATAGGATGCTAAATATAAAACTATACTAGCATATGACTGCCTCAATTGTTATTATTGCTAGAAAATAAAATTGCATTTAATAAATGCTCATGTCTTCATTCTGTGAGTGAAGTTTGTTTAACTGTTTTTGCAACTAGTGGCCTTCGGACTCCCAAGCAACAACCGCTAAGGAACATTCAGCAGGATCTCAGTTTGTAGGCCTGATGGCAGTTCTTATAGCATGCTTTTCTAGTGGATTTGCTGGGGTTTATTTTGAGAAAATTTTAAAGGAAACTAAACAGTCTGTGTGGATCAGAAACATTCAGCTTGGTAAGTTTGAATTTACTTCTCTCTTGAACAATATTACATTTAAAAGAATTAAGATGAGTGTGCAGAAAACATCATAAAAATGTCAAAATCAGTGTTCTTCATAAATGAACTCTTAAAGCTTGAAATAAGATTATTGTAAACTCTGCTAGCTGGAATTGTGAGAATGACTTTTTGATCTGATCTAGTTCTTGATTTAACTTGATTATTTGACTTTTTTTTTTTTTTTTAGAAAATGCAGGAGCATTAAATTACGTTTCTAAATCAATACTTTCAGACATTTTAATATTTTTTTTTCTCTCATATCCGGGTAGACAGTTTTGTGAGGCAGGCACTTTTATTAGAGAGTAGAAAAATAAAGCTTTGCTTCATGTGCAAACAAAACTGAGGTAAGAACTTGTGATTATTTCAGTACAAAGGTGAGTGCTGTACTACTAGTCTTATCTACCGTGCACTTATTTGATAAAGAAATATCCTCTRTTTGTAGTTCCACATTTAGAAGACCTAGGCATTAATGGCACAGAACTGATCCCTTTTATTGAATGGACTTTTCCTTAGCTCAGACTAATTTACTGACTTAAAATGTTAGAAATCCCATGAAAGTGGCATCTTTTGTTCTTCTTTTGCAACAGTGATTGTTGGAGTTGCCCTTCTTCCTTGTGTGGATTCCCTTTAGTTTTTCCTTGTAGACAAAATTATATATGTATATATTATAGTTACATAAATGCTTTTGGCAGTTTTTTTTTTTCTAACACTTTGATACAGACTCTTGATCAAATCCACAGTGCTRTGTAATTAAATCATGAAGATCCTTTGCTGGATCAGGGCTGTGTAGCGAATGGAAGAAAGTACCATAATAAAGCTTTGAAACTTAACAATCAATCTTTCACTTTCAGGATTTTTTGGTAGCATATTTGGATTGATGGGTGTATATATTTATGACGGAGAACAACTGTCAAAGCATGGATTTTTTCAAGGATATAATAAGCTCACTTGGATAGTTGTTGTTCTACAGGTAAGATACCTGAAATCACACATTTCTATGAAGGCACTTGGAATTTATTCTTCAATAAATGATAGGAGAATTAATGTTTGCCCCTAAAGCTGCTGAAAATTCTATAGTCAAGTCTGCTCTGTTCCTACTAGTATAAAGCTCAAAATAAATACAAATCTGCAAATCTCTGAATAAGCATTATGATTAAATGTTGTATAAAATAAGTGTGCAATATTATCTCTTTTGAATATTTAAAAAAAAGAGGGTTTTTTTCCTTCTGTGGCTAAAAATATGCATGTAAGGATTTTCCACTAATTTAATGTTGGAAACAGTGTTTTCTCCATTGGAGAATGAAGAACTTTGGCAATAATTATCTTGAACAGTAATGCGTGAAATAAATATAATGCTTCTAGAGACAGACAAGAAAGCTTTCTCTAAAGTGCATGTTGTTAAGATAGATGCTCTCACTGAAATCACTGGGTTGCAAGTCTGAACCTCTGTCTTTTTCAGGCACTTGGGGGCCTTGTGATTGCTGCTGTTATAAAATATGCAGACAACATTTTAAAGGGGTTTGCAACATCTCTCTCTATTATACTGTCAACACTGATTTCCTATTTTTGGTTGCAAGATTTTGTCCCTACAAGGTAAGTGTTCTGTTCCACATGTACTGGGGAGGAGAGGGAGAAACACTTCTGTGCTTACCAGAAACAAAAGGAAAAATAAAAACAATGAAGGCATACTGCATAAAAGACTTAGATCAAATCTTCTCATAAAAATCTGGATTTATAATATGCCTTAATTTATACTTAATTTTGCAATACAGAAGGCAATGTTTAATTTTCTCTAAGATCCAGTTCCTCACAAGTCAGGAATAATTAAGCTTTTCTACTCAGTCTTTACTGAACCAGTCTCTTACTGACACTGTGTTTTAGTTTGCTTTTCCTTCTACTTTTTTCTAACTATTTGTTCTTTAATGTAGCTAAATCTCTTTTCCTCCATGCCYGTTTTCCTTTTTCAGCGTGTATTTTTCTCTGTTCTAGTTGGATTTGTTCAAACCTTATTTTCATGCCCTCTGTCCTTTTTTGTTCTCTGGGTCTTTCTTTGCTTTTATGAAATCCCTTCTCTTTGGGTCAGGTACCGGACTGGTATTGCATGGTTGTTCTTTTGGGCTCGGCTCCCCCCTGCTGGCCCTTCTGGATAAGTCTGTGGAAAAGGGATTGCCTGCCTCTAATTTCCTCTTTATATTTTAAATAGACATATCTTCTGCAACTCATCTCATCACAAAATGCCTTACAGCCGAACAATGATAGGGATAATAATCCTGCTATATGGTTTTCCATCCAGTCTCAAAGCAGTTTCTGAAAGAGATAATTGCGGATGTCTGGTAGTCCAAAGACTTTTTTTTTTCTTAAAGTCAATAGCATATTTAGTAATTAAAAGATTTAACCAAAAAAGAGAGGAAATAGGTTATGTTTCCAGGTCCTATACACTGTAATTTAATGTATTGTGGATCTGATTTTAGTAGCTATGTATACTGCTGTTTTATACATTGATAGATTCTGAAATGATTACTTTAATGCTGTCTTATTGATGTATGGAGTATAAAAATTAATTGTAAGCATTTCTTTTCAACAGGTTTCTTTTGTAAAATAAGATTTACTCTAAGGGCCTTGARTATTTTATTTCAGACCTCCAGTTACCTAAATACTGTCAAAAGCAAGGGCTTTTCAATGTTTCAACATAGAAGATTCCTTTATTATCTATCTGTTGTGTAAATACTTAGATATCTGCCATAATRTAGGATTTACTGATTTGCAGACTGGTTCTTGAGAAGCAGTGGTTTGTTTTGACACAAAGTTCAGACTTCTTTTGCTTGCATTTTGCATAGTGCTCTGGTCAAAAGAAAGAAATAAAAGATTACTTGGATTATCCCTTTGGTAGTTGCTACATGAAACTGTATTTTTGTTTGACTTTTCATATTATGTTATAATTGTGCATGTTCTTCCTATATCATTCTCCAGGAAAATAAGGCAAATTACTTGATTCATTGCAGGTTGGACAGATACTATTTATACTGATTATGTCCTCATGGAGTAATGAGGAAGGAAAGAAAAAAATGCCCCTGCTTTTGAACTGTATTACTTAGTGAYATTTCATCATATAAAACCACKTAACTTTTTTTTTTTTYCCATATTTTTTTCAGCGTCTTTTTCTTCGGAGCCATTCTTGTAATAACAGCTACTTTCCTATATGGTTATGATCCAAAACCTGCAGGAAATCCTATTAAGGCATAGCAGMCTTTCTTACTGAGCAGATGACGTGCCTCGCTGACAACGGCGTGTGAGAGATGGCATTGTGCACTGCAGGGAGAGGATTACTGCCCTGAATCTAATGAAGAAGTGCTTATGAGTAGTTCTGAACAAGCAGAAGAGTTAAGATGGATGATGATACTGTATGTAACTGATTTAAAAAAAAAAAAAAAAAAGGCAGGAGAAAGCCCGGTGCAAGTCACTAATAAAAACTTGAAGGGAACAAAAAGTTCCCAAGAAACTGCAATTAGGAATGTTTACAGCTTTGACTGGAATTGCATCAAAAGAATTTACTGTTTTGACTGCTGCAGAAATATTCTATGCACTCTTTGAAAGAGCACATGAAAACATTGTCAGATTGTATGTTTTTGCAATTTGACTATATTTAATTGTAGTAAATATGTTTTTAACTGTCCATTTACATGAAATCAATTGAATACACATCATAGTTCCAAAGTGATGCTTCTAATTAGAAATTCCTTATTAAAACTGCAAATTCAAGTATGGTTGAAAGACCTTTTCACAATATCAAATATTTTTATATTTTTAGAAGGCTGATTAATAACAGAAGTCTGTATTCTATTGCATATGAAAAACTGYTATGAGAATGATAACATTCTCAGCTAAGTACACAAGGGGAGAAATTCAGAGTAAAAGCTAGAAATCCATGACAAAACTCCAGCTTTCCTCTGGATGGCTGTTAGTGTTTCCAAGGAGCCAGGAACCCTGTAACCACAGACCAGAGGTTCCTGCAGTAACTACACGCTGTGGTTAGGGTTGGGATAGAGTGCTTGCCCAAATGCAATGTTCATTCCTTGATTTTTTTTTTTAATTGATTATAAATCAGCTCATTGCTAGAACCTTTAAGGTAGTTTTTGTGTTTTAAATATTCCCAAGAWTTTTTTTTAGACTACAATTTTTAAAAGGCCCATAATAAACATTTGAAATGCATTACTGTTGCCTGTAGTGGCTCCATAAGGAGTTGTTATATATATTGTTTTTATGCTGTACTGTACTTTATTGCAGAGGGAGGTGGTTTTGGTGTTTTTTCTCTGTTTTTAGTGTGGTGTTTACTCATGAACTCTTCAAGGCTGTTTCAGTGCACTTGCACATAATGGCTTAGTTAGAGTCCTTGAGCCAACAGACCAAATGGGTTCTCTAGAGCTGTTCAGTCTAGTGGTGGAATTACTTCAATGGAAAAGTAATTTATTGTGCAATAGATAAATCTAAAAGCATGGTGTCCTTTTGTTTTGAACCAACCAACCAAACACAACAACAAAAAAAAAAACAAACCTAGAATGAGTCAGGCTGTTAGRAACATGTTGCTTGTTAAAGCATTTATAAAAAAACAGTTGAGCCAGAAGCACATACAAAAACTGGCAGAATTAATGAACACAAAAAGCTGTCTTAATCATTCATTTCTGAGAGGCCTTTTCACAACAGGTATTAATGTAAAGTGACTTCTCATCCATGTATTACACTTGTGAAGGTATGAATTTTTATAAACAGGTAACAGTCTCTTAACTGTAGAATGACAGATGACAAAAATGTTTAGTTCCTTTTTATTCGTGCTTTCTGACTTTTTTTCATATGTTGTTGAAAACATTGTGATGAGAGATGTTTTTAAAGTTTATTAAAATATRTCAGTCAGATTTTCACAGCTGACTGGATGTTTTCCAGAGCATCTCTGTTATGGGTTGACAAGAGAAGATTTCATAAAAGTGCTGTGAGATACTTTTTAAAAAAAAAAAAAAAAAATTGTAAGTGCAAAAGCAAAAAATCCACTTACATCAGACAAGTGAGAACRCTTTCTTCTGCTGGTGCTAACAAGGTTTAGAGATCTATGCTAAGGGTGTCTTAAGCTTCCTGAATTGTAGATCTACCCTGGCATGCCATAGCTGCAGGAGCAGTTACTAATAGGTGGTCAAAATTGTCCCAGATTGCATTAGCCACTTATTTTACTACTAAAGCTTTCATGTGTAACATTCAATGTGGCAAAATCTATAACAAATTATATGTAGTCACTTTATTGAAATACGAGGTGGTAAAATGTATGTGTGCAATAGTGGCTTACAGTGCTACTAYACAAAAAGCTCATGGTAGGAAGAGAAGAATATATAAATCTCTGAAATGATGTGGGAAATGTTGGTAGTGATTATTATTTGAATTGCAGTTTGGGATGAACAGTAATACTTCTTCCATGAGTCACAGTAGTGGAAATGTTCAGATGCTATTAATTGGTAACTTACATAAGAATTTATTTTTTTTTAAAGGAGAGGAAAAGAAGAGGAAGGCACTTTAAAACCAGTTGCATAGTAAGGAAGCAAATAGGCTAAAAATCATCACACTGCTGGAGTGCTGTTAGGTATAACTCAGTTTTAATATGCACCGGTGTACTTAAGCATCAGTTTAAAGAAAAGAAATATATATATGTTTGTCTTTGAACAGAGTAATTCATCTTTGGAAAACAATATACCTCCTGCATTAAGGAACAGTAAATTCTGTCTTTAGAGCAGTGACTCCTCTATTTTTTCAATGTACAGTTTCCTTAAATTTTTGAGTAGAGGCGCAGATGCCTTTAAATACTTCATATGTATTGGTGCCATGAAGGTTGTATGAATTTGCATTATTTTAGCTGCCTCTGCTTTGCCCTTTACCARTAAACTTAGGCTCTTCAGGTTGAAAAGCAATGCACTAGAAAGAGGGAAGCGCATATATGCCTTCTGGGAAGAGAGAGGATTTGAGGAGAATGTTCTGATCTCATAAACCTCAGGCCTTGGCAACCTGAGAGGCTGCATACGTTTTTTTCAGATACCTTCAGATCTAGGATAGGAAGGCAGTATTAATTCTACTACTTGTTAACTAACCAAAGATGYATAGCTAGTACAAAATGCTTGGAAACAGACAAAAGTAGGAGTCATAACTTTCCAGAAACAAACCTGACTTTCTGAACTACTTTTCTGAAAGGAAAAAAAAGAGACCATGGATTTGTTAGTTTAGTTGTGTATTTAGGAGGCTAACCTAGGCTAATCATAACTTTATTTAAATATTTATGAAGTTATAGCAAGGTATTTATTTGCAATAACTTTATTTTTTTTTCTTTTTTTAAGACTGGCATAATGGAAGTACTGGTATTTATTGAATACGTGGGTATTTGGTAGTTTTGCCTGAGAATCTCTGGGATACAATATGGTAAATGTTCAAATAATAGTAAGCTGTCAGAYGTATATTGAAAGCAAAATAAATCAATTTGGTGATGAAAAAAATCTTGATGGTAATAAAGGCAAACTCTTCCTTAAAAACTGTATTTTTTGTGCTACCCACAAGTACCCATTAATTTTTTCTCAAGAATTCAGATTAATAGTACTATCAATTTAGCYTAAATGTTTTAGGCAAATTGATACAGCTTCTCCTTTTCTGTTTGCTTTAATAATGATGGGTAGATTAAAGTTCTGTTTCCTGCTTATGCAAAGTAGTATCTCGTTTACTGTATTTTTATTTTACTTCAAGAAATCAATAATATTTTGGTAGCATATGCTGGTGTTTCAGTTACTGTAACAGTCCTTTCGGGGGATTTTTTTGTCTTTTTTTCTTTTTAGGAAAAAGAAAAAGTAGTAGTTGTAGTTGTAGTTGTTTTGTGTTCCTAACTTATTTTTATGGCTATAATTGAAAAGAATGTAATGGATTTTGTTAAACTGCTTCARAATTGATACATTCCTTGTGTTCTTTGCTATCTGTAACTTCCATCTTGTAATATATTTCCTTATCAGCTATTCATATTCTGTTGTACTTAAGCAATCACTTTCAGATTTGAACTCATTATTAATTTCTGTCCTTTTGATAGTTTTTGTTAGATACTGTGATTGAGGAAGATTGTTAATCTTCTCTTAAATGTGTATTTTTGTAAAAATGAGATTTAAAAAAAAAAGGTGGTATTTATCTATAGCATGGCGTTATACCATGTGTATGGTACTGTGTTATTGTTACATTACTTATAGTGTTCAGTTCTGGTAAGTTCAAGTGGTGTTTCCTTGACTTTGTTTCTGTTGTCCCATTCATTTTTAATTTTTTTTTCTACAGGACGCTATACCAGAACTAAAGAGTWTCACTCTGTCCAGGTGAGCTCATTAGATCTAGATATTTAAAGTGAAGATATGTTGTGTGGAAAAAACAYAAAGGGAAATGCCAAAAATACATAATATTAATTAGGTGATATCTTCTGCCCTAGTTTGTGTGAATCCGGATTTCCTACTCAGTTGCATTTATAACTTCTAGTTATTTCTTACTCAGGTGAATTAATAACTCTTAGAAGCAGAAAAATCTGTCCCGAGGTGCAGTAACAGTACTTATTCTTGAACAATTGCTGCGTGTTTGCTTCTGAGAGTAAAATTTGCCCATGACRCTTTTATATTTCTTTCAACCTTCTGTCTGCAAGTAATTAACCATAATGATTTCATTAGCACTTTATAGCTGAACAGCAGTTGCTTATTTGCTAAACCTATATCTGTCTTTGTGCTGCCATGAATAGTATTTTTAAGTTTTTCTTTATTGTCAGTATATTTTAAATGACCTTTTACATATATGAGCCGCCAAATAAATTATATATTCATACATTGTTGAAAAAAAAAAAGAGATTCATAGGAATTTTATATGTTAATGTTTCTGTGTGATTACACTATATGCAAATCCAATATGTGGTGTTTGCCAGCAATTTGGAAACATATATTTTTCTTAAATATAATACCAGTGAACCACAGGATGCAGTTTACGTAAGATAAGGTCCCTTACAGTAACATACAAGCTTAAGCTTCCCAGCTTTACTGGGAATATGATTTGAGATCATTATAAATTTGGAGGGTTGCCTTTATGCATTTATTAGGGAAAAAAAAACTAATTAAACTAGAGAAAAATATTTAGCTTTTGTTATTTGAGTGAGGGTTTTTGGGTCCTTTTTGTTTCATTTTTTTTTCCCTAGCTCTGTATAAACTCCAAAATGCTGGAGTTTTTTGTTATTGTTTGTTTTTTGTTTGTTTATTTTGTTAATGGTATGTTTTCACTTATACTGAATTTTTGCCAAAAACATATTTTTGACTGAGGCAAGCTTCTTTTTGGCCACTGTATCATGACCTCTTGTGCATTATATTCCAGATTATTCCTGTGTCTGTGTCTGAGCTCTCTTCTGGCCTGAAAACCCTGATCTCCTTGTTCAGGACAAGGGTTTCCTACTGGTCATGGTAGGGGATATCTGATCTCATTTCCCAGTGTAGGTGGGAGGCCAGAGAGTTGCCAAATTTGTTATTCCTACATTGATTCTGAAGTGCGTAGTTTATTGTCTGCATTGTGACAGGGAGGAGGAATTACTTGGTGTGTTTACATACACAGGCTGTGTAGTGCAAGAGGATAAAGGGACTTCTGAACAAAAATGTGTGCTGTAAGCTGTGCAAAATCTGTGCTGTCTGATGCCGCGCTGCCACTAGTGAGGGGGTTCCGAGGAGGATGCTGTTTGTGGCAACAACACATGGCCTTCTGTACTGCAAATATACAGGAAAAAAATATTGCCTAGGGAAGTTTTTCAACACGGAGGCATTGGTCTGCTCACTGTCCTCTTGGGCAGTGATGAGTACTGTTTGGGGCCATGTGTTGCACCGCATATGGCAARTAAATGTTTAGCTAACACCACTCACTGTTACAGTAAGGCTTTTTAGTTGTGCCTTAGGTTTACTATAAGCAGCATCCTCACGGTGGTAAATATGTATCAAATTTTTAGCTCTATTAACAAAATTATACTGTGACTTACAAGACTTAAATCAGCAAGTAGAAGAACTTCTGCATGAAGATTTATTATATTTTATATATAATAATAATCTTCATAACAGTAGCTTGAAGTCTTTCAGGTAAATAACATAGAAGCTCCTAGATTCTTTAAGTTTGAACACTTAGCCAAGAACAAGAAAGTAAGTTAACCTAATTTGATGACTTCTTTGATATCTGTGATACTGATTTTCATTGGGTTGATATGCTGCTATATTTTCTTCTATCAAAATACAAAGTTGTGTTGTTTTAAATTTTTATTTAGTAACTGGTAATGTAGGTATTTTTAATTGGACACAGATTACACAGAGAGGAATTATGACTTCAGAGGAATAAATGAGAATATTATTTCACGCTTTTTTACTCAAAGGGAGGTACTGATTTGTATCTGAGAAGCAGATTAGTGCACCGTAGACTTGCATCTTCCTTAGCTCTTTATGTGACTTTTTCTTTGCAAAATCCCTGGGCATTAGATTTCCAATATGGAAAACTCTTTGTATTTTTTTTTTCACAGCCTTTGAATGTAAAGTACCGAAGGGTAATGTGCAATTGTAAAACATTAATTCTTAGTAGAGGAATTTTGCAACAAGTTACCAGGGGCAACTGGTGATTCAGTCTGTAACCTTTTTTCTTCTTTCAAATAATACTGATAGCAGTGGAAAGTTAGTATATAATGTACCCTCTATTACATAATAGAATTGATTCATATTACAATTTAAAAGCTGAAAATTCTTTAGCTGAGGGTGAGTAACATGTTCTTCTGACCATTACAGAGAGATTTATAATAAAACCAGGTAATTTTACCAATTGTGCACCAAAATTTTCCAAAACTCTTTATTTTCATCAAGTGTTTTTGTAAAATTCACTCTGACCACATGCAGGGTGACTTAAACTGATTTTTTGGTGCTATTGTGTGGCGGGAATTAGTTTACAGTCCAAATAACGGTTGAAACTATTGTCCGTTTGTGCTTTAGAAGTAAGGTTTTCCATAGATATGTAACTAATGACTCTCTTTTCATTCTACTTCCAAAAAGATTTTATCTTTTCCAGCTAACAGATAGTGTTCTTTAACTTTGTATGGAAGGTTGAACAATATGATTGTTTAGGTGTCATACACAAAACTGATATGTTTCTTTTCAGGAAAATAAAATGATTGCCAAGAATTTGTCTCATAGCTAAATAAAGGCAGAATGAATTATTTCTGGATTTATTTAGGTAAGTGAATTTTGAGATTTCAATCCAGACTGAATGGTTGAGGGTGGTTGAAATTCACATCAGCAAAAGCAAGACACATTTCTGTGTTTAGCTAGAGTTTTATCTGAGTTTAGGAATTTTTACTTGAAGGATTAGCTCAGCCTCCATTGGCAAAGTTGATATTTCTCTTATGATGTTTGAGGATAAGGACCAAGGGTTGTTTAGATGTATAGATGGAAAGAAAAAAAAAAACCCACAACTTTAGTTATTATAATTACAAAATCTCCTTGTTGAGATCTGATTATGTTTAATATTTTTAACGCAAGTTCTTTATAAATCGTATACATCTGGATGCAATTTCCTACCAAAATGACTCTTCAAGGAATGGATTTGAAACCATACCAATATTTTAAATCATCTTTGCAAATAATTGGGTAAGAAATTCTGGAGCGTGGGACTTTTTCCCCCAAATCATTGCAAACTTGGCATAATTAAGACTTGAGCTAAATGACTGGGGATGGCAATGGCTGCTTTACAAGGGCCGTGCCGTCCTTGAGGCCCTCTCTTGCCTGCAGGCCGGAGGTTAGCCCAGTAAATCCGGTCTGCGTCTTCAGSTCACGTCTGCTTGCCCTTGGCTCGGTGTGAGACCGGACTAACCCCCTTGACCTGACGAGGGTTGCGCGCTGTGAAATTCCGTGTGCCTTAAAGCTGCATCCTAGTGGAGAACCTGGGATGCCGGCCCTTAAAGTTCATGGTTTAGTGTAAGCCTGGGTCGAGATGYGGCTCCTCGAATCTCCTACGAGGTGCCTGTGGGGACCCCTGCCCGGCTGTGTGAAGTAATGCAGCCTGCGGCCGGTGCCCCACCGGGGAGCAGTAACGTTCGGTGCCCGGCTGCCGGTGGGTGAGGGTCGTACTCGTGAGGCAGAGATAGTCGAGTAGAGCCCCGTGTGTCGCCTGTTCACGTAGCCCCTTCTGTAACCGCGCCAGACATGGGCCCTCGGGTCGAGGCTCCGCAGGGCGGCTGGGTGCACCAGGGCGCTGGGCAGCTCGGGCCTGGGGCGAGGGGAGGGCCTTGCGGAAGGAGATGGAGCCCTAGAAAAGCACGCGGAAACCCCAGGTCTGCAGAGCGGCTTGTCTGCGTGAGATTATCAAAGCGACCTCCACACTTGGCCATGAAAAGGCGGAGAGCTCCCGACTGCATTTTTGAGACGAATCTCGCCTGTGGTTGTGTGCTTTGRCTCTAGGTGCGTGCTTGGGCACCCGGTGGGGTTGTCCTGTGCCGGTTGTCAGTCTGTCTCCGCTCCCCTGGGGCCGAAGCTGCTGTGGAGAGGAGGCGGGAGAAGATGGTGCTTGCGTTGGGTGGGATGGGGCTGCTGGCCTAGGGAAGGGTAGGGGGGGAATGTGTCCAGTGGTGTTTGCTAGAGGGCTTGTGGTGAGGCAGACAATACATGGGTGTGTTTATCTAATATAGAATGAATATTGTAACTGTACTAACACGCCTCCCTTCTCGGGAAGGCCGCTGAGCGCCCCCTTCCCGTCATGGCCGCCCGGGGGCGCTGCCGCTCGGCAGGTGGGGCGCGTGGCGGCGGCACGGGGCAGCGGGCGGGCGGGGCGCGCAGCGCACGTGACCGGCGCGCGGCCAATGGGGTGATCGCGTGATGTGCGGCGGCAGGGCCGCCTCGCCAAGATGGCGCCGGGTGCGTGAGTGGTGGCGGCGGAGGCGGGGAAGGCCCGGCTGCTGCTGCGGGGGCTCCGTGCCCCGCGTCCCACGCGCCGTCCGAGCCCGGGGCCGTAGGATGGTAAAATGACGCAGGGGGGGAAGAAGAAGAAACGCGCCGTGAACCGCAGCATCATGCTGGCCAAGAAGATCATCATTAAGGACGGCGGGACGGTGAGGCTGGGGCGGCGGCGCGAGGCGCGGCCGTTGCTGTTTCCGGCGCGTGCCGGCTGCGCGGGGAGGCCGCCGCGGGGCCGCGCCGAGCGGAGCGGAGCGGCGCGGGCAGGGCCGGGGAGGCCGAGGTGCCTCCGCGCGGGCTGCTCTGTTGGGGGCGGCGGGAGCTGCGCGCCCGCCCCGCGGGAAGGCGCGGAGGGAGGTTGGATGCCGGCTTGGCCCCTCCGCCGCCCTTCTGTGTAGTGCTATGGGCCGAGATRCGTGTTCTTCTCAAGGGTGTCCTTGTTCACCGAGCTAGCGAGGCTTAAATGGGGGCGTTTGGGCACCTCGCAGCCATGGCAGTCACTCAGCCCCTCTATGGCAGGGACAGGGTCCTCATACTGCCGTTTGCATCAGGTGTAACCACCTGCTCACCTGACGGAGCGGTGAGGGGCAAAACCAGCTCCCTTGATGGATGCTGGTGCTTTCTGCAGCTGTTAGAGTTGGCAAATGCAGGACTCRCACATATTTAGGATGAATAACAAGCAGCTTTACTGCTGTCATTCTTGTAGCATCGTGCTCTAGAATTTCTTCTGGTAGAGTTTCGTCTRGTTAAGACAGAAGGGGCTGCCAGGCGTCCCTCAGAGCTTTAACTTGTGTTTGTCGAACCAGGAAAGGGTATTTGGACTGGTGCATTCAGCGGTACTAGAGTGTCTGCCTGCTTTGTCTCCCCGCGGTTTTGAAAGCAGAGCACAAAGTTAGCTGAAAACTATTCAGAACTTGAGTAGCTCTGCAGCGTTGAAAAAATGAACTGTGAACGTTAGATGAAGCGGTGAAGTTGCTGGCCTGTTGATAGATAGTGAAATGGAATATTCTCTACCCTCAAATGAGTGAGTGAGTTTGGGCTTGTTTAAAAATAACTTTTTGAAGAATCTGGTACCAGAGTGTGTAAGGGTATATTTTGGTCTAAAAGAATTGCCTTTTTTTTTTTTTTTTTTTTTCTTCCCCCCCCCCCATCTTCTCTGGGTTGGAAATAATCAGGATCTTGAAAGATTCAAGATCAGCATCAGCAACAGAAACCTTGTAATAGCAGTAAGACTGGAGCATCACCCAGCTCAGACACAGTCCTGTGGGGAGGCTGAGTTTGAAGGCAGCTCCTCTCTCGTCYTCCCTTCTCCCAGACCGGCTGCCCAGGGCTGTGTCCAGGCAGGTTTTGCCTCTCTGAGGATGGAGCTTGCGCAGCCTCCCTGGGCAGCCCGCTCCAGTGTCTGACTGTCCTCACGGCTTGCCTGCATAAATGACTCTGTTTCACTGAATAAATAACTGCGTGGCATCCTCCTCCCCTCCCAGCACGTTCAAGTGGAATTTCCAGTGTTTCGGTTTCTGCACCATCCTGTTACCGATGATTCTGCAGAGAGCTTGACTCAGTCGTCTTTATCCCACTTCTCAGATATTTACGCACATGGATAAGGTCCTGCTTGAGCCTGTTTGAGAGGAGACTGAGAAATTCGACCTGTGTTTGCGCTGTGAGAATGACGGTCGATGAACCAGCGACTCATCTTCACRCGATGCTGGGAGAGTGGATGTTGAGCAGGGCTGTTAAGATTAAAGGATGCRTGTGAGGTTTCTGATGAGCTGTTCCTAGTGCTGGAGTATGAAAATACTTTCTGCAGCGTTTCCTCAATTTGTAAATGAGGAGCTGTGGCATGCTGTCTGACAGGCTTGTGCTTAGAAAGGAAAGAAGTGAGCAGGCTCTCTTGCCCCTGCTCATGCTTTCTGTTCCTCCCTTCTCTTCAAAAGCTGCTTTTGATTGTACAAGACTACCAAAGAACAGGAATTTTCTTATTTCAGATCTTCTATGCAGATCTTACAACATTTGAAGTACATTGCAGCTACTCGAGGTGGGGGAAGCTGTTTGGGGAAACTGTCAGTGTGCTTCCTGTGATTCATTTCTGACTTTCTTTATCTCAGTTTAATTTAAAAAAAAAAAATTGTAAAAATTTTGCACTTCATTGCATTGCCTTTTGCTAACAGAAATTCAGTAAAGTTGTCTGATAGACCAAGTAATTAGACTTTGGGATAAATGAGTGTGGAARCTATTTTGTAATGGAGCATTGTGTCTTTTTTTCTTTAAAAAAATCAAATTATTTAAGAAGGATCTGTTTCCACGTTCATCAGCATTCATGTTTCCCAGAGTGGGGGTATAAGCAGTGGATTATTTTTTGGTTTGAAATGGGAGTATACATTATACACTACAGATCCAGCAGGGCATTTTAGGACACTTGCAGCAAGGGGTTGAGAAGGGAATTTCCGTTTGTGCTGGTTGCCTGGAGTGCCTCAAGGACTCAGATGTTCAGAGTCCTGCTTCATGTCTTAACTCTCCTTCTCATGAGTGTGGCAGCTTGTCATGTGTGATATAGTGATTTTTTTTTTTTTCTTTATGTCTTGTTTTAGCCTCAAGGAATAGGTTCACCTAGTGTCTACCATGCTGTGATAGTGATATTTTTGGAGTTTTTTGCTTGGGGACTCYTAACAGCACCTACTCTGGTGGTAAGTGATAGCTTTCGCTTTCTCCTGCTTGTTTCTTGCTGTGTGGGAGATTACAGAAAAAATGCTGCACAACTTAGTGCTGAATTACATGAAATTTGTATGTCATAGATCTGCTCAGGTGTGCAGATGAAAAGTTTGATATTGTTATATGGAATCAAATATTTAAACTTATTTKTATTAAAGCTCTGTAATGATGTGATATAACCGTTTATTAACTGTTTAAAGCACTCTGTCTGTATCAACACTGTCTCTTGTTCTGCAATGTTTTGTTACTGATTGACCATTTGCTGTAATGTGATGATCAAGGAATGTGCACTGTGTTGAATGCATCCCATGTGAGCAGATATAGCACTAGATATTAACTTGGATACCACATGATGAGAAAGAAAAATGCAGCTTGAGTCTAATTACAGAAAACATCTATGAAAAGCCTTACAAAAGAGCTCTTTTATCAGATTTTGTTTTCCTTGGTATTCTTTATTTGTGAAGCAGAAGTGAGGAATAGGCCACATATCTGTCTCCCCCCTCCCCACTCCCACAGCGCAGTGACCCTGAAAATGTGGCCATTAAGTAATGTGTGTTTAGACTCAGATTTTTCTGTTTTGGGTGCATCAATCTTGCTGAACGTTAGCTGTTTAAAGTTCCAAATCTTTCTACCTTTTTTTTTTCCCCCTCTCWTTTATGGAGACATATCCATGSAAATGTAAAATTTTCTGTGCTACCATAAGCCACTGTAGCTGGTGGATGCATCCTGAACAGCACTTAAAGTTAATACTGTGCAAATGACAATGCAATATGTTCTTTGTTTTGGTTTTTTTCCCTCTAGGTTTTGCATGAAACGTTCCCAAAACATACATTTCTAATGAATGGTCTAATTCAAGGAGTAAAGGTAGGGTGAGAAAAGTTAAAGTAATTGCACATACGGCTTAAAATGAATGGGGAGGAGGATGGAACTGCTGCCAGTTAAGTGGAGCTTGGGAGAAGCTTTCAGAGTCCTTTTGAAGTTATAAATAGAACATGGAAATAAACTGTTGCCAAAAAAAAAGGCAACATTTTATTATTACTAAGTTACTGTTTGGCCTGTACTTTGTGTTCCAGTCCACCAAAGAATAATAAGTCAGCAGGTGACAAAAATGGTGTTGAAAGGTGTGGATTTCTTTCACCAGGAGCTTGGTGCTCAAGCAGTGTCAGTTACTTCTGTTCACGTGACTTAAAGATAGGATATTACAAAACATGGGTCCTGGAACTGCAATTAGAACTGGATCAGGTTTGCTTTGAGTCTGGGATACTTAGGTGTAATGAAACTCAAATTTCAGGGAAGCAAATGTGGGACAGAAGATTATGAATGCTGACAGTGTTGCCTTTGATGTGCTGCAGTGTGGAATTAACAACTTCAGTAAAAGCGAACCAGAGGCTGCTCTTAACTTGTGACACGTCRGGCTGTCATGCTTCTTACTGTGCAGTTTAACTGGAGTATTTTTCTTCACAGGGCTTATTATCCTTCCTCAGTGCCCCACTCATAGGGGCCCTGTCTGATGTGTGGGGACGAAAGTCCTTCTTGCTGCTAACAGTATTTTTCACCTGTGCACCAATACCACTAATGAAGATCAGCCCATGGTTAGTAACTTCTTTCAAACTAGGCTTTACTGCTTATGTCTTTCATCTGTGTTTTATATACAATGTGTTCTGTACATTGGGTTTTTTCTATACAAGACGATACACAGGGAAGTACATATATTTGTGTAATGCTGGCATGTTTATGTTACTGTTGATACAACATACTTTGTCCTTAGTGTAAAGTTGGGGCTTTTGAATTCCTCTGTGCAAATCGGGGGGCAGAGTCAAGCTGCAGTAGCTCCTAAGCCCGAACACCTTGGGTTGGGATTTAAGAGCTGCTGACTTGGAGCCCTGCGCTTTGGGCTGCCCCCACTTTATTACTTCAGTGCACTTGCAAAAATGAAAAGTACTTTGGAATACAGTTTGATGAATTGAAATACATCTTTATTACGTGTTTATCCTTACTTAATGCATAAAAGTAACCCCGATAAGCTCAAATGTTGCTCAAATTTGTGTTGTTCTCTCGAGTTTCACGATCTGTCAGCTTCGGCACTGTGTGCAGGTGTGGCAGGCTGTAGTCGGCACCTGCGCCCCCAGGTTGTGCCAGAGGCAGAAATCTGTGTGCGAGCAGCCCTTGCTCTTGCTACGGGCCTAGCTGGAAGGGGGGCYGGTGTTGGAGCGCTGGCATGAGTCAGAGCTGCTTCCTCTCTGTGCACGTGGGCTCCAGCTCCACRTGTCTCCTTCTGCTCGGAAACCGCCTCTGTCTGAGTGTGACTGAGAGTCCAGTAAGATCAGTGCCAATGTCTGGGCACAAAGATGAGACTGAKGCTGAGAGATCCCAAAGCCCCAAACTTCTCAGAAACGAGATTTCTGCCTTGCCTTGTGTTGTGGGCATCCAGCCAAAGGTAGCCACTAAGTTGTTGATTTTTTACAAGCACTTAGTCACAGCAGCTTTTTCTGTACACTGAAGCAGGCTGTTTATCTTTGTGCTTAGTGCACTGAGAAGAAGTTTCAAGATATATTCATAATGGCTTTGTGAAAGTTTATTTCAGTATTTGTTGGGAAAACYTAGACAAGATAACTTATTGTTGAGCTGTATTCAGATTGTAAATAGAKATTTTATATTTCTTTGTAGCTGTCCTGACTTTTGCTATTACTTTTTCCTAGGTGGTACTTTGCTGTTATTTCTGTCTCTGGAGTTTTTGCAGTGACTTTTTCTGTGGTTTTTGCATATGTAGCAGACATAACCCAAGAACACGAAAGGAGTATGGCCTATGGRTTGGTACGTATTTAGGTTTTGGTTCTGTCCCTGCAATATTAACTCCTAACTAAACAGTTCTGTTAATAAAGCTTTTGAAAATTGGTTTATTTGGTAAATAAGTTTTAGTTTGGAGAAAAATTCTTCTGCTTAACCTTTCTTGTCACCCARGCCTGTAACTTTTCTTGCATATTCTGTTTCGTACTTAAGTATAATATGGCCATATTAAAATCTTTCTCAGGTGTTGTCTTGATCACAATTACCAGCATTAAGTATGTCGTCTGAGGGGCTTCATTGCTGTGAGCCTCACATTGCTGCCTGGTGTGGCTGAAAGCCTCTGCTTTCTTCTAAACTTAKGCCATCTGGAATACATAGCTGCAGAAAAGTTACCTTCAGTCGCTGCCCAARTAGAATGATGAGGCTTTTGAAAGTCAGAAAAGAATTGGGAAACAGTATTTTCCAGTGACATGGCCGTAAATCTCACCAGGTGATATTCRTTTTAGGTTTCAGCAACTTTTGCAGCAAGTTTAGTTACCAGTCCTGCAATCGGTGCCTACCTTGGCCGAGTCTATGGAGACAGCTTGGTCGTGGTGCTGGCCACAGCAATAGCCTTGCTYGACATCTGCTTTATCCTCGTTGCGGTCCCGGAATCACTGCCAGAGAAGATGAGGCCGGCATCCTGGGGAGCGCCCATTTCTTGGGAACAGGCTGACCCTTTTGCAGTAAGTTACTTAATCTGGGGTGTTTGGCATTTGTAGGTACTGAGTTTGAGACAAAAAGCTTGTGTTTACCAAGTTTTTGCCTTTTTTTTTTTTTTTTTTTTACTAATAATAAAAAGAGGGAGCATTATCGAGCATTAAGGGTGATCTCACACTGCCACTGCTACTTTTGCCAACAGTCCTGCTAAGCGTGTGGGCAGTGTTTCTGGGGTGCCACATGCCAGTTTTGTTAATTGACATGCTTTTCACTTCCTTGCTAGATGAGCTTCTCTGAATGTGGCGGGTCAGGGTTCGGTAACACTTTGTTTTTCTCCCCACAGTCGCTGAAGAAAGTTGGCCAGGATTCCATTGTGCTGCTAATCTGCATAACAGTCTTTCTTTCCTACCTCCCAGAGGCGGGTCAATATTCCAGCTTCTTTCTATACCTCAGACAGGTAAGTTAACATCTAGATACAGATTTGAACAACTGTGAGTTTTATGGTTAAGTTCTGATATTGCTGAATTACTGTAGTCAGTACTAGCTAGTTTGATTTAAAAGTTTTCAGTAATTATTTTTAGTCCTCTTGCTCTTGAGATTTCCTTTCCTTTCAGAGACAGAAAAACAGAGGAGGGAGAGGAATGTGTTATTGCACAGTTTCTCGTGTTTTGTAGTCATTTGTGCTCATCTTGAGCACAGCTTGAGGGACCTCTGTTAACTTGCTTTCCATTTATGTTCCTTCTCTCTTTTCTTTTTCAGTGGTGCAGTGATTGTTGTGCAAGTTCAGGAGTAGTAGAGTAGAATAGTTTGAATCGGATTTCTGTGCAGGTCATTTCCCCTACTCTGCACTCTCCCAATGGACGCTTTACGGTTAACAACAAAATTGCTTTTTCTTTTCATATAGATAATGGGATTTTCATCTGAAAGTGTTGCAGCGTTTATAGCAGTCCTCGGGATTCTTTCCATTATTGCACAGGTGAATTACTGCTACGTATTTTATTGTTCCAGTAGCTTCAAAAGAGAACTCAGCACTATGGGGAATGTCCACAACAGTGGAATTCCAGAAACATGCCTCACWTTTTCTGTAGCTGTTGTCCTAAGCCTCCACTCTTCCTTTAACTAATTTAGATGAAAAATAGCCTGCTGAAGTGACTCAGAGTTCTGTTTTGTTGATATCCATAGTGTATTGGGTTGGGAAAACTCAATTCCCTTCATATGTCAAGGAGGCAATAATGATTTGTTCATATATCATTATTTATTTATTATGGTGGAAAATCTTGCCTGTATTGCACATAGGGCTTCCATTTTTTTTCAAATTCACTTCATAATTTGCATGTAATATTCACAGCAGAATACTAATTTTTGTTTTTATTGAACTTCTATCTTTGGCAGACAATAGTTTTGAGTTTACTTATGCGGTCCATTGGAAATAAAAACACCATCCTCCTGGGGCTGGGATTTCAGATACTGCAGCTCGCGTGGTACGGCTTCGGCTCAGAGCCCTGGTGCGTACCTCTCTCTAGCGCAGCGCGGGGTCCTGTGCCTTTTACCCTGTGTCCAAGGGAGACATTTAGCAGGTGGAAGAACTACTGTATAAAAATGATTAGCTTTAATGACTGAAAAAAACATGTTGGGGTTTATTTTTTCCACTCAGCGCTATAGAGATTTGTCCTACCTAAAGACTCTTTTAAAAAAAAACTGCTCTGGGTTTTCTTATTAATTATGTCTTTCTTATATGGTTGAAATATCTTTTCAGTTTGTTTTTGTGTATTGTGAAGCCCTTTTCATTGCACGGAGGCCTAGCTACAGATGAAAAACTGCCCGTCTGACATGGATGTCTTTTGCACAGTTCTTAATGCTGCAAAAACTACAGTAAATTTACCTCTTAATCTGAGTACTGCTTCACTCAGAAATCCAAATGTCATGACCAAGATTTTAAGTAAAGGTTAAATTTCTGCTGGGCGAGAGGGCTTATTACTAAAGCTGTTTTACAAGATTTATTAAAAAACAAACAAAAAACAAACAAACAAAAAGGAATCCGTGGTGGCCGCAGTGCTGCTGCTGCTCCGGGCGCGGGCGCAGCCGGTGCCGCGCGGGTGCGGCGCTCTCACTGTGTTTCTCGGCAGGATGATGTGGGCGGCGGGGGCGGTCGCAGCCATGTCCAGCATCACGTTCCCCGCTGTGAGCGCGCTCGTGTCCCGGACCGCTGACGCTGACCAGCAGGGTAGGTCTGTGGAGCCGGGCGCTGCTGRGGCGGCCCTGTCTGGCAGGGCAGCGTAGGCACCTGCACCCCGGTCACAAGAGGTGACCGCAGCAGCCACTGCCTCCGGTGCAGCTGAACCCCTAGGTTATCTGTACCGCTGGTACAACCCCGTGGGGAGATGCTTGCATCCTGCTGGCATCTCCATGAAAGAGGAGTCACTAAGGCTCACGGATTGTTCGCTGTCATACATATATGAGATATGTATATGAGAGAAATATCTATGTCTGTGAGAGAGAGATGATCTATATATGGGGTGGGTGTGTGTGGTGGTGTGTGCGAGTCAGCGTGGCGGGGGGATTGAGGGGGATTGGTGAGGGTTGGGGGTGGGGGGCATGTGTGGTGTGCAGGGTGTGTGTGGGGGTGGTGTGCTTGTGTGGGAGTGTGCATGTGGGAGGTGTGTGTGGTGGAGGGGTGGTGGGGGCGGTGAGGGATGGGTGTGTGGGGGGGGTGAGCACTGGGGGGTTCTATGTGGTGGGGGGGGTTATACATAGGGGGTGGGGGTGTGTGCTGTGGGGGTGTGGTGCGTGGCAAATGACAGTGAACTTACTTTTTCCCCAGGGGTTGTTCAAGGGATGATAACAGGAATTCGAGGCCTCTGTAACGGTTTGGGACCAGCACTTTATGGTTTTATATTCTATATATTTCATGTTGAACTGAATGAACTCCCAATGCCTGAAACATCATCAGGAGGTAGTGTGGACACACAATACCATTTACAACAGGTACTTTTTTTATTAATTTTTTTTTAAGAAAAAAGGAAAAATATTTTGAATGCACGTTGCTGCCTGTTCTTAAACATGAGACTGTATTTTAAAAGTTTTGTCAYGTTAGCTGCAAGTACAGAGATGCCGAAGAGCTGCCTGCTTTGCTCTGAGGGGCTTGCTATTTTTTTCCCTTAGCGAGACCCCCCCAGGCTGTAGCTCGACTGTCAGGAAGTTGCAGCTGATAATTACAGTGCAGCCGAGCCCTGTACAAAGAACTGAGACACTCACCAGCCTGGAGCAATAAYGACAAAATCCCCCCCTCTTGCTTCACTGAATGCGCAGGTCTCTGTAACTATTTACCTCTCAGGTAAATGAAAGGTTGTAGTTTTTAGTTACTAGTATTTATTAGCGCAGGAAAAATACACTTAAATTTATGTTAATTATTTTAAAGTAACACCTACTTGGAGTTTAATATAAACTCCTGCTACTACTGAGATACAGTATTTTTAATTTCAGCAGTATAACGTGGTTTGAATTACTATTTCTTGCTAACTTACAAGCACAGTACCCTTTTTTTGGTCTCTTTATSACATTTCTGTAAAGCATCTTGTTTTTAAAATGGTATCCAGTACAGCTGCTTCYGTGGAACAGTTTGGACTTGTCACATGTTACACGTCTAGGCTCACATCGTATGTGAAGGTCTAACTTAATGCAAATCTAGCAGACCGCAGTCCTGCTGCCRGGAGGCCCTCGCTCTGGCCAGGGCAGGCGCAGGGCCGTGTTCAGCAGGACCTGCTTGCTGCCTTTCCCCAGGCTCAGGCTGTGCCCCTGCTCTCCCCGGATGGCTTCCTCTGTGCAGTCTTCTAGAGGAACCCTGCATTGTCAGGAGCAACAGGAAGAGTCCTCCTCTTCTAAAATTTGTGTAATTATTATGTTTGTGCCTGTTTCTGACTCCAGAGTAATTCCTGKTTTTTTTTTTCAGAACTCCATAATTCCTGGACCCCCCTTCCTCTTTGGAGCATGCTCTGTGTTGTTGGCCCTCCTTGTTGCCTTGTTTATTCCCGAACACACCAACCTAACCGTGCGGGCCGGCAGCTGGAAAAAGCACTGCGGTGCTCACGGCCACCCCCACAGCCCACAAGCTCCGGGCGAGGCTAAAGAACCGTTGCTGCAAGACACAAACGTATGACTAAAATATCYGGGAAGACTTTCTAGAATTTTTCATCAGCAGTCTGGGATACACGTTCCACTTYGGTCAAAAATATAATTTCTTAAGGTAATCTTAAGAAATATCTTTTTGCATGAAACTCAGAGGAGTTACAAGAAAACCGGAAGTTTCTCCAAAGATGTTGCCATTAAATTAATAATTTGCTTTTAAAAAAGGAAAGAAAAAAGTTAAGCACTTGTCTCTTGCCATAAAATATTGTTACTATTAAATCTTACAATCCTAGTTGAGAGACTGGAGTATAACATATAGTCAACATATGAGCATGTGTCCTGTTTCCTTAAGGTGGTGAGCTTTAATCCTATTCATGATAAGTCTCAATGAGACAGACTAGCACCCATGTGGACCCATTCATTTTAATGTTGTAAAATCTTGGGTCAGATGATTCAAAGCCTTAATGTAAATGTACTCAAGCAGGAAAAAGGTCAATTGGTATCATTTATTCTGAAAGTCATACAGCAGATTTTTTTCTTATGTTTGTACTAATATAAAAATCACGTGAACATGCTTGCTGAACAGTAAAAGTTCTTTTTATGTAAGTGCATTACTCTTTCTATTTTTGAATAAACGGTAGTATTAAACATTTGTTTAAATATTAARTGGGTGTTTTGAGCCTACAACCTTTTAATACTGGCTCTAAAACTCTGCTTTCCTAAGTAAGTACCGTTTATTATACCACTGTATTTCTGATGTTTGCGTAATCATAAAGGACCTCAAAACTTGAATACACAACCTGAAATAAGCTGATAGCCTTGAGACTATGTCAGTGTGCTCTACAGTGGCCTTGGAGGACTGTCACAAGAACCCTTTTACTTTACAGAGCTAATGTTTTAGTCCTAAATTTCCAGGACCCTTAGTACAGAAGAGAGCTTTATATACAATTACTGATGTGAATTTCTCTAAAAGTGTATATTTTTGTGTCCAGTTGTATTATTTAAGTGTTTCTTTGTATAAATCTGTGTATAAAGTACTGTATAGGTTTAAAATGTTTTCATCTTGTGGTTATTGCTTAAAAGCTTTTTTACCTTGAACATTCACCATGGTTGACCAAGAGCAGGAAAAAATGTAAATATTCTGTTAATAAAGTTGAATATTTTAATGAATTTTTAAATAATTGTTAATGGCTCCTGAAACCTTAATCACAATCATCTTAAGTGTGTGAGACCTCATCCTTTTGTTCACAGCTGCTGAAGTCTAACTACAGTGTTCTATTTTTACCTGTTAAATTACAAGATTGTACCTCTCTCATGGAGATTTTCCTTTTTATTTAGCAGCTCAAACTGGCCACAGTGGTTTGTTTTTCCTCAGGGATCTATAAGGGAATAAAGGTGGGGTTTTTTTATATAGAGGTTTTTTTTCTTTATAAATATAAATTTTTCAGAAGCYATCGAGTACTATAAAATAAACCTTTAATATGCTAGAGCTTTTGTTCCCCTTATCCTGAAATTTGTTGGTGCTGTCTCCTATCCTAATACTAATTTAAATTAAAATAGGACTGGGATAAGGAAAACRATCACATTTTAACACATTGCTTTTTGACACCCACTTATATATTCCAAAATGAAACTAAATTCACCTAAAAACAATTGCCTAAATTAACACTTGCTACAGAAGCTACAAATAGTAGCAGAGAGCGCTAGATGAGGTTGACTCCTGGGCTGGTGCTGCTGCTTCCCCAAGGCCCTGGTGCAGGGGGGAAAGGAGGAGCTGGAAGGAAGCTCCAGGAAAAGGTAACAGGCCTACAGAGCACTGCTTTGAAACTTACCTCAGCRGGGATCGCACGCGAGGGGAGATGGTGTTAGAGTAACTAATTGGAACAGAGTTGATTAAAAAAAAMCACATTTAATATTTCCAATGAAATCTATACATCTCAAAAGAGGTGACTATACATAAACATAAATGATTATAATAAATATATACTTTGTGCACTGCAAGACATGTCATTTAAATACAGCCCTTTAGTTGTACTTACTTAATTTTATATCTTTCCCCTAGTTTGATATTTAGGAATTAGAAGAAACACACGTATTTTGATATCAGAACTACCTGCGTTCTCAATCTTTACCGGGACACGAAAGGGAAGACGGCAGAGAAGGAAGTTGTAACATAGTCCCCTATTTAGAAWCCTTAGGGTAAACCAGCTTATCTGCAACTCTAATTGTACTTATTCAAATAATCYGTTTCCCAAATTAAGCAATTTTTCAGCATTAAAAATGGGAGAGAAAGGAGTGCAGATGTTCCAGAAACTGCTGGAAAGCTATTGCCTTCTCTGAGAACTCAGTCRGAGCCTTGCTCCTGCACAGTATGTGTAGCTTCTATCTATTAGTGAGCCACGTATGCCCCTTTCTATAATAAGAAGTCACATTTTTCCAGGAAGAAAGACCACAGTGTGTGATACCAGGTCAAAACTCTGTGCAGGTCCCATGACTGCATGCAGAGACGGGGCCTTTAAGGCCAAGACTGCTGATACACTTTATTTTTTCTGCTTTGAAGTAAACTAATGTGTAATTCCGATCAGTCAAGATAACATTCTCAATGAAGGCAGATTTGATCTATACTTAAACAAAAGTGGGTCATATTTATGCCTTACCTGTAAGCAGTTATTTATTAAATAGCTTGCTTAGTTACAGGGCATTCAAAAATGCCCTGCATGGATTAATAGARCTCTTGAAAAACACTGTCCACTATCCAGGAAAATAAGCAGAGGCGGTTGTTACTGCAGGTTTTGCTGATGGTTGTGCTTTTGTTGGTAAGTAGGCTTTCAAATATTCTGTCAAAGAGCAGAAACAGGTACTGGTCATACAGCCAGCGTTACGGGCCTCTCAAGAGAGACCAACAAGCTTCTGTTTTACTCTTTTCACACATACCTGAGTTAAGTGCGTTTTGACTAAGTCCTCGTAATGGAATGCTGTCTTCTTTTTTCTTGAAATACTTTGGTTCAAGACCAAAACTATCACCACTAGAAAAAAATTATAGAAGAAAAACCTTAATTCTCGATTTAGTTAGCAATGCATTAAGAACACCACCTACTCAAAAAAAAAATTAAACCTAAGTCAAACCAGTAACAACTTCCTATGAACACTCGTCCGAAGGAAGCCAGCCTGAGTAGCCCTGAACAGTGCAGAACTGCTGGAATTATGTGACCGGTCCTTCCCCTGACAGCTGTAGCTGCAGCATCTGAGGGGACGATCGGCTGCTGTTCCTCGAGCCTCCTCCTGAAGGAGCAGCCCTGGACAGGCATAAGCCAGGCTTGGTAAGGCCGTGCTTACCACAGCACCGCACATAGGCAGCTGACAGCACGAGCTGCTCAGGCACCTTTTTGCTCAATTCCAGCCAAGCACAGAAGACACGGCTTCACTGGGACCAAAACACACAGCAAACACTCACTTCTCTTTATTTGCCGGGGGCGCAGAGGCAGCAGTCGCTGTCTGACCATCTACACAGCGATTCATTTTAGGCAGCTGAGTGCTAAACTGAACCTGCAGAAAGACGAGAGCCACAGGGTAACTCAACAGCACACCCAGGAGCAGTCAGTGCCGGCTTTGACAAGGGCAAAAGGCTCTGTGCYCTGCACAGCGCTCGTGTGCGGTAGTGTGGGCAGAAAAGCCCTAAAGAGGCATTTGCTCCTTGTTACCAGCTCATCTGAGAGCTGGAGCCAAGTAAGAGGTGGTGCAGTCAGGACACAGTCTTGACAATCAAATATTACATGTGGAAAGCTTTTGCTATCAGCTGTGGGCTAACCAAACAAGTCCCAGCACTTGCCTTTGCTCCTGGACATGGTGGATTGGCACTCTTCCTACAAGCTGCTTCAGGAAAGTTCTGGAGTGCATACAGYGGAGAAAGGGGGTGACTAAGTCCTGAGCTCTGAAAGGCTGGTCGGTCAAGCTGCCAGACAAAYGGAAGTAAGTCTTTGGAGAAGTAAGCAACAGCTTAAAATAACTTTCTGCAGCAATTCAAAAGTCCAAAAATGAATAAATCTTATTTCGTAAGAATAGGCTACAAACGCCAAGGAACATGCTACAGTTTGCAGGAAACAATGACTACATAGTAAGCACAGATTATTTATACTTGTATCTTACCATGCCTTGAGGTGAAATGCCAGCCCTAGCACCACCAAGGGGACTGCTAGAAGCCTCTAACTTCTTTGCCATCTGAATCTCATTCAGCTGTTTGTTTAGCCACGTGATTACTGCACAGGAGAAGGGAGGAGGGGAAAAAAAGACAAGCTCACTTCCTACCTCCTGCAAACTGTTTAAAATCGCAAGCAGCACTTCCTCAATAGAGTAACAATTCAGCCTGTTTTTCTTCCCCGTAAGCTCCTGCGTCCCTGCAAGTGCTAGTCTGCAAAGGCTCCTCGAAGCAGTTTCCCAGCCCCAGTTCTTGTTCCCTCCTCCGTGAGCTAAGCCCCACCAGAGGCAGCAGCTGCTGGAGGTGGCCAGTTACCCCAGGCAGCCACTGCAAGCGCTCGTGCAGCTCCAGCGGCTGCTCAGTCACAGCAGCCAAAYGCGCCTGCTGAGCTGCCAGGAACCACTGCTAGGATAACAGCACAGCCTTCCACCAGCCTGCACTAAGAACTATTTACACTGTTCCACACACAGAGAAAGGAAGTGATGCAAAGACTTACCATTTTCATTGGTTTTCAATAACTGCTTGCTTTCCTCCAGCTTTTGTAGTGCAGTTTCTAGCTGTTCTTGTAGTTTGCAGGCCTGCAATGTTCCCATAATTTTAAAATCATCAAGAATGCTGCTTATCAGAAACAAGCAAAATTATACTTTAAGTTAAAAGGTCAGGAATCTGAGAAAGTTCAGTGAAAAATGTTTTACAGAAATTTGAATCCAGTTTTATGCAGAAGTACTATGATTCTTCTAAAACAAACCTGTCAGGAGGAGGTTAATCTTAAGTTTTCTACAGATAAATAATAAAGGATTTTCATAGGGGAATATCTAAGGGTAGAAARACAAGTTCATTCTGTTCCTGTTTTTTCTTTCTATACCAACTTTCATCTGACTCTAAAGCATGTTTATTCACTTGCTGTTTTAGAAATTGCAATGCAATTTCAGTTTTCTTCCATAGGGATAGAGGTGTTTTACAAATCAACATATTATAAAGAAAACCAAAAGGAAAAAGAAAAACCACACAAAATTGATCACATATTTTAAACAAACATAACACGAGAGGAGTCAGAAAATAAAAGACATCTCCTGTATATAAAACATTTTAAAGCTTTTTAAAAAAAATTTCACACATTATGCACAGCAGTGGTTACAAGGCAGAGGGTCAGCCTCTCACTGTACCTCCTGCTCTTTCAGTTGAAGAGATTGTCCAGTTTCCTGCAATTCTCTTTGCTGCTTTTGAAGTTTCTCTTCTTTTTCTGCCAACAATTTTTCTTGCTGAATTGTTACTGTATTTTTTAATTTCAGTTTACTCATTAGAGTTTTCAGATCTCCCTGCAGTTTCTTGATAATTTCATTAGCCTATTAAAAAAAAGCCAAATATCTTAAAAAAAAAGTAACACTTAAAGGAAGACATTTCATAAGGGTAGGGACAAGCTCAAACAAACCTTGAGAAGTTCAGCTGACAGCGACTTAATCGTTGCCTCAAGTTTTTCAATATGATTTTGTTTCTTTTCTGTACCCTCTTCCAATATCACCTTTAAAAGAATGTAGAAGATGTCATCATGCTAATGACAGACACATTAGACATATCTGAAATTTTTAAGCAGAATCTTAGTAATTGCTTAAGTACTAATCTTTTAAACACATTCAGCTGCATATCTCTACGATAATGGGATCTCCCAATCCATCCATTTTTTGATTACAAGATTTACTACTTAAGTTTACTCAAGTAACCTACAGCATAATTTTCATGAGAAAATTTAACATATTTAAGTGGCAATTGGAAACTTGCTACATTCAGAAAATGTGGTCATCTGTGGAGGCTGCAGTTAACCAGGTTCTACAGAGCTTCAGAGAGAATCATTTTGAAACTTAAAGGAACCTTTTGTTCTTGCGTTGCATCTAGCACTTCTTTTGTTCTAACAACCAGCTGATCCTTATCTTTGATCTCTTGTTCCAGAACAGCAACCCGTGTTTGTAACTGATTAATGAGCTTCTCTTTTTCATGACACTCGGCATCCAGAGTTGTGTTCTCCCGACGCAGTGACAGCACCTCCTGCTTTGCCCTCTGGCACTCCTGGAATGTTAAAAACAGTTTTTCTTAAAAAATTAGAAGTCTAATTTAAACAGCTATAGAAAAGCTGAATAGACACAGTAAGTATGCTGTATTTTCAAATGACACATTACAGGCATAAGCAAGCAGTATTAATGCTCTAAAAGTAAGAAGTTTGGTTGTGAAAATTAGCAAGCCATACATCATCTATTCCAGACAGCTTTGCTTTCAGTTCTCTAACTGTGGAGTCTCCCTTGTATCTCCTTTCTGTTAGATCTTTATTGATGATCTCCAGTTCTGAGAGTCGGCTCTGTAACTGCTGAATACTCTTCTGATGCAAACTTTCTAGTTCCTTTTTCTGTTGTTCGTGCTGTTGCTGGTACTGACTTTGTGCCTAGAATAAGAAATAAAGCAAATTAAGTAGTTGTTCAGTAAATCTGTACATTCAACCAAGAAACTACTAGTATCTAAAGACACTGATTCTTTCCAGTTGTCCTACCTGGAGAGCTCTCTCCTTTTCACTCGTCAGTTCCTGGGTGTGTTTGTTTGTTAGTGTTGTGGTATATGTGGTCCACTCATTTTTCAGTTTGTCCAATTCTTGGCTCTTTTCTGACAGGCTCTGTTTGACAAAGCATAAAGAGTCTTGACAAACTAAGTTTCAATACTGACCACTTCTTTACATTTGCTTCTTAAGAGGACACGAGGCTGTTACAAGCAATCTGAACTCAATACCAAACACTAAAATATATATTCATTCTACAAACAGGCAAGTAAACCACCAAAAAGATAACAGCCCCTTTCTAACATTCTGGATAAAATAATATTCATTCCCAATTTTATCATTTTCCAATCATTACTTCAGACTGGAAAACATATATCAGACATCCCCAGCATGATACATTCTGAAAGTTTAAAATACAAAGTCCTCTAGCAGAGAAAAAAAAGAACAGCACAGTCTTTTCTCGTTTAAAATTGTGATGCTGCACTCCAATTCAGCAAATACAGTCTAGTGGCTCCAATTGCATAGAAGCTGCAAAAAATGAKTTTGGTAAACACCATTCCTCCCTGCCCTGTCCCCCCCAAATAAATACAAGAGAGCTCTGTTAATGGAACAGAGGTCTGTTAAAGGGGACTTTTGTTTCATGGTGATCAAAAATCACTTGACCTACAGCTACCATCCTTCTAAAAAACAAATGTGAAGCCACTGGTGGGCCCACTATGAAATCATACAGTGGTCCAGTAAGCCAAAATCAACACTTCTGATTTATCTGTTAGAGTTCTATTTTTTTTGCAAATACATGAATTTCCAATCATTCACAGAATATGTAAAGAATATGTGCTTTTACGCTAGCATATACACACACACCTTTGCCTGTGCAGACATATACACATGCACTGTCACATAAATTGAAGCGCAGTTCCACATAAATCGAAGTAAGAACTAAATGCTGTTCAGTTGTAAGCTTCCTTTTTCTCAAGAAAAGGTAAAGTTTACATTACCTGCTGAGTGTAGCTCAACTGCCTGGTAAAATCCTCTTCAGTTTTTCTAAGCTTTCGCTCCAGCATCTCTTTGTCTTCCTATATATAAATTGACATCAACTGAAATCCTTGTATTTTAGCTTCCAAAATACAAGACTACTTAACTTCCATTGTATCAGCATATCTTATCTAAGCAACCACTTATCTACCATACTTGTGGCAAAGGATACTTTCAGATAAGCTGCATAGTGAACAAGATATAATTCCTAAATTAAAAAAATCAAAAAGAGGCATAAAAGGTAAATATCCTAAATTAAATTCTTATCAAATTTCTGTATGGCATTAGGAGCTTATCACAAAGAATTTCAATGGGGTTGCTTGAAGAAACATGTACAGAAATACTGTAAATTTATTGTGCTACAACAGTTTATCCAGTAGCGCGGTAAAGAGACAAGTCCCATTCTACTGATGATACTGAATTACAGACAATGGCTAAAGGGCTTATCTAACAATGAGATCATTTATTTATTATTAAATAAAACCTGACGTGCTACCAACTGCATCACTTTACAATTTTCATATGTCATTTAGAGACCACTATTTTGAAGGCCTGAAGGCTTAGAATTATATTTAGTCGTCCTGAGATAACTGCAGAATTAAGAGTCAGAGTTCACAGCACTTCCCTTTTGCAGTTGGACTGACAGTCAGCACAAGGCTATGAAGCAAGAAGTGCTGGAGCCTTCAACAGCTGCCTGCTACACGCACTGCAGGTACAAAACACCTGGTTTTCTGCCAGTTTAAATTACAGCATTTAGTTAAGTATATGATTAGCATTTTCGCTGCATACGCTACAGTAACAGTTTAGTTTTATAACATATACCCAAATAACTGCATGCAGTATCATGTGTGAACTAAACCAAAAAATAAACCACAGCATGATTCACACAACTTAAGTTTGCACTTTTGAAGCAATGAGATCGAAAACCTGATTAAAGACCTACAGTACAAAGGCCTGGCTGCAACTATAAGAAATCTTTGCTTTACCTTAAGGCTTTTCAAACAGCTGGCTAAAAATTTCTTTATTTCTGCATCATTTCCTGGTAGAAATTTTAGAGAGAGATGCGTAAGGTGTTTGAAAGGGTTTGTTTCCACCACATTTAAAAAGACAGGCATGTGATCCAGAACAGATCCTGAAGACACTAAYTGCAGCAAAAACCTAAGGGAAAAACAAAAAAAGCCACCACGTTCAGTATACTTTTCTTCACTAAAAATGCAGATCCTACAAGTTATTTTCAAATAAAATATATTCATACATAGTAAAAAGACTGTTCGTTCTTTTTTTTTTTTTTTTTTTAAAAAAGAAATTCAATGATTTTTTGCAGCCGGTACAACAAATAAGTATCAATTAAAATGCTTGCACTTTGTTATGAATCTATAAAATTAATCAGATAGGCTTTTGAAAAGCCTATCTAATGAATAAATAATAATTTAGCAATCCAAAATCAAAGGCARTATTCATAACAAATTCACAAGGGAAAACTCATGACTTTAATGTATCCCTCTACCCAGGGAAATTCACAGCGCACAGTATGTGCTTTGGGAAGCAGCATAATTCATAGACATAGGTCATCAAGAGAGAACTCTCTCAGTATTCACCTACAGAAAATAACATTCTATAATGCTACCCTGGCGGACGGGAGGGAGCAATTCTAAGTTTCCACACCAGGTAACAAGACAGAGTTTGGCACACAATGACATTCTGGAGGGGGTGGGAGGGTGGAACACCACACACATACACAAACAAACAAACACCACCCACAAAATGTTAAGTTTGTCAAATTAAGCAAAGTGACAGACACAGCCTGTATCAGAACACTTGTACCCTGGCTGCTCCTGTGGAAGATTTCCACCTTGGCCCTTCCAGCTGCTCTGCTGAAACCCTAGCACTGCAGCCTCATATCTGCCAGTTTATCTCCAGCTCCACTAAGGAAACACACATCCCACTGCTCAGCTCTCATGACACTAAGGTTTGGCTAGCAACACTCACTAATGGATATTTAGATGTCCTTACGATAAGCCTCGATTACCTCTACTGACTGTTCTTAGTCTTCAAGTGTTTGACATATGTATTTTAAGACCTTACAAAYATATGGTAGCACATTTATTACCTACCTTGGGATATCTTTGTTCTGTTCCTGAATACACTGGTGAAGCAGATCTATAAATTTTTGTGGGAAAGAAGAAAAGTCTACCAAGAGACCCTGCTGAGATTTCAAGCTATGTCAAGAGATAGGAAACAAACATTAATATTACACATAGGTGTTATTTATTTCCAATGCAATATTTTATTCACACTAGCATAAAGAATCCTCTGGATCATGCCATTGAAGTTTGCTAGCAAACTTTATTTTCAACCACAAATACAGAAGAAATGCAATCATGWCTTGGATAATAACCACCAAAGATTATTTTTAATTTAAAGAATTCCTGCAGGTGTGCTGCACCCAAAAAAAGGTTATTGTGGCACAACAAATCCATTCCTTTAAGAAGGTTTGTTACAGCACAGTAGGGTGAGGCTATCAGGTAACGATGCAGGGAAGGAGCAAAGGACAATGCTTTGCACATTAGGGGAGATTCAACCACTCAAAGATTTTATCTACCTGCTGGTCTATTTCACGTATCTTCACTATAATGTATTCAACTCAAAGAYAGAAACTGATTTTCAACAGGGTGTGTGTAAATCAAACCATGCATAATGAAACACTTCTTTGGAACATGATGTAGAAGTGCTGCATGACATTCACCTTTTGACCATGACCACACGTTGATCATATTTTTTCATTTGTTTGTTTGTTTTTAAACTCCTCATGCTCAGTGAGCAAATCCAATGATCACATTCTGAGTAACTACAATAAACTGAGACACAACATTCACAAATATATTATGACTTCATTTACCTCTGAAAATCTTCCTCAGATATGACAAGATTATAAAGGAAAAAAGGATCAGAATCATCAGTCAACCGGACAGCTAAATCCTGAAGAGAAAGATATTTCAGTATGATTTCATATACTATAAACCATTTGTAAAGAACATTTAAATAGCAGAGATGAATACTGTAAATAGCAATTTTTTTAAACCAAGAATAAACTAAAATGGTGACAATTTATTTAGAACTGCAGGAAATTTCACAYGATTCTAAATATTACAGACAAAAAACAGCAAAACTTTCTCACAAAAATAAACTAGGTGAAACACCTTTAGCTTTCAGCAGCCACATGCAAATGAATGACACAGAAAACTAACTCACCTTTTTATGAACAGGATTAGAAATTGATAGTAGCTCAATATTCACTCGAACATTTAATCTCCTGTGTAGAAAAAAGAGCAACGTATTAACAAATCAAATTGTTGTACTTTATATAGTAAGGTTGACATTTCCCATTGCTCTTATTCGTCACAAACTAACACTTCTGGAAAAATTCTGCTGAAATTTATTAATAAATTCCAAGAATGAAAAGATCATTTTGACAATGGGGTGCAGGCCACTTGGCAGGAATACAGGAATGTTGCCACAGAGTGAAGAGATGCAACAGGGAAGGCTAAGACACATTTGGATCAAATCTGGCAAGGGATGYCAAGGAGAACAAGAAGGGCTTCTTCGAATAAATCAGTGGCAAAGGAAAGTCTAGAGAAAATGTGGGTCTGCTGCTGAACGGGTAAGTGCCCTGGTTACAAAAGACACAGAAAAGGCASAGTTACTGCATGTTGCCTTAGCTTTACTAACGCAGCCCCCAGCAATCCTAGACCCTGGGGAAATGAGAGGAAGAATGAAAAAAAGGAAGACTGGTGCTGTATTGAGGAAGATTGTGTCAGAGATCACATAGGCAAACCTGAAACACACACAACCACGGGCCCTGATGGGATATTCTCCAGAGTGCTGAGGGAGCGGGTAGATGTCATTGCTAACCCACTCCACAACATCTTTGGAAGGTCATGGGGAACAGGAATAGCACCTGAGGACTGGAAGAAAGTCAACATCATACCAGTCTTCAAAAAGAGCAAGGAGGAGGCCAGTCAGCCTCACCAGTCCAGCTAGAAGCCTGTAGCTAGTGCTGCTCCCCAGGGATCAGCAGTGGGTCCAACCCTGCTCAATTTATTCATCACTGACCTAGCTGAAGGGAAAGTACAGGCAGGACACACAGCTACTGCAGAAAGTCCAGCAAACAGCTACAGAGATGATCAGGAGACTGGGACATCTGTCCTATCAGGACAGACAGGCAGAAGTCAGGCTTGTTTAGCCTGAAGAAGAGAAGTCTGTGAAGAAATCTTAAGGCAGGTTGTCAAGAGCAGGGGAACAGATTGTTTTCAGTAGTGCCAGAGATGGGAGAAGAGGCAACAGCCACAAACCCACAASTGAAAACTCCTGGCTGAAAGCCACAAACCAAAGCACTGCCTGAATTTGAGGAAACACCTACTCTGCAGGTAACAGAGCTCAGAGAGAAAGGAATCTCCTTCTCTGGAGATATTCCAAACCTGTCTGGACACAATCCTGCGCAACATGCTTGGTGCAGCAGTTTGGAYTAGATGATCTCCAGAACTGCCTTAATCATTCTTTGAAACTATCATACCAGTACTTCTGCCCTGCTTTGAGGTCACAGGCAGAGAAATTCACAGCAAGAAGAAAAAAATAAAACACAACAAGCAGCCTTCAGCCGTGCCACGAGCTGTCCCAACCTGGATCACCACAGGTGTGTCACATCACCATCCACCAAACTCCACAAACGGGAACACCTGGAGACCCACGAGGGCGCCGCGCCGCCTGCAGCCGCACGGAGGGGGAAGGGCGCTGCGGGAGGCCGCGGCAGCGAGGCGGCACCGCCGCCTCCACGGGCAACCGCGGCGGGACGCGCTGGCGCCGCGCCGCTCCGCCACGGCCGGGCCCGCCGCGACGCGTGGGGACGGCGCCCGGCGCTTTGGTACCCCGGTCCCCGCAAAAGCAACACCCGCCGCTTTAGCTCCGCTGTCCCCAGCCCTCACAACGCACACCTGATCCCTGCAGACATCCCCCATRCACCCGCAGGGCCGGAGCGGCGCAAATAGGCGGACGCGGGGAAGAAGAGCCTGCCGCTCCAGTGCCCACATCCCGAAAGAAAGGAAGAACCTCTCTCGGAGACGGAGCTCACGCAGGCRGCCACTCACCTCTCCTCGCAGCCCTGGCCCCGCACCTGCACGCACAGCGGCCGGTTGAACAGACTCTCCGCCGCCATCTTGCGCTTCGAGCTTGGCGCTCGGCTCCCGCGGAGGAGGAGCCTCAAGATGGAGGCCGCCCCGGCGGCCGCAGAGGCTGCCGGGGCGGCCATGGCGGCGCCGGAGCCGGGACGCTGCGCCTACTTCGTGCAGAGGAAGAAGCGCTTCTGCAAGATGGTGCCGGCCGCCGGGCGCCGCTTCTGTGGGGAGCACGGGCAGCTGGAGGTAGCGGCGCTGGCGGGGCCGCGGCGGGGCGGGCGGCTCTGCGGAAGCGCTGTCTAATGCCCGTGCTTTAACAGCAGGGGGGAGGCGGCAGGAAAAGGATCCCGTGCCCTCTCGATCCCAAGCAGTAAGTACAGCTAATGACAGCGCCTCGCTYTTTCGTTAATGGCACTGTAAAATCCGTCACTCAGGGTTCTTCCCGCTTGGTTTTCAGCACAGTGTACGAAGACCAGCTGCAAAAGCACTTAAAAAAGTGCAATTCAAGAGAGAAGCCAAAGCCGGTAAGCGTGGCGGGCGCTCCTTTGCCAGGGGGAACTCCGGGCAGACCCTGGGCTCGGCCTAACTGCTGCTCAGCCCTGTCCAACKGTGCCACGGCAGGCACCGCACCCAGGAAAGCAGAATCGGACCTTTCACCGGGAAAAGGGAACTATATTTGGAGTTTCTTCTTCTGCAGTGGATTCCTACTGCCATTTATCTTGTGGTAAAAGCACAGAAGAACSTAAGTTTTTTCTTCATAGCAATTAACAGAATGAGACTTATTTTCTTTCTTTTCAAGGTATACTTTGTTCAAGATATCAATGCAGGTTTAAAAGATGTGGCAGAAATACCAGAAATACAAGTGAGTGCATTTGTTCTAAGCCTTGATCCCTGTACAATGTGTTGCAATTTACTATATGGCCTTAAAGAAATAAAAAAGGCAAAAACAAAACTCTTCTATGTATCTTTTTTTTTTCCTTTATCTTATGTAGATACCTATCTCTTCTCTGTCTAAAGAAGAGCTGGAAGACTTAATCATCAAGTTGAAAAAAGCAAGTGATGGTGAGCTGATTTAATGTGGAAAACAACGTTCTAAATAGAACCAAAAAAAAATCCATTGTTGTTTTTGCTGTTAAGTATTGCAAAGAAAAGGCCGATAGATTTGGCACTTTGCATCTGGAATAATCAGCATCAAGATGTAGGCAATCTCACAGCTAAATTTTCCTGAAAAGAATAAAATCGATTGGCCAAATAGTAAACCATAGAGCTTATTTCCCCACTTTTTTTTTTATGCGTTGGCTCTCCACTCAGATATCACTGGAGATAACACTGCAGCTTTTCTATAAACATCCGATAATAGATAAATGCTCCAAACAGTCTGTTGGTGCCACAAATACAAWTTWAAAAAAAAAAAAAMCTCTTCAAACTGGAAACTCATACTGAAATGTTTGCATTTGTATACAGGCTTGGRACTTCACCATAAGGAACAAATACTGTCTCATCAGGCTTTACAGGAAGCCCTAAACGACCCAAAGAATGGAGAAGCTGCTTTCAAGCACTTGAAACAACAGGTATCATCGTTGTCTTACCTAATAGCTAGAGATATCTTTAAAAAATATAAACATGCAGCAGTAAATTCCAAATGTTGACAGTGTATAATACTAGTCTCTTCAGATACAGGCTAATATTTGAAGAGCATATATCATATGCTGTATGTAGAAACTGTGAATAGTTGGGGTTTTTTTTTAGTATCTGTTAGTAATGAAAATTTATTATAATCCTGAAAAAAATTACAAACTGGGGATATTTTGAGTTATTGTTTATATATTCTTGTTGATTTACAGTAAATTTGAGTTACATAGGTAAAATATTGTATTTATTAAGAACTAACAGGAATATGTTTACTTTTCTGTATCAGCTATGAGACTAAACTTTCTTTTATCAGATGCGTAAAAACCACTAGCCTGACTTTGCCTTCTTTTCATATTATATAGTAGGAATGCTAAGGCAGACAGATGGCATACTGAAGCAAAATTAAACATTTTGGAATAATAATAATTAAAAAAAAATAGTAATTTTCTGTACTTCTTTCCTGCTCTCTATTTTCCCTTCTGTTGAAATAAAAAACCATGTAACTACAGCAGATATAGACAGGGCTCTGAAGTGGATGATGCTTCACAATGTCCTGTGCAGTGCACAGATTTTAGATGGCCTCACTGAGAGTCAGCAATGAACARTATTGTAACTTGTACCTCAGTCTCCAAAAAGCATTCTATAAACTTTTGGATGGAGTACAGTGGAAAGTAGAAAAATGGCAGCACGAAGCTGATGAGCAAGAACATCTAGTCCCTTCCCTCTGTACAGACAAGATCTTTCACAAGGGTATCAAAGAACAGAACTTGAAGGACGCATTGCACAGTTCGGTGAAATAATCATTTTTCTGTAAGACATTATCATACATAGTGCATATTCTCGTCGTTCATAAATAATCATTTGAAGTCTGTAGGCTTCTATTTTAGGCAACATGGAAAAATTACATTTGCTTGGTCCAGGAAGGTGTTTTGTTGAATTTGGAGCTGGTCGAGGAAAGCTGTCTCATTGGGTCGACRTTGCCTTGCAAAATGCTGAAAACATTCATTTTTTGCTTGTGGAAAGAGCAACCACAAGATTTAAGGTAAGCCCAAGTACTGTCACACACATTTTTTCAGAATTTCATAAGATTTCAGCAGAATATATTTTTTTCAACTATCTATACTGAAGCTAGGAGCATTTAATTTTTATCTTCAAAACAAAAAAACCCCAGATGATCTACCTTTGTCAAATAAAGCCTTTGAAACATTAAGAGTTTTGAAAGTGTGATTGTTTACATTCTATACTTTGCTAAAGTAACTTCATTAGGAAAAAAAACTTAGTGTCTTGTGTCAAAGACATGCAAATATGCATTTGAAAGGGACAAAGGCAAGTATTGATAACTGTGGTCAAGATTTTTTTTTAGTGACCAGTGCTACTTAATCATAGCTCTGTTTACGCAGGTGGATGGAAAACATAAGAGAAGTGATTCTATATTTGAAAGGCTTCAAGTTGATATCCAGCACTTATGTTTAAGTAAGTTTGTTTGTGGTTTCATAATTCTGAGGTACAGGCTTAATTATGGTGTTTGAATACCAGGGTCTAAGGTCCATTTCTGTGTAGTATGCATAAATATCTCAGTGTCTTTTTTTTTTTTTTTTTTATGGGGGAAAGGGGTGTTAATAGTATGTTTCCATCTCTATTAAAAAGAATATTTACAAATTTTTGCTTGGATATGAATAAAAATTCTGGGCTTTCTTGTTTGCTTGCTTGTTTCAGATAAGGTACCTATTTTAGAGAAAAAACCCCTACCGGTGGTAGGGATTGGGAAGCATTTGTGTGGTGCTGCCACAGGTATGAAATACATATGTGTATATATATTTTTCTTCTTTGAGGTTGAGGGAAGGACATTCCCAAACACTATACAGTCTGTATAAATAATGGCCCAGTATTCATCACTAGACTTTTCTTCAGTACTTTTTTTCCTCCCTAGATCTTGCATTGAGGTGTTTGGTGGAAAGCTATACAACAAGCAGTGATGGAGAAAATGAAGAGCCTGTACAAAAGCGCTTTAAGAGCGATAAGACAGGAGTGGCTTCTAACAGTTGTCCTGATAATGAAAGGAATGAAGAGAACACATCAGAAAACTCTAAAACTGTAGCTGGAATCGTTATTGCACTGTGTTGCCATCACAGGTGTGACTGGACACATTATGTAGGCAGAGAGTTCTTTAAATCAGTAGGACTTGGTCCAGTCGAATTTCATTATTATCAAAGAATGAGTAGCTGGGCCACTTGTGGCATGCGAGAAAGCACAACCAAATCCTCTATGAATGATGAAGAGAGGGGAGATGAAACTAACAGCACAGAACATGACCAAGCATACAGTAAAACAGAAGATGGTTCTGATAATCTACAAGGGTATGTGATTTTTCTTTTTTTTTTTTTTTTTTTTTCTTTTTTTTTTTTTTCCTGGTTTTGTTTTTTAAAAAAAAAAAAAAAAAACAAGTTTTATATAGTGCTAGATGAAGTAGTTAGGGGTCCTCAAAATTACTCATTTTACAGAATCATTTATATGACTCATTTTATAGAAGCATGTTTTAAAATACAGTGTTTCTATAAAAACATATTTGGAATGGACATAAATTTCAAATATTTAGACAACCATGTTTGCCTAGGCTGAAGAGCACTTAATGATTTGAGTTATTCTTCTAAACTTAGCTACTAAAGTTAATCAATAAAATTATTCCTCTAACACATGCTCTCCTTTCCCCCCCATCTCCTCTTCTTTTTTTAACTAGGCTACTTACTGTTGAAGAGCGAAAGGAAATAGGTCGTCTCTGTAAACGGTTGATTGACCATGGACGGATTGAGTATTTACAACAAAGAGGATATAAGACTGCTCTCCTGTATTATACAGAGTCTGCTGTATCCTTGGAGAATGTACTGTTGACAGCCATCCCAAAGCAGTCTTGCATATCAGAGTCAACTACATGACCGGAACTAGATGTGGAATTAGTTGAAAACAAACTGCAATATTTACTAGATTATTAAAAACCTACTTCCACATTCACTGCTTACAAAAAACCTGAACAAGTCTTTCCTGAACCCAGAAAAAGGTTTTATGTTTCCCAGTTTTGCTAGGAATTGCAACTATGCAAACTCATTCACATCAATGGGAAAATAAAATCACTCAGAATCACAACATATTTCAAGTGTTGTAGAACCTTTGTTAGGAAGAAGTATATTAATTTTCTTCCAAATCACGTTCTTTATTCATTAACATTTATTGTAGGAGAAGGATCAGAAGTGCAACTTCCCAGATTTTCTGAAAAACAAATGCATTAAAAAATAAGTTAACTTCAAAATAGGAGGCACATGAAGTATTTTCAGGAAAGCTGTGTTTAAATACTTCTCTCATAAGATCATGCCCATAGGACAATCTGCTAAGAAAGAAAACTTACTTTAGGAAAATGTATTTGTTAAAAAGATTCTTCATGTTTCATTTTTTAATATGTATCCACTTTATACTTCTTCACTGTATTCTAGAGGGACTAGAATCAATAAAAACATCATACCTGCTTTCTTGAGTGACTCCTGAATATACAAGTGCATGAATTCAATGCCAAACATTTCCCGTTCCTCCTCTTCTGTGTTCTCACATGGAGGAAGTGTTACCTCCAGCTCCAGTGGGTTATCTCTGAAGTTAACAAATCTGATAGTTGATCAGAGAAAGTTAGTCTTGCACTTTTGCATTTTGTCCACTTTTGAAACTGAAATAAGATACATCAAATAACCTTAAAGTTATTGTCCTCAAAATGCTAATTTTTCTGATGCAATACTAGCTATTGTGTTCTATTTAAAAACACCAGTATATTAGTACTATTAAGTAAACTACGCTAAGATGACTTTTTCAAATAATAGTAAGTAAGTGATGCATGGGAGAAAACCAGTGCAGGCCTCAGATTTATCTCTAGGTTCTTACCCCTGTGCCAGCCTTGCTGATCTTCCACCACTAGCTGAGTGGTTCAGAACCAGAATGCACGTGCTCGTGTGTGCCCATCTCTGCGAGGTGGGAGCCAGTCCTGCCTGCCTCCGCCTTTGGACCATCTCCTACTGTTCCACACATCCTGGGGCCTGGCTGCACCCCTCAGGCTCTCCTCAGGCTCTTTGCTACACAGGGCCTACAATAATGTTTTTGCCCCTTTTCTACTTTTCTAGATAAGCTTCAGGGACATGGCCCTATTTCAGGAACACAAACCACTACCTGCACTAAATTTCAGAAGAGTTACCCCGAGACATTTGAGACTGTAGCCACAAAATGTCTACCTTGGTCTCTTCGCACAGACTAGATATTAGAGCTGGTGGAGCCTGTGTGCGATTGTTAGAAGGGATGTTTTATCTTTACTCTTCCAAAATGGTCTGAAATTAGGGGAGAATGCTTGCCTTTTCCTGATTAGACATTTTTAGACTAATATTCTCCACTTCAAAGGAAAATACAAATATGCAGAACTTTCCTGTCAAGAGTATATAAAATAATCTCATCACTAATGATGCTGCTTTCTATCCATTAGCTTTTTTTTTTTTTTTTTTAAATTTTTCTAATCCAGTATAGGAAAGTTTCATTCATACACTAATAGCTACTTCATTTTGCTTTATATGAATAGTTGCTTGGCTTTTCATGCTTTTTTTTTCCCCCTCCAAGAATTTTGGCTAAATTCCATTTTCCATCAGTTTTATGCTCTTCATATATTACTGCTCTAGGCTCTTGGTTAAGAGTAATTATTAAATGGCCTATAAGAAGCAGGAATTTAGACCTTTCTGAGATGAGAAAACATTAAATAGTCTCTTTATATCTTTGGTACTATAACAATCACAATTTATTTCTTTAGATGGGCTGTGCTACAGAAAGCTTTACAGATCAAATCCTTAATTATGCATTTGCAAAAGTGCTGATTTGTATAGAGCTGTACCCATCTCTATCACTTTTTCTAGCTCCACTTCCTTAGATATCACTTTGTGACATTATAACTCAAGTGCCACTTCAAAACTTAGCTTCTTTTATTTTGATTTTTGTTGTTTTTTCTTACCTCAGATTTGTCATATGCTTCATACAAGCAGGAATGTCCTTAAGTCTGTTGCTGCTGAGAACAAGTGTACTCAGGTTTTTCATATTACCAATGGTTTCTGGCAAAGCGTTTATCTCATTCCTTTGGAGCCATAAAGTATGGAGATTTTCCATTCTGTAATGGATATTTCCACAGTCAATATAGATTTAGAAAATTAATCTCACCAATCATTAATACCAAGTCACTGATTAATTTTAACAGTAACGTAACAGTCTCAAAAAGAATACGGACATTTCAGGAAAAAACATATCCCAGCTAATGATGTAATTTACTTGCTTAAAATTTCTATAACAAAATCATTTACCTTGACAGCCAAGAGTGAATTGATTGTTTATATACTGAATGGATCATTCCATCTCATCAGAAATACCACATTACTCTGAGTTTTTCTTACCTGTCAACTGTGTCAGGAAGCTCCTGGAGTTTATTTCCCCCCATATCTAACCATTCTAGACATGGCATATTGAKAAGAGCTGAGGGGATGGTAGTAAACTGGTTCATGCACAGGTCTACATGTGAAAGTTTCTTTAAATCACTGAGCTGAAAAGAGAGGAAGATTTAATGTAGGTTTATATGAATATTTCATTACCGTTGTGATTTAATCATGTTGACTGACACAATTTAAAAGCATTAAAACCAAACAAAAATCCTTCTGCAGATTTTAAGTGAATGGCTCCTGAGTTACATTTGCTGATGTTACCTAACAATAACAATACTCACCTGGTCAAGTAGATTTCAAATTGCTCATTCAGAAGAACTTTATCTCCTACCTGGTCATGAGTTCTCTAACTGATGAGAAGCTGAAATTCAGGACTACAACACAGGTATACTCCCAAACCTTGAGAAGAAAAGGAATTTAAAGGAATTCCTCAGTGTTCCCTACACTTTCAGTAATTCGCCAAGTTTTATGAATCAAGCATTTAGTTTTGTTGTGGATCAAACTGCATGGACTATGTGGATTATGAACTTTTAGAGTGAGCCAAGATGCTTTCAGTGTTATGATTATGACAAGACATTCTAAAAATTAAGATCACATGATTCACTAATGCAACACTTGAGTCTTTGGTGAATCATGCTTATACTGTTGAAGTGATGCAATCATGCTTTACTGCAAATGCGGTCCAACATCTAAACACTGAATGTCATTCAAGGACATATAATTAAGGCTAAATGTAAACTATATAGCTCAGGTATTCACATTATCACAATCTCCATTAGGACAGAGACAAGTATTTGCTGCCATGTTCAAAGCTATTACTGTATAATATATCCTGTAAACTATATCCACATGCGTTTAATGAATATTGGCTTTTGATAAATAGTATGTAATTTTCATTAGAAGATTTGTTGTTAGGTTTTACTGCTTAGACCCAACTTTGCAGGTCAATGAGTACAATCAACCACTATTACCACTGTCTTTAAAATAAATTGAGTAAATAGCTTTACCTATTTGGCCTCTCTGTATCTGCAATGCAGATCTCCCTCACATCTAGGTCAAGTCAAACTGAAGTCCAATAGCAGGTGAGCAGGGATTTTTATTCTTTCTTGTTTTCAACATCTTTTCAGAAATCTTCTCAGAAACGAGCCAGCTCAAGATGTTGTGCATTTAGTTACACAAGCTTTTTTTTCATAACTAGCAGCCCTGGTAAAATCACCTATAACTGTTTGATGGCAGAATGAATTTGTATTCTCAACTTTAAAGAGGATTTCTCTGTGCTAAAAGGTCAGATCCCATTGGGGTAAATCACCCAAGACCTTCAGCCTCATCAAATGACCAAGCATATCACTGTCCTTTACATGCTCTACCAAAACATTTATATGGTCAAAACATGGATTGGCTCCTCTAAATACACAGGTATATGTATGTCCTTGTCATGTGGCTTCAGTTTGTTTATTCATATAAATACTGGTCATATATCTGCTTATGTGGAGTAGTGAAATTAGGGAATTAAAGTAAATCTGAAAACGTGGAGTACAACTTTTAATAGATTTTTTTTTTGATAAATTCAAAATACATATATAAAAACAACCCTGTCTTTCCCAAACCTGAGGAGGCAGATCACAGATATTCCTGTTAACAGCCAGTTCCAATCTTTCCAGACTGATGCAGTTACTTATTTCCTTAGGAACAGACTTAATTCTATTGTAACTGAGAAGCAGCTCTTGGAGGCTAGTCAGCTGGCCTGCAGAGAGCACAAATCAAAGAATGAACCTGAATATTTATTATATCTGAAATAAAAGATCAATTGTTTTGTGTTATCTCTAGCCCATTATACAAGTGTTCACTGAAGAAAACATGCACTGAAATTCGTGGTAGAACTTGGAGATTTTTTTATACTGAACAACACTCCACCTGAATACTACAGGAAGAGTTACAAGTATAAACAACTCATACTGAGCTCAGAACATGTTTCAGTATCATTTTCTTAAATGGGTTCTCCCCTCTCTAGCATCTGGTACGTTTACAAGATTTCTTCTCACAGGTCTCCTCCATGTGGCCATCTGTATTTTCATATTTTTAGGAATGCAATGGCTTTGAGATAGTTATCTCAGTATCAAATTTGCATCATCTGTTTTTTAACTTCCCTTTAGGATCGTTAGAGAGAAAAGGTGCATAAAAATGTCATGTTTGCATAAGCCTGATTTTCTTAGAAAAGCCATTTAAAATAAAAGAAAGTACAGCTCACCAATTTCTTTAGGTATACTTTCAACTGAATTCCGTGAGAGATCTAAAACGACAAGATTGTGAAATCTTCCAATGAACTGAGGTATTTTCTGTAAACTATTTCGGTGGAGTTGCCATTCTTGGAGATGGATTAGTTTCAGCAAGCATGAAGGTAGTGTCTAATACAAGAAATATGGTTCATAAGAAATTTGTCTCAATATATAAGATAAACATGCTTTAAGTAGTTTTTTTTTTAAAAAAAAAATACTTAATATTGTCCTAAAATAATAAGACTTCACTTCTTCTCAAGCCATACTGTAACATTCTAAAAAGTACTCCATTCATCGTGGGTCATTTTCACCACATATTAAAGCAGACCATTTTTTGCTTCCAGGATTTAGATATCTGTAATGCTGTCGTAATTTGAAAAGCCTCAGCCTTCTCTTCCCTGCTCCCCTTTTTTTTTTTTTTATTTTACATAAAGCAGCTCTTAATAGCCTTTTGCTCTTAACAGTGAATTAAGTGGTATTTCCATTCTGTTAAGGAAAACAATGAGCATTTGAAAGCAGAAGGATGGAAAAACTACAGCGTTTGTATGGAATAAGTTCTTACTAGTGAACAGAGCTTCCCTACACTGGCCTAAGGATCACCAAAATATTGCATAGTAGGGGTGTCACTCACTGGCCTCAATGTGACCTAATTTTCTTCCCTGCATAGGTCCTGCACTGTGCATTTCTGGGTTGATAAAGCTATCAGGTCTGTAGCTTAAGAGAAATTCCAGATTCCTCTCTGTGGCTGAATCTACAGTTACACACTTTCGACTATGCATTAGAAACAATAATAATAGTGTTCCGGGAATCTACTGGTGAATTTTCATTTTTAGAAAGAGCAAATAACACTAAGATATCTTTTCATGTATTTTATCACAGAGATCTTTCACACTGAAATACTCCACTATTTCAGTCGTGTTAATTAAATTAATATTTACTTATAGTCTTAATGTAATTAAGTTCTAAAAAAGAAAAGTCAGGCCATATATTTGTAGAGTAATTCTTAATATTTGAGAATATAGAGCAGCTTGCTTTCACACTGTCCTAGCAACAATAAAGCAACAGTGCATCTCAGTTGTACTGTGAGCAAGTTGCAGATTAAAAAAAAGTGCGAGTATAAAAATACTAACAGTATATTTTTTAATGCATCAATTTTTCAACCCAAGCAACATTCCTTCCCATTATCATCACCTTCCATTCTTCTTCCTCTATCCTTAAAATTGCTCTCCCATCTTCATTAATAACTTTTTCTTTAAGCTTTGCTAAAGTGGCTCTCTCTTCCCAGACAAGCATTAGTCTACAAAGGAAAGAAGCTTTGTCAGTGGAGCAACTAGGAATACAGTCAATAAATACCATCCATTACTTTCTGGAACAATGAAGGAGCAATAGCCTTTATGGATGTCAAACCGGAACTTAATTATCTTTGTGCTAGCTATACTACTAACTGAAGGAAGGCCAGGATATAAAATAGCATTTGGCTGAAGTAATTCAAAGGAATTCTAAAATTTTGCAGCTCAGCATAATCGTTCTTTACATTTCACAAAATACCTGACCAAAAAGAAGACCCACTAAGGTCTCCACTGAGAGAAAAACAAACAATAGCAACAAAATTCAATCTTCATAGTTAGGGTCCTTATACTAGAGAGAAATTTTACTATATATATTTTTTTAAACTGGGTTCATCAGTGAATATATTGAACATTCAGTGGAGAATATTTCAAATAATCACTTGCAATTTGCAGACTATGAAAACTAATAATTTTTTATTAAAGTTATTGTAGCTGCATTAAGATAAGCTACTGTTCCTTAGTATGTACTCCAGTGGATTCAGAATATATGGGTTTTTTTTTTCTTTCTCTCTTTCATGACAGAACACAATTCTTTCTTTGAGCTGAATATAGTTTTTCACCAGTAGGAATTCTGCTGGCATAAGGATTACAAAATTAGATTCTCCRGGAGTTTGAATATGTCAGTTATATGCTTCTCTAATGTAACATACTTAGGATTTCCAATTTACCTACCTTCCTGCAGACCTCTCTCGGAATTCTTTTTCTTTACGTACTTCATCATTTATTTTCTGTATTCTCACCTCCCAAAGTGTCTTCACAGCGGAGAAAGAACCAACACAAACAGCAGTTTCAGTCATGTTTCTTACATGTTCTGATTCAGTTATGGGGGCTGATTGTGAGCTTCAGGACCAATGTAGAGGTGCATGTATCAGCTACTAGATGGAAATAATGATATGAGAATTAAATAGCTGCCATTCCTTCTTGATTACATTCCTACCTGATTATATTATTAAATATAGCTAATGTACAGAGCTGACAGAATTTCACCAACCACTTTCTCCTTACAGAACAGATAATTGCATCTAGTTAAAATTACTTATAATAAAATAATGGTGTTTAATGAGTTTTAAAAGCCATTTTTCCATAAAATGATTAAAAAACTAAAGAATTTATCATCACGGGAGGTCACTACACCAACATGTTAGTATCATCCGAAGATGTTTAGGTAATGACATAAACAATGACATAAAACAAATTAGAAAGCATTCAGTTTACCCTGGAAATAAGTTAGCATATTTTAGTTGTACTAATTTTCTTCATAGAAGTCTGTCTTTTATGGCATTATTTTTCCCATACATATGCTATTAAACTTTCAAGGCCGTGGATAAAGCAAACATAGCATTCAAATAGCTTGATGAACAATTCGGTGCAAACTGTTAAGCACTCTGTTTCATGTTTATTATTTCTCTTGCTAAGGTGGTTATTTGCAAAGTCTGATCACATTGAATTACTTAATTAAAAAACTGTAGGCAAGCAAATAATAAGAAATCTRAACTGTAAGGATTGCTTACTGCTATAAAGATAGCATAAAATCAAATTACAGTGCTTGAATAAAGAAGTATCTAGTCCAATACTTTGATATCAATGGTTCTTAATTGTTCTGTTTAAGGGAAAGTGGCAGGATTTGACAGGTGACACAAATGGCATCCACAGCATGGCACAAGGCACTCTGGCATTTACATTCCTAAAAAGGGATCGATTTTTTTCCTGTTAAGAACAATCACATTCTCTTTCCTTCCCCTACATGAATGCAATCACATTTACATGCTGTTATTGCAGGATTAATTTCTCCTTCAGCACTCCTTTCCCAATCCTCATCTCAATATGCAGCAGTAATGACTGAAGCGCTGTCTGTAGCTTTCTGCTCTGATTAGGGGGTTGCAATTTAGATTCACTTATTCTTYCAGAGTAATCTTCTACAGAAATTAACTGATCTACCTGATCTATCATTTTTTTGTAGTTTACACACATTTCCTAAACATAAGCCTTTTAAGGTAGGAAAAAAAAACCATATATACACATTTTATAGAAAAGAGATAATGACATGCCAATCTCTAAAAAACTATTTTTGATAATTGTATCACAAAAGACAATATTGGCCTATACAGTCAAAACAGCGATCTTTTCTTTTTAGTTTAGCTTACACTTGACATCCCTCTCTTGCAATGAAATGTTGCTTTTTTAATAAACACTGCTTAAATACGAGGCCCTATACAAAGGCTTCTGTTTGCAAGGAGATTCAGYTACCTAATGACAGGACCGTCATCAAAAGCTTCTTGTTCTTATATCTTACTATTTGTCAGGAAAACAACAAAATAAACCGTAATAACCACTCCAGCAGTTTGAAGCAACTTTCCAAGCGTTACTGGCAAACATCTGCAAACTAACTCCCATGTAAATAGATCTCTCCAAAACTTCCCCACCAACCATCCTAAAGCATTTAAGAACAACTTACCTAAATTATCTGGGGTTTTCAAGCATTCTCCATAGTTCAATGCTTTCTGGGCAAGAGTAGAGGTGAGGTACGAATCTTGTCGGTACTACTAAAATCATTTTGAACTCATACGCAGACACCAATGTAATATCAGCCTAGTTCTAATTTTAACCATGCTGAGAATAGAAGGTATCACATGAGGCACTTCGGCAAAGCCCCCTGAACTTCTACCACTTTTAATATCTTCCCAGTTTGCTGAACATGACTGGAACTCCATAAATTTTTGTGGGACTTACAAAAGTTGTTAATTGTGTACGAAAAGAACAATGCAATACTTGCTATGCTCAGTAATGAAAATTAGACAAGCTGGTTTTGAATCCAAAATGATAATTACTTTTTTTTTTTTTACTCTTTTAGCATTCTTCTGCAAGATAACTTAACTTCACAAAAATATTTAGTTAGTAGTATAAAAGTTCTGTTAAACAACAACACAGATTAATTAAACTAAGCTAGAAAAATATTTTATTGTTAGCAGTTTAGTTGATTCTTTTGCCTTTGGAATCATGAAGAATTTTAGTGCAAATGTTCAGAGAGGTTATTATTCCTTTTCATGTTCCCAATTATAAAACGTGTTACAAGATAAAATAGAAAAAAATAGCTCTATTAAAACAAACTACCATTAAATATTTGAAGTGACTCAACAGACTATTTGGACTAATACTTTTCAGCTGTTAATATTTCTAGTGCTTAGAACCTTTTCTTTCACCGCAATGAAAACAGGGAGATAGCAACAAACATGGATCACAGTTTGAGGGAGAAGACATAAAACTGGATCATTCTAATCAAGAATACACTTAACAGTGTAATATGTTATGCTCAAATTAAAAAATTTGATTCATCATATGAATGATGAATGAAACCAATTTCTTCTAGTAGAAATAGTTTTCTGTGAGTTTTTACCTAGCTATTTTAGATATGTACTCCCTTAGATTCTAACATTACTACATAGAAGTTTAAAACGGAAAGTAAAAAGAGCTCTCTAGGTCATTATTAACTGTCTGAACAGCAATATATATTTAAAGACACGCTACTTCATGGTATAGTTATTTCTCTATTTTGGTTCAACCCTCGTAGTGTTTTTTAAACAATGCTTTTCTCAATCTGAAAAATCATAATTAAAAATTTGAATACTTCATTTATTCCTCTTTAAAAGACACAGAATTAGAGCTAAAATAAACTTTGTTTTTTGAGTTTTGAGATACAATGCAAGTTTCAAGCTATTTCTGATAGAAAAAACTTCTGTCTATAATATTTTAAAATCACTTTATCACTTTATCATTCTGTCATATATTTATGCTTCCTATTTTTTTCCTCCATGTTTGTAAGGTTAAAATATACTAAGCCCTTAACACAACAATATAGTCGTAGGAGAGTAGCCATTAAGCTTTGTCCTTTTGGCAGTCTTAAGTGCAGTAGGCTTTTTAAGGTAAGAAGAAATGCAAGACTGTACACAATTACCTGCTTGAAATTCAAATAGAAGGACTATTACTACAACTCTCTGTGATTCTATAAATCTTCCATTAGTAATAAAAATTGTGATAAAAATTGAATAGGCGGTAAGTACAACATTTTCATAGAACTTTACAAGAAATTATTTAAATAAAAGCCTTTTATATCACAACAGAAATAMAAATAGCAGCTTACATGTATGCTCTCCCCTTATACTACCAGCTTTCCTCCTGCCCAGTCTCAGCATGAAGGACAGAAAAGGTTCTATCTCGTTGTTTATGTCTTGCATCTTCACAGCAATAGACTACTGTAGACGCTTTGGTCTACAACTTTGGAGCATGCTACTGTAGAGAGAGATTTTGAAACACTTAAAGAAAGCAGAAAAGGCCTCCAAATGAATTATTCAGGCCACACAACCTTCTATGTATGTTTGCAAGTTATATTTCTAGAAAGTATTTATAAGCAAGTTTTCTTTGCATCTCCTTTTAAATAACTAGGGCAGTCTTCATCATCTGTTTAACTTAAAGCACCATAACTGTTATCTGTTTTGAAGGCCTGAAGCCTGTTAATTATATGGTTTGTATCTCAGTTTTAAAAGTCTGATCTCAGACTTTTTGCTGATTTTATTTTTTGTATTAATCTGTCAAACTAATATCCAAACATCAATAATATGAGGTGATGAAGGCTTTTAGAAGGAATTGTTTACTCTCATGCTTACCTAATGATGGAATAAGAAATGGAGTCATCCTTTTTTGTTGTTGTTGTCTTACATAGACAGCTGCTTTCTATAAGAAACAAAAACAACTAGAAAGTATTTAAAGACCTCAACTACTTTCAGCTTATAAAAATATAGGATATTCTAAAGTATTTATAAGGCCCTGATGGTTGTCAGTAAGTGTTCTGAGTAATATCTGAGTCAATATGCTACTTCCTTTTATAACCTGATAAAGAGTACCTGTGCAAGTCATCTCCAGGAAAAAGTGGACTAGAGAAAGACAGGAAAGGAGAGATTAATTCAGTTAAACAACAAAAAGCTCTCTGGACATCTTAAAACATAAGCATACAAGGCATTTTATTTGTACATGATTTTTGCATAACTTCTTCAGGAGGTTGTATTTAACTTTCTTTCAGTCTTTTTTAAAATGAATGTGTGCCTTCAATGAGGAAAAACTTGGAGTATTTCCCTTTGAAACAGGTTAATCAACTTAAAATACTGTAGACATGTAGATTACTGTCATTCAATTACATCAGTCTAACATCTATATATACTAAAAGTCAAAATAAAGACTTTCCATTACCATATTCAGGAATCACACCATGACCTATCAAGTTTGACAAGTTGCTGTAGAAGAAATTACAGCATTAGTAATTTAATGTAAAAAATGTAACAATTAATTGATAGAATGCTACCAGTTGCTGAGAACTTTTAACCATATAAAGTAATTATAAAATATGAGTAGCAACAGGCTAGCATAGCCTGCTTTTATTCAGTCTAATTCACAAAATTTAAAGGCATATTCTAGCCAAAATTTCCTTTATTTAAGGTCTAGCAGCATTGAAGCAGGGTTCTCCAAATAAGATTTCCACAAGTTAGAAAACCGGGCCATTGTAGCTCCATCAATAACGCGATGATCAGCTGACCAACTCACATTCATTATCTGTGCTTTAAATACTTCACCTTTTCCATTAAACCTAGGAAGAACCTAAAAGTCAGAGAAGGAATAAAATGAAAAAAATAAATAATTAACAAATATGTATTAATGTTTGTTAAATTAAATAGACAGCAGCAGTGCCATTCAAGAAACAAAGATTTTCCCATTATGGTCATATTGCAGAAGAGAACATACTGCAAACCTACATTATAAACAGTCATACCTCTATTTCCTCCATCTTGGATATGGATGAAGTGCTAAAAATCTTTCTTGACTCAAGTTTCTTCCTGAATAGTTTATTAACTTATATATATAGTTCACATAGTTTATATCGTTTTGTTATTGCTTATAGTTTATTAGTACTCGAAGTGACAATTTCCAAAGAGCATTTCCTAAGGAAAAGGTTTATATGAAGAAGACAGGAAAGGTATTTTAAATTAATAYTGATTTTATTCTCAGTGTCTGTATTAAAGACACTAATTAAATTAAGTCTGGAATTCAGAAAATAAGAACTGCCTTTACCCTTTTGAGCTCTGCAATAGGTTCAGCTCTCTAGCTCACGTAGCTATCTGCCTACACGGCCTGATCATCAAAATACTTTTCTACTCTCAAGTTTCCTCCTTGATAACAAAAATGCTATAACCATGTTGCAAGACWCGTAAAAATATATTTACATTGTTTCTTCATAACTACGAGGCTAAAGATGTGAGTGAAATACTACAGCATTCTAAAAAATAAATATGCATCACCGGGGTAAAAATATTTCTATTTATATATTTCATGTCTCCATGGCCACCTAAAATATGACAAAACTTTTCATTCACAAGATATGAAATTTCTCTTTCATGAACACAAATAAGAACAATATACAAAGGGACACTCAGTGTTACACACACATAAAAGAATTAAAGATGACCTTTGTATACTACAGTTAATCACCTACATCACTGAGATAAAATTAACATACCTGTATCTTTCCAAGTGCTCCTATAGCTACTTCAGGAGGTAGTATCACTGGTTTAGTGTAAGTGCCACCAATCTACAAATAAATAAATAAATAAATAAATAAATAAATAAATAAATAAATAAATAAATAAATAGGAATATTAGTTAGGCATTAATTATATAATTCTTTGAAAAAGAAGATTGCTTCTTGCATGAATTCCTACAGGTTTTGTTTTTTGCATATTAAATTTGCATTAGGATATTAATTTCAAAAGCAGTTTTCAGATGTAATTTCTCATTTTTCATGTACTTACTGTGCCAATATTTGACAAGGTGAATGTTCCCCCAGTGAGGTCATTTGTTCCCAGTTGGCCTGCAGAGCCCAGGGATTGTAGGCGATTTAATTCAGTTGCAATCTCAAATACACTACAAACTTGAACATTTTTCACATTTGGGACAATTAAACCTTGCTCTGTGTCCATAGCAACTCCAATGTTGTGCGAAGCCTACAATTAGTTCAATTGACCAGACATTAGCACAAACAGTCAATACAACATTTATTTTACACAAGAAAGCACTTGAAAGCTTTTGACTTTTTTTTTCTTCTCCTAAACAAGTACTGTCTGCAGAAAGCAACTCCTCTATACTACTTTGAGGCAAACAGGGGAGATAAATTGTAGAACATAAACTTTCTACATCTGGACAATAAGTACAAAATGATCCCAGCAATTTCATATGAAGGAAATCTAAAATTTTGGATTCAATTTTATATTGAAAATATTTTCTATTTTGTTATCCAGACAAACATCCTAGTCTAAAGAGTCCAAACAATTTAAAATAAATCACTAGATTAAAAATAATAATAATAATAATAAAAATTATCTTTGCCTTTTCTAGAAGGAATATATAAAGGTATGTCTGAGATACACTGATAARACAGCATAAAAGGAATTTGCACTGTTCTATATGCAGCATCCATCCCTGAAGAAAACAGACACTCATTGCCCAGACTATTAAAACATCATACTTTATGAAATTTAATAAATTTTAGCAAACTCAGTTTAAAAGATGATTTTGATACATAAAGGTTGAGAGCTGGAATAGTGGAAGCACTCTGCCATTACTAAAAAATTATTGCTAAAATCAGATCTTTATTAAATATAATTCAATCTTAGACAGAACCTAGATCCTCAAGTTATTTTCCAGTACAACTTAATAATGTTATTATAAGCTATAGGATCCTATAATCAGTTCAGACATACTGAAAAGGTATCCTTGTTAACTCTTAGTTTGGGATTTTGCTCACAACTTCTCAGGATTTTACGAACCTTGTATGTAATATTTTGGCAGTTTTCATCCAAAGAAGCATTAAGAATAGGATATTGCAATAATCCCAGAGAAACTGCCTGTTAAATATAAAAGAGAAAAAAAATCATTTTTTATACTTTATAACTGAAACAGCTACATTAATATTCTTAGTCAAGGATGGAAGGGAAGAAACAACAAGAGACAATTCCAATTAGTAATAATTTGAATTTTCTCTAAGGAATCTAATTTGGTCTAAACTCTCCACTTAGCTCTCYAATAAATAATTATCATTTGAGGAAATAATATTAATTCCCTGGGAAAAGGGGGTAGCAGAATTAATTCTTAATTAGCCTTCTAACTGAAATAGCATTAGCAGAAGCTTCAGACTAAGCTACATGCTCAGCCTTCAGCGATGTCAAAAGCTAGAAATGAGTGAAAATAGAACTGTGGCAAATAAACAATTCAAGTGCCCAATATTCAAAATAAGAACAGATTATAAACAAATCTGTTTATAATATATAATCTGTTTATAATATATAAACAATAAACAAAGCAGATGCACTCATTTACCTGAGGGATTTACTACCAACAAAATACGATTTTTTTTTAAAAAAAAAAAAACCTTCAAATATGATAATGAGGCTTGCACAAAATACTGAGGCTTCCAAAATTTGTTTCTGTTATGTCAAACTAAAATATTCAGAGATACTTAGACCCTTACCGAGCGATGATTTAGCTGTTTTATCCTTTATCACTAATATTTCAAAAATGTTCCTAGATATTAGATAATCCTGCTACAACCCCAAGAGTGAATTGATAAGTGGATCAATAAACAAACTGTGACTTTCTTGAGACTTGTGACTACTCATATGATAGAAATGTACTTCAGAGGTACAATAGTGATGAAACAAAAAATGCTGGAAAAATCTGCACTAGTAGTCTAGTGTTCTACTGCATGTCTCACCTTTATGAAGAAGGGCATAAAGGAAAGCTTTACTCCACGAGTTTGTGCTAGAGGTTTCAGCTCTTCTCGCAACTGAACAAGCTGAGTCAAATCAATCTCATCACAATAACCAAAGTGAGGGATCTTTAAGGCTGCACTCATAGTCTTTACCATTGCCTTCTGAAAACCTGAAAAATATTCACTAGTTCTTATACCATCAAAACAAACTGCTGGGAAGTTATCCTAAAGTTTCAATTATTTGATTTCACTTTTTAAATAATTACAAAACTTAGAAAAAGACCTAAAAGATCCTAAAGCTCATCAACAGTTACCATTTGCAAATTCAATTTTTACAGTTGTAATATCTCGGATCATATTATTCCATACTTATCTTACATATCTATGTACTTAAATTACAACACAGGATAGGCTACACTGCTTTTTCTACCCTCTACAGGCCACTCCTGCCTGAAGGTCTTCAGCCCCACTTCTTTGTCTTTGTTTTTTCTTATGTCAGCATCTTTTGTTGTGCACTCTTGTCCAGAACAAGTCTGAATGCTGAAGTCCACTACTTTTAAGCTCTGGTAAGCACCTACACTCACTGTATCTTGACACTAAATACATTATGACTCATGCTGCAATATATTCAAGAGTGTTTCAGAATTCCTACCTATTTCATCATACATTCACGGCCCAATATCCTCCAGCCAAAACATGAACAATCATTTCATAAAACAATAATTTCAAACACCACTTCCTGCAAGGTATGTTTTCCTATTTCTCATCATCTCAGCAGACTTTCAGGATAAACAAAATAAAACAGACCTTCTACCAAAAGAAACTGAATGTTGACTAACTAACATCTGTTGCTAGTAACTGTGAATATTAGTTATTTCAAGATTTTATATTTCATATTTTACCTGTTACAGCTTCAGTTTTATCTTTTCCTGAAAAGACAATGGGTCTGGAAACAGGTATAGGAATTTTATGTGTTTTGTCCTTTGAARCAGCAGGTACTCCCTCAGATTTTGGCAAAGGAGGGATAATTTCTGCCTTTGGTGATGGAGGTAAAATAGCTCCTGTCTGTTTGGCCAAATAATTGAGTATGTCTTCCTTAAGGATTCTGTTATCTTTGCCCGTCCCAACAATTTCACTCAATTTAATCTGAAAGATACATAGTAAGTTTTAATACTTTACTTTATAGCAATATAAAGAACTCTATATTGTAAGTAAATTACAATTAAAAAATATTTCAAGTACTGACGTAAAATATTTACAATTTTCTTTTCTATGACTTACTCTCTTCTTGTGGATACCATTCAAATCATCTAAAAGTCCCTGTAGATGCCTAATTGCATATTTAAGAAGGAACAGCAGAATTGCTTACAACTTAATTACTTCACATGATTAAAAGTGAAAAATTTATCTGAAGAAAGTAATTTTCTTTACTTACTTTTATTCTGTTCATCTTTATAACAGTTTTAGCATTTTTGAAATGTATTTGAAAACGCGTACTCTTCACTGTACTTTCCTTAGAACCAATGTTCTCCTGGTTAGTCAAACTGGTATGTGAAAGATGAAAAAAATTTCAGCATGACCTGACTCAACAAACTCACATTATTTTCCATTGCAAGACGACGAACAGCAGGAGTTGCCAATGTTTTATGACCTTTTATCTCTTGGTGAGTGTGTTCTTCATGAGATATAGCAGGTGTTTCAACAACATCTTCTTCTGGAGCAACACCTGCAAACAAGAAGAAAAATAACAACTTTATTACAGCTCTCTATAAGAATGTATTACAGTGGCTAAACAGAGGATAAAGTATGGGAACTTGTTTAAAATCTCCTACTTTAAGCAAAACTTAAGTGAACAGTAAAAAATAAAGTTGAACAAATTCTCAAATATCTTTAAGGAAACCAGCAAATGAAGTACTACTTACCTCTCAGAGCAATGGATTTTGAAATAGTGAAGGTTAAGCAGTAAGACACTCTTCAGAAGCTACTGGTCCYTAACATAGTATAGGATAATATACCACTCTAAATACACATAATGCTAAAATAATTGCACACATGTTGCAGTGGTGGCAGCACTAGCCTTCCCTTGAACTGCATCMTGCTGAGAAAAGGTCAGGCTCTACTCTGGCTCACAGGTTTTGCTTTTCCTCCCTTAACCTTATGATGAGGGTCAGGTTATCTGCCCCGGTAATATTGTTCGTCCTTTCCCCCCCAAACATCAGAGCAGAACAGAATTACAGCAGAAATTAAGGATCTGGGATCATCTAAGCCACAAAGTGGAGCAAGTGACAGAAGGTATTTAACCAAAGCAGGGATTCCTCCACCCTGTATGGGCAGAGACTAGAAGAGATTCAGCACCCTACAACCATGTCACACTGCAGTGTTCACCATGGTATAAGGCATAGATCTGAACACTTTGGGCTCCTAGATGAGATGAAATGGAAACAGGGCTTTTACCGAAGCGAGAATGATCTTCAAACACAGCCCTGAGAGTTCACTGAATTGTTTGTTAAACTATAATATGAGTCTTATTTCTATTGTCCTTATTCTGAAATATCCAAACTGCATGTGAACCACTACTTGACCAGATCATTCTAGCCTCACAGGTTCCATCAGTGAATTGAACTTTCTTGTCCTGAAGTGAAATCATAACCTTAGTTTTAGGTTGCACAGATTTACTGATTCACAACAAAAATTACTGTGTTCCCCCAAGAGCCTAATATGTGGACATTTCCACTATTCTCTTTCACTGTATTTTAATTCCTCCCTGAAAATTATATCCTAGAGACCAAAAGCTTTTAATATTTACTCTAAGCTACTATGGTTAGGAATATAGCAGTGCTAAAGGCCCACCGCACTCAATTTTCAACAGGTAGAAGTGTTCAGTTTTTAGATTAAAAAAAAAAAGTCAGAAGAATTAATAGAAGGGTTTTTCTACCTAGTTTTATTCTTGACTTTATAAGAACGAAAAAAAAAAAAGATTTAACATTTTCAAAGGAGAAATCTCTACTGACAAGCTGATGATTCTATAAAAAACAAATACAAAACATGCAAGAGATGAAAAATCTTTACAATACCTTTTGAAGCATCAATTTCAATGTCCACTAATGGTTTTCCAACATAAGCAATTTCTTCTAAATTATAATGGAGTTTTCTAATGATGCCATCATAACGACTAGTGATAGTAACAGAAGCTTTATCACTTTGCACTTCACAGATGCTATCAAACTGAGACACACTATCACCTTCTTTTACATACCTAAGGGAAAAAAAGACACGGGCTGCTATAAAACATTAACCGTAAAAATCTACGCTGTGCATTCTTTTGATAAGTTCCATTATGTACATCCATATTATGTGAAAATATAATATTCTAGAGAAGAAGTTAAATTGTACACATTGAATCCATTTGCTGTACATTTTGCCATACTACTCCAGAACTTTTTGTTTTATAAAAAGCAGCCAGAATTAAGACTATCATCACATTTATATTTTTGCTGTTACTTTAGCTTAAAAAAAAGCAGTTTTCTTGAAGAACTATCAACTGTCTAAAAATAAGAATGAGCTTTGCATAGTTTCAAGTTAAGGAAAGTCTCGATTAGAAATTGCCAGGACCAGTGTATGATCACTTGGAGGCATCCAGACTCTAGATGTGGGAAACTGTCTCCAGCACAAAGAGGGTATTTTCAATCATTCATACAAAAGAATAAGGCATTCCAAAATTGCCCTCCGCCACCAGACACTTCAATTTTGTTTAATCCATTTACTAATGGCCCAAATGGTAAAGTACTGCAGGATAAATTTTTGTGGTTTCCCCGAGAAGTACATTTTTTCTTAAAGTTCAGCTCCAAACATAATTAAAATCAGGCCTCCTACCCTCCCAAAATTTAATCATAGAAAGAAAGTCTACCTACAGGTGCAGTTGAAGGTCCTATTCTCTCCATCTTTTCCACTCCCAAATAAACCAGATTGCAAATAAACAAAATGTAAAGCTCTGATTAAACAGGGCTTCAAAATGTGGAAGTAAAATGTAAAAACTTCACTACTAATCCAGAAAATGTATTCTCAGGTAATGAATAACACAGCTGTTAGCACTACATGGTGATTTTTTACTGTTTCTAAGCAAGCGGTGCTTACCATTCTTTCACAGTCACCTCTGTAATCCCTTCTCCAATGTCAGAAAGCTTAAACTGAACAATTTGGCCGCATGAAACTTAAAACAGAAAATGAGGGGGAAAAAAAATTAATATTAAATATATCATATATCACATAGAAAACTTTGAATGCATCAAAAATACACAATATACCAGTTACATACAGACTGCTAATATATCACTCATTAGACAGCAATATAAAATAAATTATTTTAGTAAGAAAATGTTTACCAGAAGATGTTCTGAATAGTCGCTGATGTTGACTAAACTTCAGAGCAGATTTGTCAAAGAGGCACACATATTTTGATTTTATAAACTGAATGCTGCTGCACGATCTAACATGGTGAACACAAACCTGGGGGAGAAAAGTCTCAAGTGTTAAAATTTGGATTGAGGAAGGCAGAACTCGTTTAAAATTCTTGAGACAACAGCAACTAAACTAAAATAATTCAATTCTTATTTATTTAGAGAAGCTCTTATGAAAACACAATTTGAGTATGGAAGATGTAATGATTGTTAAACCAGCATAAGCTTTGCCAGGTTCTTAAACAATTTTAATAATACATCACAGAGCAGATCAAAGCCACAATGACATAACAGATTAACAAAAATCATGACAAGATCTGGCAACAGATTCATAGCTTCCAGTTTCTTTAAGCAATCAGTGTAATCAGGACACACACACAAAACGTATACMCCATTAACTACATCAGCCATGTGAAATACTCTCATGCAGAATGAATGCTGGAAAGGTTCCTTAGACAGGGGAAAAAATCAGTATATTTTTCTCTGTTGGTTCTTTTATAAATCAAAGGTTGATCATAAATACTAATTAGAAAGGAACTTCACGCTGGAAGGAACAGTTGCCATTTCATTTCTTACAAAATACAGTAGACAAACATCTTGAAGCATGTACCACTCTACAACAATTTTATTGACTTTGATAAGGATTGGGTGTGATGTGCTTTTCTCTCATGGTTACAATTATATTTACCCAGAAGTCAGGGTCAACAGGATGTTCGGAAAGGTTCTCTGTAAAGCACGTAGTTTTGTAACACATCATGTAATCACAGCAGTCACGATTTTGGTCAAGAGCAAAGCCAGTGGCACTTGCATTGACATAAACAGCCATTTTATCATTAAATAAATACATTAGAATTTAGATCAGACCCTTGCTTATTTAGTGAGATTCCTTTAAATTCTGGTGTTACATTATCGTAATGTGACATGAAATTAATACAAAAAATCATCTGAAGGTACAATCTCTAACTAATTTAGAGATATGAAAAAAATCAGGTGCTACAATGTACCTCAAGTAGCTCAAAAGTGTAAAATTTACAAATTATCTTCTTAGAAGAGCAAGAAAACAGGACACCTGTGAGGGAAAGTTCATTTAAACACTTTTTTTTTTTTTTTTTAAATAATCCTTTCAAATAATTGCAAAACATCTTCATGAATAACCCCCCCAAAACTATGGAAAATTTTGCATGCTTATATTGCACAGTTAAAGTGCAGATTATCCAGAAGATTGCTATACTGAACTGAAAACACACATACTTCCTATATTATTTATCTAACATGCAAATTACATTCAAATATTACCTTTCTTTTGGAAACAAAGAATTACACAATGCACTTTACCTCAAAGAGCAAAGTCACACTGAGCTACTTTTCAGCTGCCTCCTACTAAGATTGTATTTGTTGATCTAGACTAAGTATTTTTCTCATTTCTATATTAAGCAAACAGCAATAGTAAAAAAAAAAGTAAAATGACAATTGTAAGCTATAATAAACCTTAACAGATGTAATCAAAGTTTTAATTAAATATAAAAGTGGCACAAAATCTATGCTTTCTAAAGGCAGATTTCTTTTATTATTTTTGTATTTCTATTATACTCCACAGTTACAGTCTTTTGTTCTGCAAGATCTTTTTGTTCCAAACTTAAAACAGAACCCTTTTGTCTTTATATGYCCCTGCACAGAAATAATCCAATATTTACCTGTAAAGATGATTGCAAGTAGCATACTAGACCTCTGAACTACCTAAAAATGTTAATTAGTAACATAACTGGCAAATAGAGAGACTGGTCTTGTTATAGAAGAGTTATTAAACTGTTTAATTTTATATTTGCAGGAATAATTCAAAACTACTGCATTTTGCAAAACTGTTGGTCTGTAGTTAACCAGAGAGTTGATGTGTCAGTATACTAACGCAGTAATGCAGAACCCAGTCTCTCCATAGAACTGTGTTCCTTTCTAATAGCTGAAAAAAATGAAACCCACAAAACTAGAAATGTTCAATTTATTAATTTCAGCATTTAATCATCATAAAACTGTGTAGAGCAAGGTAAGAAAATGATAGCATGTAATAGGAAATTCTAAACTCAATATACAAATAGATGCCACCAAATATATATAGGTATATATATACACATATATATATGCCTATATGTATATGAGTAGAAGATATTCGTGTGACTGCTAAATAGCAGARGGCAGTAAAAACCCAAGCAGCAAAGTACTGTTTGTGAGAGTGAGGGTTATGGCACCCATGTATCGCCGTAAGGTGCCGCAGCCCTTCCTACGCAAGGGGACGGGTCTTAGACCCGCTCCAGCCTCTCACTGACACCAAGGATGCATCAACCACTGACAACGAACAACATTTCTTAAGGCTTAAGGTTTGAATAAAGACAGCCTTGGAGTATACGCTATCTGGGGGAAGAATTACGTTGATTCTGCCTGGTTCAATTTTGGTCATTTCCTTAAGAAGCAGATTCTTATGTTTTTATAAATCTCCATGGATCCTGGAAATCTACTGCTGCACTCAAAATGTTATTGAGCCTGCAGGTAACTGACTGCAAGGCAAAGTAACACTCAATTTCAAAGTCAAATTGAATAAATTGTGTTCAAAGGTAATGAATTCACATTAAAGAATATTCCTCAGTGAGACACATTTCACCTGCTCTCCTACTGAGCCATTTAAATGAACATTTACATACACTTTGCATATCTACTTCGYATCTCCACACACTGCTTTGTGCTAGTTTCAGTATGCTAGATTTAGTTTTACGAATAAAGCCCATGTCCTTGCTAGCATATTTCCGCCAGCCTCAAGAACTGGCACCACGACCCGGTCTGTACACGACTCCTGTTTCCTCGACATCTCATAGGGCGACCCCAGGCTCCTCTTTTGCTCTTCACAACCCACAGCCACATCCTACCTATGACACCACCGCTAGGTCCTGCCCTTGGCCAGTCACAGTTTGCAGGTGCACCAAGTGCATGGGACACTTCAAAGCGACAACAGCAATTTTATTTCTTGCATCTTGCCACCACTTTACCACGAGGATAACAGGAAGGAGCCGCTTCTCGTGACATTTAGAAGGCACCTGCAGCTCATGYTCAGCACGTGAGGACTAAATCACAGCGCTGGCGCCTGCTCCGGAGCTGCCAAGGCTCAGGARGCCACAGTGGCGCCGGCGGCTCGTTTTCCCTCACAGCAAATATGCAGAAACGGTCAAACTCCCCGGCGGGCGGGGGGCGGCGCGTCCCCTCGGCAGGTATCGCTGCGTCTCGCGGAGGCAGCGCCGCGCGCGCGGCCGCCGCACCCGGGAGGGCTGCAGGAAGTCGCGGAGCTCTGCGGGCGGAGAGGCGGCCGCCGCCCGCCGGCTACCCGGGCACCCCGCGCCCGTCCTTACCAGGCGCCCCGCATTCCGGCAGCCGCTCCGCAGGGCGGCCGCCGCCGCCATCTTACTCCGGGAAGGGCCGTGCCCCGCACACCTCCCCCCGGCGGGCCAATCAGGACGCTGCTCCGCGTGCCCGCCCCCGGCCCGGGCCAATGGGCGCCGCAGCGGCCGCCGCTGGCCCGGGCCCCGGCCCCGCCCCGCGCTCCCTGCCGTGACGGAGCCGCCCGCGGCGGCTCTTCGCGGGCGGAGCCGCCCCGGGGCTGGGCTCGGAGGCGGCTGCGCGCTGCGCCTGCCCCGGCGCCGCAGCGGAAGGGAGCTGCTACGCTGCGCCCGCGCCCTCTGTAGCGCCCGGCGCGGCCCTCCAGCTCCGCGCGAGAGGCGCCTTGTCCGGCCGCCCGCCATGGACGGGGACCGGGTGGACATAGACGGCGGCATCATGGAGGGGGTGAGCGCGGGAGCGGGCCGGGCCGCGCCGGGCCGGGCGGCGGGAGCGGCGCCGTCTGAGCGGCTCTTTCTCCCGCAGGGCGGGCAGATCCTGCGCGTGTCCACGGCGCTGAGCTGCCTGCGCGGGCTCCCGCTGCGCGTGCGCAGGATCCGCGCCGGCCGCAGCCAGCCCGGCCTCAGGTAACGCCAGCGGGCGGCAAGGAGATGTAGAAAGTAGTAAATAAATAAATAAAATACACAACAGAGCAAAGAATATCGCTATCATACTGGTATCCCTTAGGGCGAGGAAGGTTGGAGGCTGCTAGGGGAGTTTCTACCTTGCAGAGCATCATCGAAACGTAGTGAGACTGACACGACCCTGGTGATGCGGGTGCAGCATTTCCTGCTTCCCTGCAACAGATAAACAGATGTTTGTCCTTTGGCACCTGTAACTTAGAAGAAAGACTAAAAAATAGTATTATAATAGTATAAGAAAGAATAGAATCGTATAAGGAATTCTAAAAGAAATAYTGCTGAGGCAAGATTTAATTTCTGAGGCTTATTTGGCCTGAATGGGGCAATCATAGTATTTAATAAATATCTATTAGTTAACATTTAGTATTTCTTTTCAATGTAACGAGAATACTACTCCTTCCACGTGTCTTTAATGACTTGAAGGCCKCAGCATCTGATGGGCCTGGAGATGATTCGGGATCTGTGTGAGGGGAAGCTGGAGGGTGCGGAGATCGGCTCCACGGAAATCACCTTCACTCCCGGCAGGATCAAGGGCGGGACCCACCTGGCGGACACCAAAACAGCCGGGTACGTCCGCTGCCCACCCACCTCCCTTTGGATCATGGCGAAAGATAAAAACTGCTACGTTTCTTGGTGGTGTGTTCAAGAAAACATAGAACTAGTTAAATAATAGGATAGGTTTGAGGTTTCTGTTGGGCAGGTGGTGGTGGGATGCAATACTCATCTTTCAGAATTAGGGACGTAGCCTGCCAGCTGTTTGCCATCTTTCTGCCTTTCCACGCTGCATCTCATGTTGGCCTCTTTGGTCTTTGAACCTGTTGCAAGACTGAGTAGAATGGGTTTAGTCCACAACACGGTGTGAGCAGTCACTTGGCAGTGTAAACTACGTTAGGCACAGGTGAAGTTTTAAATGAAGAGGGGTTTTTTTCTAAGCTGCAATAGCATAAACAAACAAGCTACTGYCTTTGACTTAAACATGACACAAAATGACGACTTTGCAGAAGGATTAGTAATTGCACTTCAATTTCGGTGGGAGGCTATTACCTATGGAATATGCAAGGATTCAACAATAAAACTGTACATCAAAAATTTACTTAATTTAGAATTAATTTAGAAAATTTTAAAGATGCAATTACTGTAGAAAAAATCTTTTGTATTAGGCTTGCTAAAGGCATTTAAGAATTTTGAAAYAGTATTTTTTAAAAGTAATAATTTTACTTAATAAATCAAGTTCCAAGATAGATACTTACCTAACTAACCATTTGTGTTCAGTACCTAATGGTTCCATGTGGATTTTGGCTATGTGATACTTGAGTATCTTGTGATTATTTTTAGGAGCGTGTGCCTACTGATGCAGGTAGCAATGCCCTGTGTGCTGTTTGCTGCTTCCCCATCAGAACTTCATTTAAAAGGTGGGACTAATGCTGAGATGGCTCCTCAGATAGACTACACACTCATGGTAGGGAACACTTTCTTTGGCTTGATGCATCTTTCATACATATGTATGCACTGTACCTATAGTACTTTTGTTGCTCTTACTGTAATTTTTTTTCTAATTTAAACTGTGAAATTAAGTATTTACTTCATAAACTACTGAAGTGAACACCAATCTATTTGGCATGGGAATATTACACTATTAACATATTACATTTAAAGAGTGAACAATGCCTCTCAGAGTTGCCTGAAACAACAGCTTGTCTGATGGTTTTAATTACTAAAGATAATTTCACTTAAAATAGGTTCTTTGTTCCTAAAATGCAGTAGGATTTCTTCTTCTTTCCATATAAGAATCCTTTAACACAAGGTGCCATTCAGAATAAAGAACCTAAAATAAGCTGTATGCAAGAGACTGAGATAGATAGATAGATAGATAGATAGATAGATAGATAGATAGATAGATAGAGTGTACCTGTAATTTTTGTGTTAAACATCTGTTTGTTTCTCTTCCTTTTTGAAGACTGAATGGAATGGTGTGAAATGGTAAATCCAGAACATTGACTACATTCAGTCTGTGTTTATATATGTGCTTATTTTTCAGGTTTTCAAGCCAATTGTTGAAAAGTTCAATTTCACGTTCAATTGTGACATAAGAAGGAGGTGAGCTGTAGAAACATGTGGCAGAAACAGGCATTACTGAGCCAATGCCTGAGCACACAGGCATGTTACAAGGTGTCCTGAATCAAGACAAGAGATGAACTTGTAATGCAATAATTCATCTGCATTAGGCTTTCCAGGGGTATTKTCACCCTGTGATGAATGGCATGTAGCTCTTTCCTAACTTTTTTCATTGCTACATCTCCAGCTTGTGTTTTTATATTTSCTATTGGCTACATCAGAGGGAAGCGCATGCTGAGGAAGCTCCATTACAGAGTTTATTCTGAGTTGCCAGTTAAGTGTATTTTCCTGTACTTGTAGAGAGTCAGAGGCACCAAACAAAGCATTTTGAGCTCCCTTTCAAAGCCTAGAAGAAAAGCAAAAGAAAAGTGAAGCTGATGGTGGTGTAATAATCTTGCTACTTTCTTGCTCTTTCTAATCTCCGCATTTACTTGTGTCTGATTATTATTTCTAAATAGGGGGTACTATCCCAAAGGAGGTGGTGAAGTTATAGTACAAATGTCACCAGTCAAAGAGTTGAGTCCAATAAACCTAACAGAACGTGGCACTGTGACTAAGATATATGGAAGAGCATTTGTTGCTGGAGCTCTACCTATAAAAGTGAGTTCTAATGATAGCATCCAACCTTACTATGTGTGTATGTATATTACAAATATTTGAATTGTATGTAGTATGTATAACATCCCTGTTGCTTCTGTATTATGCACACTTTTGCATAGAAACCAAAGTAACCTTATTAAATAGATTCATTTTTTCAAGACATAAAACAGCCTGCAATTTGCATAGCATTATGGTAGCACCTAAAATAGGGAATGAGAATTATGCCCTTGACATGACTATTGAGAAAACTTTACCTTAGATTATGGGACACTTTAAAGCTGATTTAAGTATAGCTCATATTTGCGTGAATTATCTTAAATCTGAAATTGGCCATAGATCTATGGATAAACTACAGTGCACTAATAATATACAGATATCAGACTAAATCAGAGTTTCCAATCATTTCTAAGGTCATCAGACACACAAGTTAAGTGCAGATTAGGCAAATATAAAACAAAAGTGAATTTGCTTCCTTTTACCTATTCTTTCTACTGTTCCTATCCTGTCTGTATTTACAGAGAATGAGTTGCTGGATCTCCTCAGAGCTTGTTCTCACACACACAGGGTAGGAAGCATTTGCGAGAGAGAGAGAAGAAATAGTTACTTTTTTGAAGGTCCTTGGTTTTGGTTTTAAAAATCTCCAAACCTAAGGATATGGACTATGATCTTATTTTTCTTCTGTTGGATTCCTAGGATGAGATAAACTTAATAAGCCCTCAGCTACCTATGATCTAAAATTGCTATTTTATACATTATGATTTACAGAATATATCCTGTACATAATCACTTTTTTACAATCTAATATCTTGAAAAGATATTAGAGAGTCTTGATAAGACTAAAATYAATTCTCTATCCATAGGTGTAGGGGAAAAAGTCTTGAAATTCTATTGGTATTAAAACTTCTATGCACATCACTAACTACAACCACTACTATAAACTCAGTTGTTTAGTATTTAATATTACCTTAATACCACTGAGAAAATTCTCAGAAGAGACTTTATAAAAGATCCTAAAGGTAATAATTAGGCTTATGAGGGAAAAGTATTATTATGATAGTATAACCTAGTGGTGTTTTTTTTTTCTTTCTTTCTTACCTTGATAGCTGGCAAAAGACATGGCAGCAGCAGCAGTGAGATGCATCAGAAAAGAAATCAGAGATCTTTACATTAACATTCAGTCAGTTCGAGAACCTGATGATCAAGCTGTTGGGACTGGAAGTGGAATAATGTAAGATGAACCTAAACTTCCTATTAATACCTGTCTTGTAAACTTGCTAATTGATTAGCTGTGTCTTCTCAAGACACACAAGTAGTCAAAAAAAGTTTTTTTTWAAGCAAGAATATATATTAGGACATTTCAAAATCCCTAACATGTTCAAAAACCTTTATAAATATTATATAGACAACGGAAGGTGTTTGCCTATAAATATGTTAACTACATGTTAAAAATATTTAACCATTTTTTTAATATAAGTATCCGGACAAACAAATTTGAAAAGTGTGGGACACAGTATGTTTGGCTTTGTTAATAATATCTCACTAACACTGCCATTCACTGAATTCTTGATCCGCAACAGAACAGGAAGAGTAGTGAGTCTTGGCATGTGGGAAGTTGCAGGACAGTGACATTAAAATTCTCTACTTAAAAACAATAATTATGATTGTTTTTCTTATAAATAAGATGTGGCATGAATAATTCTATACTTTTAATACAGATTCTGCCTTTTATGTTTAGTGTTGTAGCAGAGACTTCAACAGGTTGTTTGTTAGCTGGATCATCCCTGGGCAAGAGAGGTAAGACTTGTGTGAAGTACACTGCTTTCAAGTTTAACTCAATGTACTATTAATGAATAGGAATCTCAGATATTATCTGTCCAAAAGTCTGATGCTTTGAGTTTCATTTTAATTGGATGTTATTCAGTAATAAAGGACAGTGAACATCAGCAGATTTTGATTTTGGTTGATAGGATTTTAGACTGATCAATTTCTAAGCTGCTTTTGCATAGTCTTAAGCTCACCTTTTATCTGAACAGATTGCTAAGGTTACTGTTTTGAAAGAAATTCTCAGTTCAGTTGTATACCTAGATTAAAAGGTATAGAAGTGATTTTAGCTTTAATAGGTTTGAATAAAATGTTTCTCTAAGTGCATGTGAGGTCACAGGCCTCTGCTTAGGGAGTATGAACTATATATCATAAGAGAAGACTTTCTTAAGGGGGTCCTTGGAGGCAAGAGTATGAAAATAAGTTTTAACAAGTTGTTTGTCACTTCTTGATTTTCTGTATTTTTTAACTATTATATAATAATTGGACACATCTTAATCTCATGAATTTGTTTCTCTGGCAGGAAAGAATTCTGACAAAGTTGGCATTGAAGCAGCAGAGATGCTGCTTAAAAATCTTAAACATGGTGGAGCTGTGGATGACTCTCTGCAAGACCAAGTAAGGCTCCTATATATGTTTAGATGAAGTTGAACTATAGCAAAGATAAGGATATATGTATTATTTGTAAAGAATTCAAATCTGAACAGTGGAAGAATGGGAAGATTTCTAAATYAGACTGTAGTAATTCCCTCCTACTCGGCATTTGCTATTTCTGAAACCACACCATACAGCAGAGAAAGAAGAGAGTTCTCTTCCCATGTGCTAAAGACTAGATGAAGAGAGGCCATTAGAGCAAATATCCAGTAGGTGTTCCTGGTGGCTTCCTCACGTAACTACATTTAAGAATAAAGACACCCTACATACACACAGACATCAGGAATAGTATACAGCAAGTACACAGGATACAGCAATTCAGACCCAAACTTGTCTGTGGAAAAGTAGCATCCCTTCTGTGATATGTGTTAGAGTGGTAGTTCCCAAGCTTCTTGAATCTTGGGTCATTCTTAATACTCTGCAYCAAGTATTTTTCTGAAATTTTAATACTAAAGTGCAGGAACCTACATCAGTTGTGGACTACTTACCACAGCCTCTCTGTTGAGAATCATATTTTCATTTCATAGAATCACAGAATGGTTGAAGTGGGAAGGGACCTTTAGAGATCATCTAGTCYAACCCTCCCGCTCAGGGCAGGGACACCTACAGCACAGGGTGGCATCCAGAYGGGTTTGGAAGAGGTTTTGTATGTTTTGTTTCACTTTTTTTTTGTTGTTAATTTTGCTCCGTACAGTTATTAAATAATTACCCTTATTCTTTTAGCTGATCATTTTTATGGCATTAGCAAAGGGGGTGTCCAGAGTGAAAAGTGGACCAGTTACACTTCATACTGAAACTGCTATACACTTTGCAGAGCAGTTAACAAAGGTGAGTCCAAAACCTGAGGAAGTTTTGCCAATCAATTGTCATGAGTTGTATAGACTCAGGTCCATTTTATTTGTGGACTGAAGTTTCCCTCATGCAGGACAAGTGGTGWTAAAATAATTGCTACGATATTTATATGGGAGTGTACTAATAGTGAATATTTTATAGTTAAATTCTTTTAGAGTGGTTAGATTCTTTTACCACTTTCATTTAAATATTTTAAATTAAATGAGTTAAATCTCTCAAAATGCATAAACAAACTATAAATAGATTATCAGACAATAGATATTGAAGATTTATGTGTTTTATATTATATATCATGTGTATATTACATGTATATTATGACATGTTTAGTGATAAATATTTTTAATCCTATTTGTTTTAGGCCAAATTTACTGTAACGAAATCAGAAGAGGAAGATCCTAGTAAAGATGCTTACATCATTGAGTGCCAAGGAATGGGAATGATCAACTCAAACTTGTAGGATTTGAGAAAACAAACAAACGACCTAACAAAAGCAAAACTCAACATACCTCAGTGATGTATTGCACTACATTTCAGTGGATTGTAATATGCTGGTGAACAGGAAGGATTCTTCTGTCACATCCGATTGATTTGATTTGACTTCAAGGATGATTTCTGGTTTTCCTTTGGCATGCTGTTAATCCACAGTGTATAAAATTAGAAGGTTTTTTTCCTTTGTTTTTCTTTCTACTGTTAACAGCAAAATGAGTACAGACAGGACAGCAAATACAATCTGAGGGCATCTGAAATTGGAGCATCTGAGAGCATCAATTAGGAGATTTAAGAATTTAGATTCATGCAAGTAGAAAATTATTTCAGTGTAAAAAAAAAATTCTCTCCCCTTAACAGTAAGTTTGATTCTTTGGGATCCTTTATGTATGGATGTATGTGGAATKAAGTATGCCATCAACTCTGTATTTCTGTTCATCTTCTGTAATCATTTTSCTTAAATTGTGAGCAAAACAATAAAGCACTACCACTATATGAAAACCTGATATTTATTTTTGCTCTTAACCTCTTAACAGTTTATATTAATGGAAGGATGGTACAAAGTAACTTTTCATAAATGTCATTTCTTCACCTCCACCCAGTAAGAATAGTAAATGCTTAAAGAAATCTTTTTTTTTTTTAAATTCTGTTTTTATCTCCTAAACACAAGCTTAAAAATATACCATGTTACATCCCAAACATAACATGCTAACTTTGTTCTGATAGCTTTATCCTGTAAGAGATACCTCCATACAGTCAGTATCTAAGATCTCAGTTCTGTGCTACAAGTAGCAATAAGACTTGCAGTATTAACCAGAATGTTACTGCGTGAAAGTCAGTTGGTAGCAACTTGGAAGAATTGTAAATGTTTATTTGAATAACAGAGTAGAACTATTTCTACTATCTTAAAAAGGTAAAGAGGAAAAACCTAAAATAAATAACAGCATGGAGACATAAATTATATGCTTGTGCATTTCAGAGTTACATCTACATCTTACAATTGAAGACTTCATACTAAAGGGAWTTAGAGAGCTTCCAGAGAAAGCATACGGAGAGATGCAAAGTAGCACTGACCTGCAATGMAGAGGGATTTTTGGGGKTTTTTTTTACCAACCTGTTGCTGTTTGTTCTTTTGAAAAGCAGCACTTAATTTCACCTGTGGTTAAGGAGCTGTTCTTGCTCCATACACTGAGCACACATACACTGTGCAGTGCCTATACACACCAATGTACTCAGGCATACAAATCTAGTTGCATTATTCCCTAAATAGGGAGTAGGAAGGGGAGTACTTTAGAGATCTGACTTTGGGCTTTCCTACAAAAGGTTCTTTTGGRCCAAAATGAAGACAACGGGTGAGACAGGGTGTCAGTTCTACTTTGCATCTGAAGGTCTGAGTCACTGAGTTGGACTGACTTAACCAGAACTTCATAAACAGCCCAGAAACTTTGATTTGCTTTCCATGTTTCCCATATCCTAGTCCCCAGCCTTGGTTCTACGGCTTTTTTTCTCAGTTCTGACTATTGCACTCAACATCGAAAATAACAATTACTTAAAAACTACTTAACAGTCACTATGGTCCTTTTTAGGGCTCTTTCCCTCTTCCTGGAAAACAAGTGCAAAGGMATGAGGTGCCATTAATTAGTGCTTTTCTCTACTCCTGAAGGGGGCAGCAGATACCTTCTGCAGTATGTCTGAAGGAAGGGCATCCTAACTGCAGCTCGCAGAGCCTTTCTCTCTGAATTTGAAGCTTGTGCTGTTCATGACTTTCCCTTATTCCCTTTAGAGGAAGCCAAAACATATTTCTTAGGGAAATTTTAAAGAAAACTCCAAAAGAGAGAGGGTTTTGTCTGTGTTTAAGAAAGCAAGCTCTTCTAAAGCAGAGATTTAATGGGATCTTTACCTGTTTTCACAGTTGAAAAGATTAACATACCTGACAGTTTTCCCACTGGAGATTCMTGTTGAACTATTAACTTTTGTTACAGCAAGAGCATGCTGCAGAAAAAAAATATAAAAGAAATGAGATAATAAAGTGTTAATTTCCATACTTCTCAAAAATAGAGAGGGGAACTAACAAGGAAGGAAGAATATCTCGCTATTAGTCATTCAAGAAAGAAAAAAAAAAAAGAAAAAAAAAGTGATTTACTTGGGCTCAGTCATAGAAAGGGCCAGACAGGATGGCTGGGTGCCATTAGTTTAATATCCTGAGTAAAAGTAGCTCAAAGGTTGGCCTTGTCCAGCCAAATTTTGAATTTTTTTGAATATGGAAATTCCACAAAATTTATCCATTCTAGGAGCCAATGTAAGCAGGAAAAAGGGGATTTTGTTTATTTGTTAGCTCTCGTTAGAGTTTTTGTTTGTTTGTTTGTTTTGTTTTATTTGTTTAATTAAATGACTGTTTGTTAAATGAAAGTTACTTCCTGCTACAGGAAACATTAGAAAGGTGAGCATAGTCATATTCACATTTGTCATCAATTCTTGAGAAGAAAACATGGCAGAAAACAATGACATATTCAGTTCTATACTACTGAAAAGATTTCTGGTATGCAGTGAATCCTCCCGTCACTCTGGGAACCTTGGAACAAGGAAGCTTTACTAAGCCCCAGAACTAAGATGTTCAAAACTCCAAACCAAAATCGAATTACAGAAACTTAGATAGTATGGCTTAAAATTAACACAGAAAAGCATCTTACGTGAAGTTTATAACAAATATAGTTGAAGTATTCCTTTTTATTGGCAAATAAGTTCAATTGTTGGGTTATGCATTATTTAATAACTTTTAAGCAACACCCAATCAAAGAACACTGCTAGAGTAAAGAGAATTACATTTGATTCTTACTGTGAARTTCAAACCTTTGTGAAAATCACCCCAAGAAACAAGGGAAATCATACTCTCAGCACTATTATTCAGAACAAACTGACATTGCATATATCTTTATAAGTTACACTGCAGCAGCTACTGCCTTCCTTTTAGGTTTTAAAATCTCCAGCACACATCTTACACACTTGGCCTTCTTGTCCTGTAATCACTACTTAATATTCGTGACCAAAGCAGCCTGTTCCACTTCCTTGCCTAATGGATTCTCTGTGGATGTAAATCATATTTAGGAGATATTAATGCTTAGACAGTTTAAAGATTAAATACACCAACATAACTAACCTCTGTCATGTTAAGAAAAGCTTATTAATTATGGCACAGCTAAATCTTTTTTTTGATCTAAGCAGGCTTCTATATATTCATACATATATTGCATTGATGCACAGACAGTAATATAAGCTTGAGCATATTTTTATATCATGTCTCAAAGTCTGACTGGATTATCTTTTCACAGTTTCATTTACTTTTGAAAAACAATGTTTTCAGTTTACACATCTCAGAGGATCGTATAGCCAGTGTATTTTCCCATATTCACAAATGCCTAAGTCTGTCCTTGAACGAGTGTAACAAAGAGCTAGAGAAACCTTGATAGAACCGATTTCTGTTAGAATTTGTAGTTCTATCCAAGTAGAAATATTCTGTGAAATCAGATCTAACTAAAATCTTTCTTTGCAAGAGAATTTCAGAATGTTTTGTTTCTAAGGTGAGTAAAAAACAGAATGGAATAAAAACCTATCAAAGTAATTTCTAACAAAATTTTGAATTGCCATTTCTGTCATTCACAAAGGCTTACAGGAAGAGTATAAATGCCTCCTCTTAGTAAATATACAGTAACTAGAAGCTCAGCAAAACTGACGCCCCACTGCTTCACCCTTCCCGGCCTCCTTAAGCCCATGACGAAATGTAGCAGGACGCTGATGGTTGGCAGCCCTTGGCCAACCATCAGCCTCTAGCCTCCCATTTAAGCGTTCAGCCTGCTCTTGTCAAGACACGAGTATCTGGGCCACCACCACCAAGTGCATGAAGACCTTGCAGGACCCCCAGGCTGGCCTGCTGGTTCCTTTACTCTGTCATACTTACATCTGACCCCCTTGTCCTCCTGTCCTCCTTGTGGACTGGAGCAATCTACTGCTGGACTGATGAGCTTTTACCTGCAAAGCATTTCTCCTGACATTACAGGAAAATCTCTACACAGGAGACATCCACAACAAGCAAACTCTTCAGTAAGGTTAAATTCTCTAGCAATTCTTTACCTTTGCTGTGTTTGTGAGYGTGCGCGCACACACACATGCACATATGCTTTATTACCCAGGTCCATTTCACATCTTGTCTCTTCACCGTGATCACTTAGAAATGTTTATCACAATGTCTATACTTTGTAATTACTGTACAATTTAATAATTAATCATTTATCATTAAATATATACTTGAAAAAAAATTAACTGAGGTAATAAAAATTGTAAATCAGATCTAGGGCTATCATTACCATTCATACTTAATTAAGTTGGTATTTTCCCTTACCAAAACAGAGTTTCATGTCATAAAACTTAGATCCTCTGGATTTGCATTTATATCAAATTCACTTAGATTTTAAATCCACAAGTCAAAACACGAGCTACAGTTCTTGTTACATCACACTCCTACACTGCACGTGACATACATACTTCAGCTTAAACGTTACAGTATAATTGTCTTAAATTAATGCAGTGTGTGCAAATTAATTTGCAACTAGCTAATGGTGTAAATAAATCTTCTTAAAAAAAAACTTCCTGCCCCTTTCTGAATATTAATCAATAATTACAGTGCACTTATCTTAATCTTTTTAACTCTCATTTATATCAATGTACAATCACATCATTTTTAGCAATAAGATTAGGTGATTTAGATTAAATTACTTGTAGGAATGTATTAACCTTTTGTTCAGGAAGAGATGAGACATCACTTGCACCTGCTCTACAAATATGCATCAGTTTTTCTTATGCTAATTAGAATCTTATATAAAAACTTTGGCGTGGGTGTATAGCTACAACTAAGATGCTTACCTTTAATACTGCTCAAACAAGTAGTGGTGATGACTCAAAAGTTCTATATATCAAGGAAATAAGATTAATCTTCTCAAACTAGGTGTCTCCAGTACGCTTCTGCTGAAAGAATCTTATGTTTAGATGAATGTGGTGATCAAGSATCAGCATCGTGCTAAGCTGTGTGGGGAGTGAAGCCTGCATGGAGTAGGGTCCTCCTGCCATGAATTATTCGACATTATCCTATATTCCTCAATGTCATATCTGGCAACTAACAATCACCTGAACATCGTGCTGAAGAACTCCCAGCAGAAGTTAGTTGCTCTTGGAAAACCAAAACTGACTTTATTTGTTAAAAGGTACCATATGTTAAACAAAATAAAGGTGCACACAGGAAAAAAAATGCCAGGTAAAATTATTTTAAGCTTTAACAATGGAAAAATGTTTTCTAGAATTAGTTATGTCTTCCTGAATGAAAAGCACACCAAAGCAAACACAGAAATTCTRTTTGCTGGTGTCTAAAGGGAATAGGAAATAAAATTAGTATCTGAAAATCAAGAAAGATGGATCAGCTAGGAAGTATTGTTACTACCTCCCTAATATTTCACTGCAGAAAAGTCTGTGCAGATGGAGGTAAAGCAAGAGGGAACACAGGCCTATGTAAATCTAGATGGAATCTTTTTTTCTTTTTTTTCTTTAATTCAGGAGTACATTAAAGACCAAAGTCATTATTTAGGAAACTTACTGACAAAACTTAAAAGCCAAAAGCTTTTATGAGGTACACACACAGAGCATGGAGAAGCTCAGAGCAGAAACTGCATGATTTTGAGTTTTTGTACCATTGAGCTGCCTCCCAGCATTTCACCWCCTCTCCTCTGCCCAGAAGACCTTTCTGAACCCAGTACCACAATCTCATGATGACAAGATATCTACTGCTACAAGGAACWCTGATTTGAAAATCTCACTTTCATAAGATAACTGAATCTTTTTCTTCATATCTGAGTATTTTAGTATAAAATTGTAGACTTTTTTYCTGACATATCCTACAAATGTTAAAAATACAAATAAAACATCCAGAATTATTTATTTTTCTCCTTTCAAATATGTTTATTTATCTAGCCTTCTATTTTTGAATGAAAACTGCTGTGTAAAGAGATAATTTGTGTAGGCATTTGATGATTTTTCTGTGTGGAAGCCTCTGCACAAAGAGAAAACTTTAAAMGCACTGCACCGTTATGTTTTATATAATTGCAGCTGACCTGAAATTTCTAAGACTGCTGTGATCCAAGAATGCACTGGTAACATTTATATTTTCTCCACTGCTGCTGTCTGTAGCATCAGAACAAACTGTTTTGATCCTGGATTACTTTCCTTTCTTGACATTATATTCCATGGTAAAAAGCAAACAAACAAACAAAAAAACCAAAAAAAACCAAAACCAGCAACAACAACACACAGTATTTCCTATTTATCAGAACGTAGCCTTACAGACAAAGGCTGTGCAGGCTAGGACTGATTCTAATATAATGTATTTTAGAAACTGGTCAAGCTTTTCCTGCTTATAATATTATGAAATCATAAATAGAGGATAATGTTATACTTACGTTACTGTAAGTAAGGGCAGAATTTGGGCTATTAGCATAAATGGAAAAGACTGTCAGACTACAGCATATGACACACGATAGCGAGGAGAGCATGCAGAAAGTAAAAACAGTGTTTTCATCTCATTTATTCTACAATCATTTCCCTGTAGCGCCCCCCCCGCCCCCCACCCCCACCACTTCAAATGCAGCCACAGGCTACTCCAACTTTATAAACTAAACTTTTCTGTAACGGCTTGCCAGTAGGTACTCCGTAGCAAATGAATTGTGCACACTCACTTATAGCTATTCACTTTTACCAGTTATTTTGCTACATATAGACTTAAGCACTCTTTTCTCTAGCCTCCTTTCCAAAGTTTCACTAGATTTTTCCTTTCTCCCTGACAGAAAAATCAAAAGTGAGGATCTCTGTCAGTATGATTTTAAGATGGGAATGCTAAAAAAAAAGAAAAAGAAAAAAAGGTTCAATATTAGCAATACAAATTCACAAAATTTAAAAAAAAAAAGCCAAAAAAGTTACTCTAAAGTAACACTGGATAAGCTATGAACCCACCCTGAACAGGGCCCATCAGCATGTGCTGACAAACCTTAGGCACAGTGGGCTAGTCATCAGCAATGAAGAAAAGCACATGGCCCGTACATGTTTAAGTGATTTGGTGGTGCTGTATAAATATATCTTATCAGAACAAGATTGCTAGCATTCTCTTCTAYGTGGGAGAGTTCATTTTCATAACCAAATAATCAGATGTAAACTATATGGAAGAAAGACGATGTGAATCAAATCGGACTGYGTGAAGCCCAGCAAATCTCAGGCCTACACCTCCCATATTTACAATATCCTCACATTAGGGCTCTGGCATCTGACCTTTGTGTGTTCGACTTTACCAGGGAGTTTGCTATACATGATCTACTTTTCTCAACATTCTTAATACTGTAATTCCTTTTTATCTCTCATTCTAAAATGTAGAAGTCTCTTGTTTGAAAAGCCTTYGTGAGCTGCACTTTGCATTTTCTATTTGGGGTGTGTGTGTGCATGTGTGTATGTGTGCCAGAAAAAGAATAATTAAAAAAACCAAACCAAACCAAAMCAAAAAGAGTCTAAACTGTTGCTCTTGTGAGGTGGATAAGACCTATGCAACTGAACAATGAAATCATTTAATTTGCTGATATTTACTGATTAATTACAACGGTAACACAATTTTCAAACCTGGTACTTGAAAAGCACMTAAGTATTTATGTCTGAACGGGAGAGGACCTCCTCCCAGGTCACCTAAAGCATACTTACATGMTTGTACAAACTTTAATTTTCAGAGGTGGCAAATACTTACAAGTATTGCAGTGTGATCAGCTTCTCTAAAACTGAGGTCTAAYACCTTTAAAGTGTGACAACATTGGCACTATTGTTTTACCACTAGCTATGACAATATACTTAAGTTTTCTTTCAATTTTATTTAATGAGGTGTAAAGCCTACACAGCTGAAAATAGATRTCATTTGTAACAGTGAAAAAGAATATTTAGAATGAGCCAATGCAGTTAAAATGTCATAYACTAAATAAGAATAATTTATGCAGTCAGAAATACACGTAACCCTTTGTACTTCAGGAAAGGAACTAGGATAACCTGAATCAATAATAATCCCTGTCACAGTGAGAAAAGGTCGATGCAAATTTCAGCTAACTTGCTTCTAACATAGTTTTGCCAGTCAGCACAAATAATTTTGGAACCATGCTTTTAGACAGATTTATTTGCTTGCCTCTTAGAAGACACTGACCTCAAGGACTACAGCATTTATATTCCCTGACTGCCAGTCAGATTTCTAAACTGTTTCCTGTTTATTATTTAATATGTACTGTGCAAAATAAGCACAATTCAGATGCTCACTGCCCGCTGGGGAACTAGTGGCTGCTGGAGCCTTAAGTGACAGCAATTGAAATCCTCTCTGGCAGAGGAAGAAATTACACATAGATCTCCTCCTTCCCCGACAATACTTTAACTCACACCCATTGTGAAGAGAAGGAAACACTAATACCTCTTTGTCTACTTTTTAAGGGACTCCTGCTGTCTTTCTGAAAAAAAAGAAGATTGCCGGTCTCTCTGTGGATGGAAAGACCTCCCAGCAGATCTGAGGAAAGAGGTGGATTTGGAGCATACCCTGATCACCRCTCCCTCTGGGTTAGGTCTCAGCAGCTGGCACACAACTTTGGGTGCTTTCCGGCTCCATCCTCTGGGGTTTTTCCCTGTGCTCAAGGCCAAATACAGGCCACTGYATTTGCTGTTGCAGTTTAGCCGGGCCCCCAGGATGGCTCTCCCAGCACGTGACTTCAGGGAGTGTAAGTTTCCAGTAAATTTTAGGCAGGCTGTTTCCCAGAAGCTGCTGCCCTCTGGACATGCTAGTAGTGCAAGCCAGATAAATAAGAAAAAGCTGATAATCAGTAGAAGCAAGTAGGGAAAACTCAGCAAAATKTGCGGTTTTCAGTATGATCTTGTAACATATTACAAAATTGGTGTAACTCAGCAGACAGGAATTGCAGGCTGCCCCCATTAAGCTCACCCTTTCTCTTGCCTGCTTTCTCCTTCTCTCCTCTCTCACTGCCTGTAGCAGMTGGATCTGCAAAAGTGTGAGCAACTTGAAGCCCATCCAAGATGATTCACTGATCCCRCTTTCAAGTTATTTTCTTTCCTATTCTGTCTTTCTTCACCTTCCCCCAAACTTTACTTYCTTTCTCCTCTCTCCCTATACTTCATATCTACTTAAAAAACACTACAATATCAYGACATTGTTAATCTGCAGAATTAAAAATACAGCCTGGCTCCAGCTAACCTTGGTCCTTGCAAAACCATTTCCTGACAGCTACCACAATTGGGAATGCAGGAATCTTCCAAGGTTGCCTGGGCAAGCCCTTCCTACGGTCTGGCTGGACAGAGGCTCAGGGCCACAGGAGGTTTGTTCTGGCATTCCCAGGAATGTAGCCGTGTGTGTGGACTGTGTCTGCAGGCAGAGCTATAACATACAGTGGTTCCAGATATCTCATGAATTAAAAGGAGAACCAGAACATAGGATTCCTCTTGCTTCCCTACCTGTTTAGGGGACGACAGTGTTCTTCAGAGCATGCCTAAAATGGCATTCAAGTGGAAGAAGCTTGGAAATTGTGATGGAAAATGCACAGAATTACTTGCATGAGATTCTGGAGGTATCCCAACTCCATACAGAAAAAGAACAAGACTGTTTTTTCTCACATAAGTATAAAACTATCCTTTGACTAAAACAAAGATATGCAAAATACACACACACACACAAAGATTAAAGAAAACTTGATCAAGGTTTTTGAACCACGAAAAATTCTCTTCCCCAGAATATTACTCCTACATACGCTTTATCTACCCTGCGCTTAACCTACCACCATATGAGGAAGAGTACTCTTCAGCCCTAGCATTTTTCTCCTAATGGTTTCAAAATTATTTATGTGCTTTAAGTCCCACTACATACCTGTAAGAAAACAGTGTCACAAGATGGGAGGCAGGACAGACAGGCAAGTTAAATCAATTGCACAGAGGTTTATCGGACACTACAGAGTAAAAAAGTGGGTCTCAGAATGCCTGGCTCTCCATGTCTAGTTGCAGTGAATGACTGCAGTGCAATGACATAAGGTTGCACAACTGCAATTCAGTAATGATTGTGAGATTTACAATTATTTTTAAAGCTTTCTACAYATCATGTATGATAGTGATATTTTAAATCTATCCAATATAGGAAATATATAATTATCTTTTCTTGTTCATGCTACCAGATCTCTGAAAAGTCCTAAAGTTCATGCGTGGCACAGTTTTCTCCTCTGAGAACAAAATCTGAACACCCAGCTTATACACTGTGCTACAGCTGCTCCTGCAGAGCATTAACCCTCACAAGAGTTATTTTATGCCTGTGTACAAATATGAATGCAGCATGAGAACAGGACAAGAGTAACTAAGAAACAACTTCCAGTAATGAGAGTCTCTTGTAATGATCCACTGCAATTTTATGGGTATTTCATGACTGTATCCAAAGAATAACAGACAAAATCTTTGCAGGGAAACTGGAGTGCTCCTAGACAACTTAAGTTACTTTTCCATGACTCCTAGCACTTTCATGGTCATTCTCCCCACTGTGTCACAAGCTGACAGCTGGTCTCTCCACAGCATTTTTACAATTACAGTGTACAGCTGTACAGTAACACATCTTGCATATAGCACGGCATGGGTCAGTCCTGACAATACCTAATACCGCTGCCTAGTTGTAGGTGGTCTTACTGAAGTGAGATGCATTTGCTCACTTACTTAAAAAAGCATTACACTCTKTTGATATATGATTTGCAGACTCAGGTCATTAATTGCTGTATCACAGTAATGTTTTTTAGATTAACAAAACAGATGTCTTCCTTGGAGATAACTTACATTTGGAGGCAAAAACATTATGGGTCAATTTAATTTTGTTAGCTCTTACATTGTCTATTCCATTTCAATGCACTCATTTAGAAAGGACATAAACTTGTTAAAGGTATAAATTAAATTATAGATATTAGTAATAATAAAATATTGCCCTCTACTACCCCCAAAATTACTAACACAATGAAAAGACTCAACTTTCACTAATAAAAAGTCTTTTCATAGCACCAACRTTTGCTTAAGCAGTTTACAAATTCTGGTAATAAACAGATTAAAAACCACTCTGGTGCAACTTTACAGCGGCATGCAAATAGTTTCATTATTTCCCCTATTAATTCTAAAAGGAAAGCCAAATCGTTAGCCAAATGTAGGCCCAGAGAGTAGACACTTGAGCAAATGGCTGTCAGTTCACATGCTTCTGATGAACAAAAGCAGCAGGTTAATATGTGAGATTTATATTCTCGAGTCCTGGCTTTTGACACACAGTATTTTTAATTTTTTTTTAATTGTTGCTCAGCATGTGGGTGATACTACAGGATGACAGGAATAGCACATGCTCTTAACCAGCTTGCTCCTTCCAAACAATACTGGAAAGCTGCTGACATGCCAGTRTGCCACATGTATCACTTGTAGAGCAGAACTGCTGCAAGCGACTCAGCCAGCGCGCTCACACACAGTATCGGATCTACTCACCAGGATCCCTAGGGAAAACACTCGCTCTCAAGTTGCAGCCTTTCTCCAGGATCAGSAAACACTGCGCAGCCCCAGTGTGGCTCCCAGCCCTCAGGACCTGATGTGAAACCGTTCCCTAACTTGCATCTCYCAGGTAAGTGCCACTGCTGCAGTGGAAGGATGGCACGAAGAACTGGCATCTCATAGCTCCGAAGGGTGCCTGGAGTGAACAAAATAGATACACAGTCACCACACTATACAAAGAAGATTCACATAAGTAACTTGCGATAATATATTTTTTAATTGGCTTCCAATTGCTGATTTATGGGTGGCTGTTCCTAAATGTCATTCCCAATATCCTAAAAAAGGAAAACAACATGTCTGCAAACCGCACTGTAGGACTATGGTAGGAGAGAAATAGCCTATCGTCACATTTTACTTTATAAGGATTATATCCTGTATCTTGTGTAATCCCTGTCAAGTATCATTTACTTCTGTGGTGCAGATCCTTATGTATAAAAGAATACTATGACAATCTTAAACTCCTTCTGGAAATAAATATCTAACTTTTAATATTCAGTCAATGAATCCTGATGTGATTATCAAATGTGTTTGAAAGCTCAACAGAAAATATTCCGTAGTCAACTTACTTGGAAAAACCRTGTCAGGCTTTAGAAATCTCAGAAACTTTCAGAGAGAAGCTAAATGACTTGGATTTCCTATAGGAATTTTTTCTGGGTAACAAGCTAAGTGATGAACATCCACATAGGGTGACTGAATTCTCTCTAAATCTAGTGTGCATTTTACTAACTAAACAATTAACAATCCTAGTTCTGAGTTCAGTAAAAACCTTTGATCATTGTGCATCTAGGGTTAAAACAAGGTCAGCTGTCACAAGCAGCTCGTTTCACAGACATTTTCATTGGATGCAAGTGTGGGAGGRGTGGCTCTGTCACTGCACTGACTGACTGTCACTGCACTGACTGTCATCACTGCAAGCCTGGTGGCGGAAGCCTATGATTAAAAGACCCTGTGGCCACTTGGATTCAGTACCTGATCCATCTAAAACAGAATTAACTCGGCAGGGAAGGAAAAAAAAAAAGGAAAAGAGGATGTGGGTGGAGGAGAAAATAGTTTTCATTAAACAGTAGACTCTTTTGGCTTACCAGAGGTGGATATGGATGGAGAGTACAGAATATCCTCTCATATGAGACTTTGTCATCTTAAAGCAACCATACCCCACAACACTAGGATCTACAAGGAACAAGAAGCAAAATAATACTATAACAATCCTACAATCCCTTTAAGCTAACAAAACGATGGAGTTTCATTTGGAATAATAAGCACCAGACTGATCACCTGTGAAAGGCAATGCTGCATTAGGAATTTTGCCGGGTGACAGAAAATCCTGAAATGTGAAAAGCACTATAACTATTACAAAAAGAGTGGGTTTTTTTATTTAGAAAGGAAATGAGCAAGACAAAATTGCATACATTAATCAACAGTAAAAAAAAAAAAAAGTGCCAGATTAAAAAACTTCTGTTTTTCCTGCATCGTAACTTAAAAAAAAAAAAAAGAGAACAAAAACTATTCAAGTATTTAAAACCAATCAAAGGAAGCACTTTTTAAAAAGCATGCAGTTAAACCATGCAACTCTTTTCCACCGGAAGTAATGTGAGTCAGTATTTTATCTGGAGTCATGAAAGAACTGGGTGTTTAGACTTGCAGGTATTGCCAGCTATCCGGAAAAGGGACCAGGTCTTACACCTGCAGACTCAATTTTAAACAGTCTGTATCAGAGATTCCAGCATATTACAGAAACACCCCCTTCCTAAATCTGTCTTTAGGGAGTTTCTTTCATCCTGTGGAACACTGGATGCTGCTTACTGCTAAAATAAACAGTATATTGAACTACTTGAGTATTTTTATTTACTCCTGTGCGGGAATTCCACTGTTTCTCACAAAACAAGCAATGGCAGCTGTCTTACAGAACTGCAGGAAAAAGCAGCTCGGGATGAGCACCAGTCTCCTGCTCCTGCTTTGTGCTCAGAGGGAGCTTACCCAGGTAGGGCTGCTGCTCAGGGCCTTGCCCAGCCGAGCTGGGAACATCCGAAGGGAAGAGGCTGCTGAGGAACCTGCCCTGTGTTTAACTGCTCCAGCTGGTGTGAGATTTTTGTTCATGTCCTGTTGGAACTCCCCTTGTCACATATTCTGACCAGAACCTCTTGTTCTTTATTGTGCTCCTCTGAGGTCTCTGTGCTGCCTTTGCGGTCTCTCTAACTCTGGTTTAGTGGATGGAAATAGAAAGACTGCAGACAGACCACAAATACACTTTGCCCTTCTAACATGCATTTTTTTTATCTGGTAAGGGTATTTAGACATTTCACCAGACTATAAATTATGAGTTGCAAAACAGATTAAATGGGAGGACAAGGAGGCTTGTACAAGTCACAAAACTTCTTACACTTYGGTATTAAAATCATAGTCATTGATAGTATGTTTTTCTCAAATGTCTTTGCTTTAACTTCAATTTAATTCTGTCACCTATTTAAAGTCAAAAAATCTTATTGTGCAATTTGAATAAAATGTATKTATCGTGCATATCACATGAAATTTAAGGTGCTTTCTTATGTGACCTGTGCATGAAACATAGTTTCAGTGTAAAAAAAAGCACTGCACTTCATTTCTTTATCTAAATTGCAGACTTTCGTCTCTTCCTATAAAAACCAAGAGTCTGAGGATGGCTTTTTTGAAAAGACCTTTACATTGCATGCCTTCAAGATGCCTACACTTGAGAGTTCAACTGCAGAAAGATACAATAAAAAGAAGTATTCATCTTTTAAGTACAAGCAGGGATGCTAATCTTGTCATTCCAAATTGACAGGTTTTCTTTTCAAGTGTCATAGACTTGAGCTCTGATTATACATTCTTCACAGGCTCCAACAAAAGAAGCTCCTGTTTCATCTTTACTTTGTGCYGCTGATCTATTTTTTCGAGCATTCATTTTGATAAGTAATACAGGACACAACCCTAAAACTAAGTTTTTGTCAATAAGACTTTACCAWTAAGAGTTGAAAGAATATCATTGTAACACTCTTACAAAATTCAATGAGATTTAGAAATCTACAAAGTCAGTAAGCTCCCCAGTATTTCTGAAGTTTGTTTTATTATTACTTTCTATTCTCTTTTATGGTTCTTCTTATTTTATAGCTTGATAAATTTAACAATGCATTATGCTTTTCATAATTTAACAATCTCTAATTCAAAAACATATGTGCATTAGACTCCATCAGAATTCAAAATTCCTTACCAAGTTTGTCAAAAGCATAAGTAAGATTTCTATTTTGTTTGCAACAAACACAGGAAGATGTGATCTTGCTCTTGCCAGCCAAAAATACAACTATCAGAGCTACCGCATGCTTCATTTTAAGTTCAACAAAAGGAACAGAATAGCTCAGTCCAACAAATATGAGAAAAATCATACACTCTCCTTGCAACAAACCTCAAGTTTACAGTATTCTTCAGTCTTTCAATCAGTCAAGAAAAAAAAATCTAGTCCACTTTAGACCTGTCCTCCTCAGATTGTCTTGCAATTCTCATCTTTATATAAATGACTTGACCTTCATATCAAATATATAAATGAGGACTCTTAAAATGTGAAAGTAATGTGTATTACTTGCTTATACCACATAAAATATAATCACTGACAATCTACAGACAGTATGTCAAACTACTCCTCGGCAGACTTTGCACTTCCAGCCCTCTAGCTGCATTTCATGGGATCACTGCCAAACCCCTTCCTTCTGCTGCTGACAGCTCGCAGCAATAGCGTGGTGCAGAGCTCTTCACACCACATTCCTCACTCGGAAACATTATCTGGAAATCTAGATAGTTCAGTGTTGAAAGATTGCTCAGGCTTACTCCTGGTTTCTTCCATTTGCAAAGAACACAAAACAAAATGGTATAAAGCAAAAACTGTAACAAGTCAACTTGATATAGGTAAGCTAAGCTTTGCTAGAAAAAAACAAAGCTCCCATAGGTATCACCTGTCAAAAGTAAAGTGGAACTTGCTTGTGTGCAAGGCCATATTACATATTTAATGTGTATGTACTTACATATTTTTAATAGATTATTTAATACATTAACACAGTATTTGTAACATACTATGATGTATTTACATAATTTCTAGTGACAAAAAAAAAGTGAACAGAAAACAAAACCATTACAACTTACTAAATATAGAGAAGCAATGTCTGATTCAAGAAATTCCTGAGCTACAAAACTGCTGGAGGCTGAGTGTGCATTTGGAGAAAGTTTTACTATGTGCTTCTTGTTTGTACAGCCTTTTTCAGGTATTAACTTTTCACTAAAAAAAGAAAGAAAAGAAAAGACTCTTAGTCATTCTTGTGTTCCACATTATGGTGAAGTTCATTTCCCTTTTTGCTGTGGCTTTTTCCTAGAATTGTTTTATTATTTTTTTTTAATCTAATCACCAGAGTCTGGTTCCAAAATTGTGTGTGTGCACTCGCAAAAGATTGCAGGAACCTTTTCAATGATACAGCAAAAGTTTTAGCCAGTATTTGCCTTAGTCTTCTACTTAATCACACCCAAGACTCAAAAGATGCCTAGGTCTCTCATCCCTAGAAGAGGACTTTGCCAAGAAAACACACAATGGCTTCTAGATGGGGATTTTCACCTCCAAAGTAGTGCTGATCTTGGAGACTCTTATGGAACCATTATATTCAATTTACAGCAAGTTAGAGAGAGAGAAGGAAAATGATTAGAGTTCTTCCTCCATTATATATGCAGACTACTTGTAGAAGTGTTAAGCTGCTTTTTACTACAGGTTACCTGCTACAAGCAGCACTACAAAGAACTATATATTTAAATACATAGATAGCTTTAACAAACAAGATTCTTCAGGACTTCAGGACATCTATGCTTGAATACAGAACTTTCAGCCTGTGAATGTAACTCTAGATAAGGAAACAAATTAGCATGTTCCCTATATATTTACTTAGCTCCTTTGCTGTCTTTAGACAGCACCACTCTTCTGGCTGTAAAAGCCAGCAACTAGGGCACTATTCTGCCATGTTCTTGTTAGTCACTTCAATTCAGAATCTTTGGGAAAAGTGCTTTACGCCAAGATTGTCCCAATTTCTCAAAAGAAGGGAGGTTCCTTAATAAACACACATACTAAAAAATGGTGCTATCTGCTCCACAATGCTCTGTAACCAGCACCAAGGCCATTTTGACTGTGAACAAAACCAAAACACTCAGTACGTGTGTTACTAGAACTGCCTTTTGTATCTGAGAAGGGATTTTGTTATTCCTTTCTCTGAGAGTTTATCTATAAAACTTGGATTATCTCCATAAATTGTTCAATTCTATATCTTGCACAAATTTTAGGATTTAAATGCTTAAATTTGCCCACATCTGCAAAAAGCAGAAAGTGACCTTGTGTAGTCAAATTTTCCATCAAACAAAACTCTGTTCTCTTTTATAGCAGAATTTCTTTAACCTAGCAGAATTTCTGAGAGGAACAAGAGCCTGCAGGGGGAACTGCACACACTTGTGTCTCAGAGAAACCCGTCTGGCCRTTCTGTGTGCTTCATCAGCATTTGAAGAACTACAGAGACAGAAAAAGCAGAGAGATAGACAGTGTATTTGCTGCTTTGGTACTTGGTGACTATCCAACTACTTAAAACAACAAATCATAAGTTTTTAGACACTCAGAAGCTTAAAAAAAGAGAAAAAAAAACCCTCAACCCTCCTTCCACAAGCAAGTATTTCCATATTTACACTAGCATAACTTTATCTCTTTKGGGGCAGGATATATAGCATTTGGACCTCAAAAGACTGTGAGATTTAAAGCTTGTTTAGCTGCATAACAAGCAACAGATTTTCCTTGATCTCACTGTTTCTCTCTTTATTTTTCAAATTTGAGAAGTACTTTTGAAACTGAAAATGGATTTTTTTTTTTTTCTTTTTTTAAAGAGCTGAATGATCAGGGTAAAATGTGGATTGCTTGGTATGACATCCCATTTAAATTTCCATTTAAATAATGGGAAAAGTTGATAGGATTAAAGTAAAATAATAGAAAATATAATAAAAAATGCTCATAATTTCTCAGAAAGAAGTGTTAGCAGTGCCTCTGCCAATGGCTGCAAAATCATAACGGGGATGAAGAACTGAGCAATAGCTTCAATTCTCAAACAAAAAGGACTCTCTAAAAAAACATAATTTATGTAGAAAGAGCTGTAGGCGGTGGGAGTCAAGAAGTAAAATCAGTTCTGGCAGAACCAGCACTAGAATTTTGTACACAGTCCCATGGCTCCATGTTAAATGATATGTTGAAGTACTGGAGTGGATTTAGAAAAGAGCCCAAGAAGTATTTACAGACCRTAGGAAATGCCCTATAAAGAAAGTTAAGTCTTACAACAGCTCAATCCGTTTAGTTTACCAAAAAGAAGATTAAGAGATAGCTTGATTACAGGATATAATTATCTAGTTGGGAGAAAGGCATAAAACAAGCCAAGGACAGATAAACAGAACTAAAGAGCAGGCCACGCGTTTCCAGCAGCAAGGGCAGAACTAATGGTCATGGACAATGGTGCAGTCTCCATTTTGTAGAATTTTGAGGATACTCCACTCCAAGGTGGAGTTCTTACAGGACAACGCACTCTGCTCGGAGACATCCCTCGGTTCAGTGCTGGGAGGTGGCTGGAGCTGAGCGGTGAGCAGTTGCCACCCTCATCAGGTTGCTCTTGTTCCCAAGAAATTTTTCCAAGAGTTCCCAAGAAAGTTTGAAAAATGTATCTTCTTCAATTGGAGCTTCACATTTTCAAGGAAGAGCACACCCTGCCCTAGCCATCGGAAGTAAGGTTTTGTAATCGCCCTTTAAAAGTCCAYCTCATGCCAGCACTTGCACTGCCCCCAGGCTCCTATCGGGATAAACCCCTGCTCTGAGGACACAGACAACTAGAGTGCTTGAGCACAGTCCTTCCACGGCAGAGAGGATGAAMTGCAGTTCTGTCCATTGGGAAGTAACTTTACAGAGAAAATTTGAGTAAACCTGTCACAGACTTTGACTCACAGTCCCCTTTCTCTGTTGGACACAAGACCTCGAATCTACACCTTCAGCTGTGACCCCTTCTGAAAGCATTTGGTGGCCTGGAGCTGCTGTAATGCCTTTTTACTGGTGTGGGGGCTTTGCACTTTGTGTCAGGAGGAACATTGCAAAGGGAAATTATGTTCCCTCCAGAATTTTCAGTAAGTRGAAAAGCTACTTGATTATGAACTTTTAACCTGCATCCTACAGCTGCTGCTCAAATCATCAGACCACTCGGAAAATCCCGAGTTGRACATCATAGGGGTGGAGATCCCCTGACAATGTTCTCCTCGTGATTTCGCAGCAAGGAAGTTCRCTGCCCACACAAGAACATCATCTCCTGAAATGGCATCTGTGTTGGAGAGGACAGTTTGAGTCTGAGAGGTCAGACAAGTGATGATCCCATTCTTCATAAATAATGAAACCAACAGTGCTGCAAAGATACCAGGAGCCTGAGGAAGAATTGACAAGAAAAACTTAATTGGGGAACCAAAGTGCAGAATGACTAAGATTCTCCCACTTTTTTTTTCTTTTYTTTTTTTYTTTTTTTTTTTTTAAGAGGAATAGAAGAGGAAGGAAAAACAACCCACAGGAACTACTAAGCTCCTTCTTCAAGCAGGCCTTGTCCTAGACCATTCAGAGAAGACATAAGAACACAGAAAATACCTTACTGAGTCTGGACAGTGATCTGGCTATCCCAGCTTCTCTAGCAGGCTATTCAGGGAGAATGTCTAAGCCTGACCACTTTCTACAGTCTGTTCCCTGAGGATTGCCTGGCAATTGGAGCAGGGACGTTACACAGCACATCTCTCCCCATTTTCCTTTAGTTTTTCTTTATATACCTCTCTTCTATTAATCTGTCCATTTCTTTTTCATGCTGATTGATATTGTTTGCTTCCACAACCTCCTACACCAGTGGTCACCAGTAGTTTGCCACCAACTGTTCAAAAGAGCACTTTCTGTCTCCTAGTTACTTTGTAGTAACCGCCCCGTAGTTCCAGTATTGCCTGATTTAACAGTTCTTCCAGTTTTGAAAACCTCAGTCATATCTCTCCTTCAAAATGTTCTCTCCAAACTGAGAAGCCCCAGCCTTCCTAATTTCTTTCTCCAGCTCGTCCAACCACTTAGTAATTTTAGTTCCCTCTCTGTATCTCTTGTAATTACACTATGTCCTTGCAATACAAAGACCAGAACTATATACAGCATGCAAAATGTTTTGCATAATGGAAAAAAAATTATGCTTTCTGGTTTGTTCACAAGACTGCACAGAGACAGGCCTGACAGCATTCCATTGCCTGGCACCACCTCCAAGAAATTCGTGTCAGAGGCCTGTCAAAGCTCTCCTCCTCTTCTGTCTTCAGTCTTTTCTTCACCCTCCTACTGCATGCCTGCATTCCTCCAAGCCAAGTCCACACTGCTCTCCCATTTTTCTGCTACACCCCCACTTCCCAAGCCTCCCATTCCCAGTGCAGGGAGGCATGGGACCCCACATGACCTCAGTACCTGTGCAGTACCTGTACAAAATACTGCTGGKCATGCCGCGATGGGGGGACATGCATCCCTGCCTCATCCTGCAACCACCTACTGAGAGTCAGCTGCTTTTGTATTGCTCCCAAAGGTGGCTGTTACCAAGTGCTACAATATAAAGAAATTTCTTTCACATATCTGTTTTAGTTTGTCAGGGGAAGGCRTGGGGAGGAATTTGGAGGCCCTCAGGCCCAGCTTCTTGTGCCTAACTCAATGGTTCAAGGTGGCTGGATGAGACTAACTGCAATCCCAGCCAACAGCCCACCTGGTCTCACGTTGCACCTCCTGGGGTGCAGAACACACAGGCACTGGTTGGAAAGCGAGTTGTCAGGTGGATCGTTTGGTTTTCCACACTCCAGGCAGCTTGGGAGCAGCTTCAGAAAGCAACTCTTTGCTGAGGCTGCCTAGATTTTGCTTCCCCCTATATCCTTAGGCAACTGCCTMCTTTGCCTGTGCCTTTAAAGTCACGGCTTCCCACAGCATTTCAACTTACTGTTATTAGAAGGAACAGGATCTACTGGTGCCTTCTATGTGCACAAGAATTACACAAGCTTCTCAATAAGGCAGCCTATGTCCAAGATCTGTTTAACTTTACCTATATCAGGCCAAGTTTACAAATRGAAACAGATATTCACAACCAATTAATTTTCATCATATAACTTCTGAATGTGCATCATCTTGCTCTTCAAAGAAACATGCATTAGCATTAGCAATGGTGATTTGGTAAGCAAGGGGTTTTGGGGACAGAAACCCACTGGTACCTTATTWTGCAGTGGAAATATGTAAAATATACTTATTGGTAGCTTATACAATAYATAAAGAGATGATTTTGCTCATCATGAAAGAGCAGAATTCTGCCATTGACTTGAGAATGATTGAACCCTACAAAAATATCTTAGTTCTTCTAAAACTAACTAGATTTTAATTCCAGCCATTTTCTAAATAGCATTTATAACAACATATTAACTAAAGTGCTTTAAAGATGAGTCTTGAGATCTTAACTGCATTTAAATTAATTAGAAATGTTTGGCCCAAAGACTGTGCAACTTAACTGAAAGTAGCTTTATGGCAATATAACTGAAAACGTTTTTCAAACATTTCCACAAGTGGACAATTTACATTAAAAGCATCCATTCTGTAGAACAATACAAAATAAAATATTACTATGCAACCAACTCAAATAATGCTGATTTTATATACTTGAATCAACAACATTTCCATGTACAGTTGCAGTAAGACTGCATTTTTACAGATATTCAGTTGAATGTACTTATAATACAAATTATACACTATATACAAACCTAGTCCTCCTAGGAAGACATTGCTGAGCATGCTTCAACATGGAAGTGGTTTCCCTGTTTCTAATACAGGATGTTATTTTTTCCTTTAATTTAAATACTGAAATACTAATGAAAATGCAAAACATTTTCCATTTGCTACCACAAAGTAACATTTTCAAGTCACTTGCTTGTTACAGCATATTATGGAAGAGGAACAAAGCCAACAAAGGYGTTGGCAGAGCCAACAATAAATAACATTGCTTATTATGAACCGCTTAGACTATTATATTCACATGATCACACTTTCAGCCTCAGTGCTTTTACAAGACTGTAGGATCCATTTATCTTGGCTTGCCTTGAAACGTAGATCAAAATTGCAGCCAMAGGTACTGCTATTGCTGTTACACAAGAAAATGCAATAATCACGAGCATCATTTGATCTGGATTTTCCACTCTTTCTGCAAAACAGAACCATAACAAGGAAAATAGTTTTGTAAAAAGCGATGTAAACAAACAAAAGTATATTACTGTAAAAGCTATGCTATTARTCATCTTCACTGCAGCCACTTTTCTGTTCTCATGTACAAAGCACATTTCCAACCCTCTTCGTTATATTTGCCTCTTTAGCAATTCCGTATAATCCACTTCATTTTTTAGACAGAATCTTGTTCTTGAACGCACTATGCAACTTCCAACCAATTTGGTATCAACTACAATGAAGAATACCATTAAGTTCACAAAAAGTACAAGAGAAATGTCCTGCATTTCTCCAGAGAATACTTGGGACGCTTCTGCTTCTCCAAATCAGAGCACTTCAGAAGATGACCACTAAGGAGCACAGTCTTTACAATATTTTTGTGAAATGGAGCTTGCTCCATCTAAAGGATTAGCACCACTKCTCGAGTAGGTACACAGAATTGCAGCCAGGATCCTCTTCTTTCTAGCCCCTCTCTTACAGCTGTTGCATCACACCAGCTAAGAAAGATAACAACATTCATTTTGAAAAGAGGTTATATATAGGTGATTCTTAACAGCTGCTTTATTATTTGGCTTAGTCTTGTTTTTTCCTTTTTTTTTTTTAAACTAAGCACACTGTTTCTGTGCAAGGATCAGCAGCTAGATGTGCTCACCTTGACACAAAATTAATTATAACACAAGAACAAAGTTAGTTTAAGGCAACAGATCTACCTACCTACAACAGCTATCTTAATCATTTTAACGTTGCTTCCAACCTCATTAAAAACATCAAGCAAATAAGTGCCTGTGTCACTTTTGGTGACATTGTAGAGTATAAAGGTTCCATTCACTGATGACAGAATAAGTTCTTTCTCTGGATGGACTTTTTTCAGGATCATTTGTGATGGTGGGTTACTGTATGTGCTACAGGTAATAGTGACATTTTCTCCTTCTTTAACATTTTCCGATGGATGTACAAGCACAGTAATATTTTGGGGAGGAACTGAAAAGAAACACAGTAAGATTTAGCAACAGATAGAAGCCAAGAAAAAAGATTCATAAGATATCAGCAGCTTGTAGTGTTAATTTAATTCAGACAYCAGTTCACCCTAATTTTTAAGCGTGTAGGATTAGATGGTGCTTGGTACCTATACTTAAGTGCATTCAACAGCAATTGACCGAAAGAACATTTTAGCATCTGACAGACTAYTTTGCATTTACCTTATGTTATATAGAGTCTTTTTCTCTTTTCTTATATTTTAYTTATTCAGTGAGTCCATGAAAGGACACAAATTTACAGTCACAGAGGTTGATGTCCTCTTTCAAGAGATGAGAAAGAGAAAAGGCAAAAAATAGCATTTTTACCATCAGGTTCCACATTTTTAAATCCTGTTCTTACAGTTTGGGGGAAGCAGAACTATGAAAATTTTGAAGAAGCAATTATACTGTGCATCTGGACAGCAGTTTTCAGTACCACTAAGATCTTACCACTTTTTTTTTTAATGACAAGAACCTGTGCAATTCATCTCTAGACAATTTTTTAAAAGACACTTCATTCTTAATGGACAACAAAGGACAAACCCAAATACTGCAATCTGAAGGAAATGGAAGTGAAAATGCAATTCAATCCTTCTAAAAAAAATCATATTAACTTTATACAGTAGTTATTTTAACTGACCTTTGACATTAAGCACTAGATGCTGAGACTCCTCTCCCAGTTCATTACTGGATACACATTCATATGTTCCTGCATCCTTTAGCAAAACCCTTTCTATGGTATATTTGCCATCTTGTGTTTCAAGTGTTGTGATCTCATCACCTACTTTCTTTCTCAGAGTAATCTTAACAGCTGGAACACCTGTAGATGTGCAAGAGATGGCAACACGTTCTCCCTGTTTCACTGCATTTGAAGGGAAAACTGAGAGAGTTGTGTTTTTTGGTGGAGCTACAAAAAAGTAGAGAGACTGATTAGTAGCAGAAGTGACCTCTGAACAAGAACTTACTGCCATGCAATAAACACAATCAGACTGACTAAAGGGGACTCGTTAATGAAGCTACATTTTAAAAATAAATGAAGTCTAATAACAATATTCTAATCATTGTTTACTTAGTTACAGATAATGATAGTATATATATGTATAATAATGCTATCAATTAGATTACTTTTAGGATTAGATTGCTTATTGAATTTACTAAAATGCACACGTATGTGCTGTGACTATATACTGTCAGTCAATCTTTTTTTTCAAATTCAAAAACATTTACATTTAGCTTGTTCTGAGTGCTGGATAAAAACAAGACCCAGATTTTGTTTTCTAAGGGCAATCTGAGTAACAACTGAATATGAAACTCTGCTACCCTAGCGCACAGCTTGACGAGCTGGTATTTGACGTAAGTTTAAATGGAGCTTATGAGAAYAAAATATACTGTCAACACCTAAAGGAGGGCCAAGGAGCTTCAAAACRCTCCCTCCACAGAGAATTTTCAGTATATTCTTTCTCTTTGAATCCTTTTTAAACAAGTATCTGGATCCTACTTGGTGGAATATAGATCCTTTCCTTCATAACTACTTTGCCATATGTGTACATTTCTTAGAGGAAAGAAGTAACAGAAGCTAAACCGACATAGAGAACTTTGCACAACCTATCTGTACTAAAGCAATTTTCAAATTTTAGCTCTATTGACATTGAAGACAGAATTTTCACTGGCGTTCACAGATTTGGACCTAARATACATATTTTTAAAATGTTTTCCATCTTTTCTACTAACCTTGAACAAGTAATTTCACAGCTCTTTCTTCTCTGCCAAATTGGTTATATGCTTCACATTCATAAAGCCCCAAATCTTGACTTTTGATATTCTCTATAGTTAAAGTCTCATCTTGAAAAATTTTCTTGGACTCCCCAGTGGCAGTCATTTTCTTCCAAGAGATCACTGGAGTTGGATTACCAGAACTACTACATTTCATTGTCACAGTTTCTCCTTCTTTAACAGCAGCAGCAGGGATTACAGAGATGACTGTATTCTTTGGTCCAACTAAAAGGAAGAACCATGTGTTTAATTTTCAATAGAATTTTTAGAGAAGCACCAGCATTTACTGCTGCATGYAGGTTGTCAGCCTCCTGCAGTTAACTTCTCTCTTATCCTCAGAATAAGTAAAGCACAGATACTCAGAGCTTCAATGCAAACTCTCCAAAGGTTCTATATCCTACCTATAAATCAAGAACATTAATATAGGTCAGTCAGCCTCACTCAGATCTTGATTTAAGACTGGCAAAATATCAGGTCTAACCTTTACATTAAAGATTTCATGCCTCTGTTTTGCTCCTCAGCACTGTCGCTTTCTTTGGGAAAGTACAGAGCATTAGGTTGTTCTTTTTCTACAAAGAGAAAAATCCACTCAAAAGAGGACTGGAAGGGCTAGGGAACAGGCAGAATTCTGACTCTGGTTTTGTATTCATAGGTTTTTGTTYAGCGTACTTGCTGTAACTATCACTTAAGAGGAGAACTGACGTAACTAATTATGTTTAAATGACTGGGAATATATTATGGACACTTACACTCCACATTAAGAGCTATTGCCCTTTTTTTTTTCCCAAAATTATTTTCTGCTATGCATTCGTAGTCTCCTCTATTAAGAAATGTCACAGATGGCAGAAGAAGAATTCCTCCCTCACTGTAAAGCCCCATGTCTTCACTGTTAGATTTTCTTCTTAAAACAATCTTAGCGGGAGGGTTACTCTCAGCAGAGCATCGTATGGAAACATTTTCTCCTTCCTGAACTGTTGTAGAAGGCTCGACGGAGAACTCTACAATATTTGGAGCACCTGCATGACAAGAGGAAATACTAATGTTATACTAAAGCAAAAGAAGTACTAAAGATGAACAGCATTTGAGAAAGCAGGAACTGTTTGCCAAAGGATCACTTCATTTTGGTATTGGTACCAGATTCCAGCTGAGACTTTTGTCTCTATTGAAATAGTGAAAATAAATTAAAATGTGATATAGTTTTACTAACAAGTGACTGCTAAATTTACTACTATTCATTAAGAGTCCAAAGCAGGAGATGAGATGTTCCTGTGAAATTGCTATGTGCATTACTATTTCTAGGGAATCCCCACAATACCACTTTCCCAGATTCTTTAATGACTCTGAGTGTGGCATTACAGGAGATATTTATAGGACTGCATGAAAGCCAGTAGAAAAACAATTAGCTGAAAATTAATCATCTAAATGTAAAACATAGCCCACAAAGAGTAAAAGTAACTTGAAATTTCATTCCTGAATATATTTTAAGGAAGGCCCCATAACTTCCTAACTTTCAGTGTTCGAGAGTCTTGAAAGGAAGAGAAAGCTACAGATGGGGCCTGAACAATGCAAGTAAAATTTATGCAGATTTGTACCTTGTACAACAATCTCCACAGTGGCTTTCTCTGTTTTATTAGTCAATAAATTAGCTACTTCACAGATGTAAAGTCCTGAATCAGCGAAATGGGCTTGAGGAATAATAAGGACATTGTTTTCYGATGCACACTGGACAATTTTGTCAGCCACTTTTCTTCTCCAAACTATTTGTGGTGGTGGATTACTCTCAGTCACACAAGTGAGATGTACAGTGTCTCCTTCCATTGCTGAGTTGCTTGGAGGTGCAATAATGGTAGTATTTTTAGGACCAACTTGAAGAGAACAAAAGAAAAATATGATCAATATGTTGATGAAGATATGCACATCTCTAAGGATAGCTTCTCTAGAGAAACATGTAGCATAATACTGAATAAAAATAACAATCTGAGTGTATCAGTAGAACATGTTTTCCCAAACTTGACAAGGTGTTCACACTTGCAGCTTTAAAAGCTAAACTAGACAAAATGTGTACTTTTTTTTTTTTAAAAAAATGCTTCCCCTATTGACTAGGACTATAAACTTAGAACTACAAAGGCAACTTAAAAAATATTTCTCTATCTATGCACTATTATCTTTATTCTGGTCTTTATCTGTACTCAAAGTATGAATGTGAGAGAGAAGTTATTGCAGGATTGCCTATTTTCCAYTGTGAACAACAGTATGTTACTGAGTCAACAAGTGTTGTGAGTGTTACTGAACCCCCATTCAACTTCTACGCCATCACCTTTAAACCTGAAGCCATCAGTCCTGTTCCACAAAGAAGCTACAGACTGTACTCAGAGATAACATTTCACAATTAAGATCTACAGACTGCAACACAGTTGCTACAACAGTGTGAGGCCTAATATGTATATTAGATAGTTTATTATCTATACAAATAATATATATAAAAAGTTTGGGCTATAAATGATTTACAGCACATACGTTGTAAGCTGTCTCATGAATTTTAATGTAAAATAGTACTTGAAAATCCTAGCATAAAAAGACTTACAGTTTGCATTCAGTTTCTGTGAAGTTACTCTTTCTTTGGGTTCAGAGCCCATACCATCAATTGGTAATTTAGCCACACAAGAAATCTCTTTTCCAATATCGTCAGTAGTGGGGTTAAATGAATATGTCACAGTTTTGTTCTCTGCATTTGTGCTATGATCTTCATAAAAATTTTGCTCATGAAGAATACGATCCTCTTTTTTTAGGAGTATTTCTAGGCGATCAGAAGGATACACATTGGGAATTTTACAGGTGACAGTGGCTTGTTCTCCAGCAGCTAAGGATGTGCTTATCTCAATGACAGGATCACTGGGGAAAGCTGAAAGAACAAAACAATGTATTTAGTCTGACATAGACAGGCCCTAGAGAAAAACACAAGAGCAAGATCGAGATTTGGAACATCTTAAGTTTAGAGGTGTTCAGAACATGACTGTTTATTAGCTGTGTTACAAGCCATAGCTTGATATGAAGATGCATAGGTCTTTCATATGCAACTCATGCAACAGCAGGAATTACATTAGTACATTTGTTAGAATGTGACTACAACTGATCTAGTAAAATCCAATAAGGAACCTAGAATTATCAGTTAATTGAATAATCTCAGAGCAAACCATTGAGTTTTTATGAATAAGTACTACATAAAGAATTTTTTAACATACACACTTACAGTAAACTTCAATTTTGACACTCTTTTCTTTCTTCTCAGGCTCGCATGAGACAGTACACAGATAATCATGAGCATTCTCAATGTTAACTGCACTTATAGTCAACTTTGAGTGTGTCCCAAGGGATGTCACTGTTCCTCCAAGGGGGTTGTCTGTTTGGATTCTCCAGGAAAAACTTGGTGATGCACAGCCAGTGGTATTGCACGTAAGCACAACTGCTTCTCCAATCTGTGCAACAATTCTGTTGGCAGGTGTGATCTCCATTTCAAAAGCTTTAACTACAAYAGGGAGAATATACATAAACTTAGCAGCATTCTCAACATTTATTTTCCTTCTTCTCATGGTCTGCTGTGACACTACTTTACAAGTTTAAAGCAGTTGAACTAATAAAGCTCATATACTGGTTTACTTGTCAAAAGGAAAAAAAAAAGAGCACAGTTTATGCAGTAAAGATGACTTAAGATAACCTGGACTCAGATGAACTTAACCTCCTTATTTTTGTGTGTGTRTGCAAAAAGGCATAAAAACAAGCCTAGCAGTAAAAATAATTGCATTAGCACAATTCAACTTTTTGCCACCTTGAACTGTTTCTAAAGTTTTGCAAGATTTGAGAAAAGGGTAAGGAAAGAAGTTAAAAATGGCAATTACAGAATCACTTCCAACAGGACATTTAGTACCAAACTTGACTGATACTGTCAGGGATAATAGTAAAACCAAACATACAGTGCTATATGACATTTGCCTCCTAAACTGCCTAACAAACTGAATCAGAAAACGATTGTGTTATTGCAGAGCACAAAAAAAAAGCTCAAAGTGACTGTGGAAAAAAAGTTTCTTAATACTCTGACAGACCACTGACAATTGTACTCACTGAAATGTAAAAGCAATTGAAACAAAATGAAATAAAGCAAACTGTACCTCAGTTGGCATTAAGTAAAATTTAAGCAAATTAAAGGAAACAAACTCTCTGAACTTACCACTCATGCACACATACAAAATTATTATCACAGCTTGGCTTGTTCTTTCCATCTGTTTTATCATTTGGAATTGCTGTAATTAAGTGAGGAGAGTAAATTCAAAAGTCTTGCTTTCTGTTTCCTGTGGAGAAGTTCAGGGAGAGCCCGCTGCTCTGCGACTGGGTGTTCAGACAGCTCCCACGCGCTTTTATAAAGGTTCCGCGGGAAATCCCTGGACGGGAAAGTCAGAGCAGAGCGGAAGTCATCCATTCAGGGCTGGGTAGGTGATTTCAGCGCCCTCTGCCGCCTTTTTTTTTTTTTAATCAGAATTTGAAGCCCAGGAAAACAATAAATACGCCGCCTATTGTACTTGCAAAGAGCAAGATCTTGCTCTGCAAACATCAGATAAAATGAAAGAATGAGGGTAATTCCAAGTAATTCAACAGAACYATGTATCAGATGGAAAAGTTATTCAAGTTTACCTTCAGTATCTTCTCATAGGGTTGGGTCTTCTGAGGAAAGTCCTAACAATATTCAATCCTGTGAATTTCCTTTGGAAACTGCACCACTACTCTATGAAGTGATGTTATTCAYAATCCTAAGTGCTCTTGATCCTTAAAAAAAAATAAGAAATAAGTCAGATGAAAACATGGAGATCAGACTTCATCAGCTTGAACCAGGCTAGTTATGTWCAGATGGATTTTACTCAAATGGCCCCTCTTGTGAAGCACTATTGKCATGTGTTATATCCCTGATACTCCCTTGAGAGAAAAAAACACTACCCCAGGTCAGTGCTTGGTTTCYAGTGAATATGCAGTTTGGAATAAAGACAAGTACTACCACGTAATGTCTGGAAGGGAGACAATGTTAGCAAATAGCAATATAATGCCTGTGTTTAATTTTAAGTTGGGAAATACTATAAGAACAAATAACAAAGGTTTACAAATCTCAATTGTTTAGTTACTCAAATACTAATTGCAACTCATCAGATATGAATTGCCAATAAAAGCAGCAAGAAATTCAAAACAAAGCACACGTTTTAAAAATGTCTCTACCAGATCATTTTGTATGGAGTAATTTAACCGTTTTTTTGATATCTGTGAACTGTGACTGCCACTGCATTGTGCGCTTTATAAAGAGCATTGATCTAACTCTTAACTAATTMGGTGGAAAATTAATAGATCTATGAATGCTGAACAAATTTCAGTGTTGAAAGGTAGCACTATAATAACYTAACACCTTTTGAACCAAGTAATTTTATGGTCAAGACACTAGTGCTGGCTCCAGTACACCATATTCAGGTCAGAGTTGTACCAGAAGTGGTAAAGCTCCTGCTTTTACCATGTCTTCCAGCTTTTTAATCAAGCCTCGAAAAACCAAAGCTATGGAACTAGGTAAACAGCATTTATAGAATGTGATTTGATTTAACCAAAAAAAGTGCTTTTCTGAAGGAAAGCACACCGTCTTAGTTAAGTTGTAAATAAATACTTTTTAATCACAAAGAGAAGCAGCAGATGAAATTCCTCTGTTTTGACTGCTTAAATAGTCATACTTTAAGCCACAGAAAGGAAGGCATAATTTCTCTATTTCTGGGAAGTCAGTTTCTAGGTACAAGAAATTATAAACATGGAAAGCATTATCCATATGCTGGGAAAACTGTAATTAAATTCTTCATTAGATACCATGGAATAGGAAATAACCSTGATCCAGATCCCAGTAAATTAAACTGGACAGTTGCCATTAATTTTACTGATGTTGGATGCTTACCAGAGGGTTTAGGGTGAGCAATCAGACAAATCTAACTCAGACAGTACAAGCAAGAACTGGGCTAGCCAAYACACACTATTAAAGGAAGTACAGACTTGCCAAGAGCACTGACAAATATCTTCAAACTTGCTTTATCTTCCACATTACATGTGGATCATGTGGATTACATGAGCATCCTGAGTCTTTTAAAAAGAMCATACACTTTACTGTGGACTCTACTATCCTCAGCATTTTACCTGCAAATTGGAAAATATGTAACAAATGTTACCTGGCTGTTCTGTCTGTCTGCAAAAAGATAAAGAGCTGTCAAGTTTTAGATGTACCTCAAAAGACTTCAGATAATCTAGATTTTCATTCAGCTAGGACCGAGAAGTATACTGACGATTAAAAAAAAAAAAAAAAAAGCTGCATCTAGATTCACAGTGACATGAGGCTGGAAGAAAACGACCTGTGCAGAGTACAACTATCTACAACCAAAGCAAAAAGTATTACAAAAGTATTACCTAAGGACCAAAAGACTGAAAAAATTAAGCACTGGAATGTAAATATATGTTTTCCAATACATTTAAGATTCGAAACAGACTTTTTTAAGGCTTTGGTGGACAAAATGAGCTAAAACAATTGTGTGTCTCAGGAGAGGTTCAGAAATACCGAACACRTCATTTTTGGCTTGGCAGCAGAAACTAGATTTCTTCCAGTAAACCGAAACTTACTTCTGACTTTTGTTGACCTTAAGAAGAAAATAAAACTGCTTCAGAACTGTGCTAAGCAGAATCTTAAATTCATGCTTAAACAGCTCTATCAAACAGCTGTATCATGAAATTCAAGATTTCCTCTAGACAAAAGACTTCACAAGTTCTTGATATGTATATGAGCTATTTGAACAAAATGTACATTATGTAATGTGTTAGATATCTACATACAGTTAGAGGGCAGTGTGCTGCATTGTTTCATGAAGTATATAGAGGGTTAATCCTTCTCTTCTTTTGGCAGAGGAGATTTTAAAAATGCTAGAAATTGGCCTAATTTGACCTGTTTCCTATGCCAGCAATACAATGCTTAATGACACTTCATGCAATACCTGCATTTATAGCCTCCACTTGGGATTTYTGCTAACAAGTAAATAAATAAACCACTAGTGTTGGAGTATTTACTTTTATACAGAACCTCAACCCAGAGACTTATTTTAATATTTTATACATTACTGAGCATCTTTTTGTTCCATCAGCTTGAGATGGCAGAGTCTTTCAGTGGAAGGACCGACATTCAGGTGAGAAATTAGATATAGTTTAGTTTCACTCCACATTTCTTTGGTCTAAGGTCATAAAGYGATTTCAACCAGTTCATACCTAGGTCTGCCCTAATTGCAGCCTCACTTACCCATCTCATGATAGATCTCTTTCTTGAGATGCGTTCAGGAAGCCACTGGGATGAAGAGTTTTGACCCTGCAGAAGTATATCAGAATATATCCACATATGATCTTGCCTGAAGAACGTGAGCAACAGAGGCATGTTGTAGTCTGAATAAGACCTATGTTGGCAGGGAAAACATTTTTGTCAACAAGGAAAAACAGGCACTGCATCCTAGACAAAATCTCAATATAGTTATGTCTTTACAAAGTGACTGAAAAACTACTGAACATACCCAAACAATTATTAAGATTGCTGCTTATATGGCCTACACTGCAGATACCTGACATGACAGATTCACTCAGAACTTTTCAGTTCTGAGTAACATCAATAACGTGATATATGAATTTTATACCATCTTTCCTTTCTCAATGCCTACTGGCTTTTCTTGTTTTCCAGTGCTTCCTTGACCCTTCTCTTTCCCTAACTCCCACCATCTTCTTTCTCAGCACCTGACAATTGTACAACCTCCTTATAGCCCCCAAGAGAGGGAGGAGAGCATCACTGAATCTCTATAATTTTCACCTCTGGATGGGAGGGATGAGATCTACATACAGATCTATTTAAAGGATTTTGTCTGTTTCAGAAATTTTAACTTTGTTCCTCATTACAAAGAGAACACCAACGCATTACCATATAACCCACTTTTCACTACACAATGTCTAACTTGTCATCTGTTGAAAAAAAAGGAGAAAAAACTTTAAAGAAGTTGATGCTTCTCCTTTTCTGGCATTTCTGAGATACTTTATACAAAAATAAATGTTTCTACTTTATTAACTTTCTCAGGCAACGATTTCAGCAACGATTACATTTTCTGTTGGATTAGTTTAACTGCACAGGCTCTGAGAGTATCTACGGTCCACAAAAGATGGCAGATAAAGCAATACAGAAGTCTGCCAATCTGCATAGACTACAAAATAGCTTGATTCTTGTTTTCTTTTATTCTGAGGCAATATTTCACTTAAGTGAAAGAACAAAAACTTTGTCTATCAAAAAATAGAAGCCAATAGAGAAAAAAGTTCCTGCTTTTTTACCCTAGACTTTTGTTGCTGGGAAAAACAACAAGCTGAGGAAATTCCAGATCTTATTTTAGAAAAAAAGGAAAATGTTATTTTAATGATGCTGAATCCAAAAGCGAAACTCRTTTGTCCTTTAAATCCAGACATTTCTTAGAATGTTAAGTACTAGAAATCAAACTTTATCAGCTTGAGTAGCTCAGCTTCCACTCTTTTCATGGTGGAATGTACAAAAAAAAATCCTTTTGAAGTACTCTTTAGTATATAGCAAGACCCAAATTCAAATACAAGCTTTGGGATATTCAAAATCTCAGTGAAAATTCTGAAGTGAGAAAATGAATGCTTTTGAGATCTTTGCTGAGCCAAATAAATTGAGACATATTGAAGTAGTTTCCTCTTACTACGATTTTTTAGAGAAAATCCATTCAAAACCAAAGAATTTAAAAAATAAAAGGGGGGGGTGGGTTAAAGCACAGACTGATGGCTAGGATCTGAGATATGGCAAGAAAAAATAAACTGAAAACATGTAAAATAAAATATGAACAAATTACTTAGCTCCCTCAACAGGGCAAAAACACTCCATATGAAATCCCATTATCAGCAATTTTTCTCATGTACCTCATGAATGCCAGCATTTCACATCACCAGAGGTGAAGTCAATCAAAAAGAGTGGAGGAGAACTTTTTGACSAAGCTGCTCACCAAGGGACTTGCAGATTGTTCACTATGGAAAACAGATCAGTGACTTCCTCTGTTTCTCACTGCCTTCCTGTTCTTCAGCAACTAGGTATATGTATATCTCTCTAGACCAAGAAATAAAAAGGGGAACCATGAGAACAAGCTCTGTAACAGGTCATGTCAGCTAGATTACAAGCCAAAAATCAAACAACAGAAGAAAACATAGAACTTCCACAGTCTTAGATGTGCTGCTGACAACTGTAGAGCTGCTAACTGATTATCTTGTAACTTGTGTATCAYTACGTTCTTCACTCTCTTACAACCATTCTTTCTGGAGAACTGCTTAGCTTTAGATGTTATTTTTTGTATAAATATTGTATAAATATTTGTATAAATATTATCCTTTATAACCCCACAGCGGTTTGGCTCATGAACTGGAAGAAATATTATGTGGATATCCAAAGGGAAATAAATGACTTAACATTGCATTTTTCAAGGATCGTCATTTTAAAATACTCCTTACGAGACAGGATTACAGGGATTGCGTGCTTATTTTTTTAAGATATATACAAGAATCATCTAAATATTTGATAAAAGAAATGACCCTCCAAAAAGAAATAAGAATGAACCAAACAATTTTTACKTCTGTCAAGCCAAAATGTCAAATACCTGTGAGAAAGCATTTGGAAGTTGCAAGATGCACTTGCATATGTATATGTGTACATATATTAATACACACAGAGGGATTTTGAGCCAGATATTAGTCTATTAAACTAGAAAGTTTTTCTTTTTGCCTTTGAATATGCTTTTCCTTAAACCAACAAAATGCCGTTTTGTTACCTAGGCTACTATTTATTATTTCTTTCTCTCTCTTCCCCCTTCAACTGACTGTGATACATATAATCTTAGCTAGTTCACTTGTTAACCCTTCCATGGAAGGAATATGTTAACGCAGAAGTAACTAGTAGCTCAATGATAAGAACCACTGGCAGCTGACTTTTTCTAAACAAGTAAGTGTAAGAAAGATGTCGCTGGGATTTATTTCCTCTTTCAAGAGGATTATTTGGCTGGGCATCAAAGCCAATTCCTTGTTGTCTGAGATAGACAACTGAGCCAGCATGACTTTCATAGTTGTGTCACCCGCTATCACAGACCACGTTACCCTGCAGTGATAAGAAAGGCAACTTATGAAATGCAAAGCATGTTTTAAATTGCTGGCAGGCAGGATAAAGCTTTGTGCTGAATTAAGCCAACAAATATCTGACTTTCACCATTCTCATGCTTCTTTACCAATGGCCTTTCCTGAAATTTCCCTGATTTACAGTGAATTGTTTAGTGATCCTTTTAGTTGGGTACATTTTGTTTCTATTGACATAATTTCTTGCTATAATTAACTCTGCAGCATAATGAGGAAGAGGTATCAGTCTTGTCTTCCAATCGCTGAGCTCCAGATAAGTGCTCTACCTACATGGTTTCTGGTTAAGGATCCCTCTCCTTGATGAATGAAATCACTACTCCGTGCAACATAGACAACCATGCAGACTAGCGCTAAGGCACCCAGCTGGAAGCTGAGGCACACGGATATCCTAAGAAGAAACCTTCCGTACAGTTTCTAAAAGATAAGACATCTAATTATGACATACATAGTGTGGAATCCCTTTGTGGATAAAGAACCAAATCCAGTTAAATTCTGGTAGGCTCATGAAATTTAGATTAGTCTTGCTTTTATAGTATCTTTCTGTACTCAGGATATCAAGTAATACAGTGACTTGGAATCTGCAAGAGCAACAAAGCAGAGGAATTCCAAAGGAGAGTTCAAGGGTGAATTCATTAAGATTTCACCCATATTATCTTGCACTTAGTTTCCTTGCTTACTTGAATGAATACAACACAAATGCTGTATTTATTGTATTTAGACTATCTACATACAATTTTGTTTTATGTTAGACTATCTAGTCCAAGATTTAGACTAAGTACTGAGAGTAATTCTGTAAAATTGTGGTAAAGTATTTGATACAAAACTATCAGCCTTTAGCTGATACATGCAGCCTTTCAACCTTGTGATACATTTCCCTTTATTCCAGTAATCATTTTTTATTATCAGCAGAAAATTTGTCCTCCTTTATGTTACATGTAATCTCTTCTAATCTTGTTTAGTTAATCTGAATTGTTTACTAGTAGCTACTAGATCATCATAATTAATATTTTAATATTAGTGCCAAGAATGTTTTCTAAGTCATCAGAGGGCATGGACAAGATATTTGAAAAAGATTTTTAATTTAGATTAGAGCTACAGATTATAATAAGGACGACTGAATCATTAATTTGGCATAACAATCACTGAAAAGCTAGTAACATTTTTGTCAATTATCTAAAACCTTACCTTGCTATTTGATTTTCTCATTAAATTGTTGCTAGATTAAATGCATTAATGAAGATTTTTCAAGGTGTTAGTCTATTTTTCTTGGGATTTGTTTTGTATAATCAGGCATTTAAGATTCACTTTATACTTCTGATCCTTTGATAGATGGTAAAAATGCAGACAACCAAGCTCAATACTTTGACTAACACAATTATCTATTGGACATTACASGGAATAATATTATTCTGGCACCTAACTTTAAAGCACACCTTTGTGAATAACTGGAAATCCTGGCAGGATCTAATTGGAAGAAATAGGGCATAAAAATAAGCAAGAAGTCATCTGAAATTTCTTGTAATCTCGTAATAGCTGTTATATCACTTCTAACAACCCCATAGTTACTATCTAAGGTCTCTAAAGGTGAAACACTACGGAACACTGACTTGACATGTGGCAGAACTTCTAGTTTTATCTTGGCTTGAATTCCTCACTGTCTCAAAAGAAAAATGTCTAGAATATTCAGAGAGCTCTGTCAAGCAGATGGCATTTTAAGAGCCTGGAATGAGAGTACGAACTGAATTGTCACGTCTGGGTTTGCAACACAGAGAAGTGTTCAGTAAAAGTGACTTCTGACTTTGTTTGAACTTCCCAAATGAATAGCAAACAAGTGTCCAAAAGCTTTAGGCAATCTTAAAAATCTTACACTCAATAAGGCAAGAAATGGTAGCAATCTTGCTAGTGTGAAATAATGTCTCACACAGAGACGAATTTCAGTGGCTCTTCCCCGAGAAATGTAATACTTAGTGCAGGCATGAATGCCAGACTGGCACTAACTTCTTAGAAAATCTCTAGGATCCATCTAGTGGGAGGTTCTTTGACGAGCAGTAAAACAAATTCTTACAAACACCAGGAGATCTTCTTACTCTACAAACTATTTTCCAGCAATTACCAGCTTYCAGTTCAGGAAAGCTCATTTATAGTTATTCCACAAAGCAGTAACACAAATAGACAAAAGAAAGCAAAAGGAGAAAAAGTAGATAATACGAAATGAATACTCAGGAAAAGGCAATGGTTGAAACATTATTAAACAGTCTGAATTCTTCCATATCTCACACAGTTTAGGATAAGTATTTTGTCTTCTAAAGCAGTTCAAATCAAAGGACTAATGCTGCTGCCAGATTCACTTCAGATAACAGAATACATTATGGAGAATACTCTTCTCATATGCCATGTGCTAAGGGTAGGACTTATACTCTTTCTTCTCCTTTTATGTTCTTACATGGAAAGGAACCTTTCCCAATTCTAAATTCAGCTGCAGGTCGTTCTCTTTTATTTTATCCTGTATACTGAGAACTATCCATAGTGATCTTCTCCATGGTAATTAATGTACTAGAAGAAATATAATGTTACCCTAAACCTTTTGAAATAAAAATAAGCATATGTAAAAGGATTTTTCTAGTTAATTGGATATCTTCTCTATCTTTTAACAACTGTGAAAAGTGGGCCAGAGGACGGCTTTTACTTAAGATCTGACTTCTGAGGGACAGTGAAAGCAAGATTTCTAAGAGGGCATTATTGAGAGTTTGACAAACCACTGATCGTTTCACTCAAATTAGATTTTTATGCAACTGTATAAACATTGGCACTGAATCAGTCAGAATTTTATCTGTCTAGAATCCCAGCTCTGGCCAAAAGCAAATGCTAAGAGAAAAGCTGAAGAACAGGAGGAGCACAGGTAATAMAACTGATGACACAAGGACTCACAGAGATTATTTCTATGCCTTTAGGATGTGATCTTAAGAGTATACTTCAACATAACAAAAATCCTATGGGGAAGCAAAGGAATCTGAAAAATTACTGAAAGATTTACAAATTCAAATCTACAGGCATATACTTCTAAACATGGTAGCTTTAAAAATCTTACCCTAAGAAATTTATAACAATAGAAGTAACAGCAATTAACACCTATTAATCTGAGCTTATTAAAACTCAGCAATCACCTGTTGTGTGCTGCTGCTGTAAAATCAGCTCCCCTGCCTTCCACAACTCCTCTCTGTACCACCACTACCGCAAAATCCTTTTTTCCTCCATATAGGTGTAAAACAATCCGAGTGGCTCCTGAATCGAGGATGCCACTATACTACATCAAATGGCCTCTTCTAAGCATTTCATTTTTGCGGAGACGCTGCCAAAATTTTTCCTGCCCACCAWCTCCTGATAGTGCATTACTCCCATGCCGCTGCAGTCAGGCCTCTGTTWGCAAGTTTGCACTGCTTCTGTGTGGCTGCTTCACCATCTGCTGACTTTGCACTACATGYGGTTACAAAGCTGCCTCTTGGCTTTCCTCTCTGAAAATAAGTGTTCCCCAAATTAAGTTTTTTAAAGCCTTGTTGCTTGTACTTCACTTGGGCCTAATCTAAAACCCAATGGACTCAAAGAGATGATCTCCTGGAGACAACACTAGCCTTTGAATTGTCCCATTTAAGTGGGACTTAATTTAGCAATTGAAACCATCATAATTGCCACCACTGGAAACTGCAAAGACTGAAAAATCAATAGCAACTTTGTTCCTAAGGATCTGTATAACTGAAATCACAAGGAACAAGATTTTCAAGTACTTTACAGGGTACCTGCTGGYATGACTGACAGCTCAGCCCTGGCTCAGGCATGAAGAGCATGGCAGGCTGTCTTTGCCACAGCACAAGTCTGCAGGTGTTACTGCAAGAGAATAAACCTCTTTATCTTGAAGTAGTTTCAGATGGCTTTGCAAACCAACTTAGAAATGCATGTTACAAATTAATTTCAAACTAGATGGACATTCCAAAGGGAATGCATAGGACGGTAAATCTCTAAGGCATATAGTCACATAAATACTCTTTTTTTTTTTGCAGTATGTCTCATCTCATTCTGTTCTGTTCTTGGGGGGAAACGACATTTTTAGTAGGATCTATTTTCACTTTGCAAACATCCCTCAATTTTAGCAGAAARATCTCTACTTTCTCCAAATATTTTRTATTGGAAAACACTTCCATGGTTTCAGACTTTTTCAAAATCCCACTGCTAAGCAGGGGATAAAGAAAGAAACAGGATATCCAAGTAAAATATACAAAAATAGGAAGAAGTTTGTTTACGAAACACCAACCAGAGTCCTGACTTACAGAATATTCTCATTGTTTTTTCCTCTGCTATAAGTTTTCTGACCCTGCTGTTTTGTTTTTCTGGTTGATTTATTYATCAGCTTTTTCTATTACTATGGCAAAGGCAAATATCTTTTGGAAGGAAGACCATTTTCCCTCCACCACACTTCCTCTGGGGCAGAGAAGAAAGGACACCAATTTATTGTCCTGACAAAGTTGGCCACCTGGACAGAGAGCCCCATAGCTTGCAGGCCAGAAGTGCAACACTCTGTTGCACTTGGGCAAAACTTGCCTGAGGAGCACATCTTTTGCCACATCAGCAGCATTTACCACCGGTCTGCTGTCTAGCTTCTGGCACTAGTCAACAGCGGGTGCTTCAGCAGAAGATGAAGACCGCACATAACAGGCCAAGCTTACCATGCAGTGCTKCAAACAGTTTCCTTATTTGCACAGATTTTTTGGTACTCTCACTTGAGATATGACTTCTTTTTATGGCTTAGTTTATTTTACCGCCAATATTACTACTTCAGTAGTAGGAAAAAATGCAAAACCCATGCAGAAACAAAAATACATTAAAAAAGCGGCGCACGTAAGTTTGTATGTAAACTCCACCGTTTTATCTCTGGAAGTAGCAAAGAACTTCCTGAAAGTTTCTCAGCTAAAAAGTATCAYATAATCAGACAATATCATCATCTGAAATCAAAACCTATCTAATTCAAGGAAATGTGAAGCATTTGACTGGAAAGGGGAAGAACATCCACTTATCAAAGCACAGCACACGCTACTTTCCRATAAGAAAAGTAATCTTCCTCACTTCACTTGTGCTGTGTTCAAATTGTCTATACTTAGGTTGTGAGCTCAGTATATTACCATTAATTAAGGTAACTTATAGAAATAAGGAGTGAAAAATATAAAAATAGAATGTAAGGCTTATGCTAGCACATAAGTTCAAATAATTACCATGCAGAAAATAATGATTTTTTATTATATTCTACAAACATGTTCAATTTAGCTGTCAGATTTAGACCAGTGTTACTAAACTTGAATAACTAAAGTGTCTCTTCTCACCAAATGGAGGAAAAAATGGCAACAAATTAAGAGAAAAAAAATATTAATTATCTACATTTAGAACATAAATTAAACACATGAAAAATGAGGACAAGGTACAGAAGAACATCAGGAAAGATGGCGGCAATTTAGTCATGTATGTATTCAAACAGAGAGTTAGCCGACAATGCCTATTGAAATGATTGCCTTGTGATTTGATTTTAAATTCCCATTTAGAGTTCCACATTGGCCAATTTAAAAACTCCGAAAAGTTTCAAAATAAAGAGATCGAATGACATAAATTTCCTATTACCAACATATAGGCTTTTTTATTTAGTCGTATTTTTTTTGCCAGTAGATTGTAAGAGTTCAACTCAGATGCTCACACCAGCATGTTTTGTGCCATCTGAGACAGCCTCAGGTATGCAAAGCACCACAGGGGCCAGGCAGAAATGACCCAGGATCTACAGCAGAGCTATGCTCTTCTGAAGCATCAGCTGAAAGCCAGGAGGGATAGCTGAGATGTCACCACGGCACTCGCTGCCTATGTTTAAAAGATGGATTCGAATCTTACCAGCGGCTTTCTGGCAGAGATTCACTCACTGCACCTGGGTGTCTAGCATGTAGGTATTTGTATGTGATTTAGGTGTCTAAACTCTTTGTTCATCAATGGTTCTAGAAAGTCTTGGAGACTCAGTGGAGTCTGCAGAACTTCCTCTCATCCTAAAGCAGATACCTGCATTTAATTACATACACTGATCTCCTAAACGAGGGTGGTGCACACAGGCACACCTGCCATGGGGTATCACGCTTGGTCTTCAGATGCTAGTCCAGAGGGATAGGGGGCTCCTGTAAACCCTGTGTGATATATTCACAGCATTGCTGTGTGAATGTTTTGGATACACTAGGCCACCTCAAACAGAGCACTAGACATCTAGCTCACACACTAACTCCTCCACAKAGACACATGCACTGCAGCTCTAGGTGACCTACATACTAACGAATGACATGCAAAAGATATCTCCACATACTATCATGTATTATCATTTCTTTCAGAATAAGCTTTTTCTTAGTGATTAATGCATGATTTCACAAGTTCCTACTGAAAATGCCTCCTACAAACTATTTTTAGTAAAGCTATATAAAATATTTACAGATTGTTTCCTAGTGCCACAAAGACTGCGATATTTGTATTTATGTTTTCAGTACTAAGAAATCAAAGAGAGAAACCCAATTCACTTCACCTCAATGAACGTATCAGGCCAATACTTCATAAGAATAGAAATCTTAATCCCACTTATAAACACTTGCAAGAGAATGCCATTACTGCTCAGTTTTATGCAGGTGTACAAGTGGGGTCCATGAACCCATGTTTCTGATGGATACTGTCTGACTTCTGACAAGTGCAGTGGAAGTCTGTGCAGCTATTCAAATTGAGATTGAAATTACACGTTGTGAATGAACTATACAGGAAAGTTAAATACCAAGCTGAAAAATCAAAGGGAGAGATAATAATACAACATTGCAAGTACCTCCTTCTAGACAATTAAAATAACGGAGCTAATGTACCTCTAAAGAATCATGTTAATCTTCAGAAGCACCTTTTTCTCTACCAGACACATCATCTTTCTACAAAGGAAAGGTAGCTCAATTTTAATTTTAGTTTTCTTTAAAAATGGTTGAAAGAATTGTTACAAAAATAAGAATGTGCCCATATCTGGTTTTGATTTTGACATAATCATCATGTGTGCACACCTGCAGTGCACCTCATTCTCTGGGGCAAGTAGAGAATTGCCCTCAATATCTTGACAGACTTTAATCAGTGTAATATTCTATTCCCTATCATATTTTTATAGCTTCCTGAGTCTAGACACTACTCATTTTTATAAATGTCCTTCCACCATTGTTATGTAAGAAAAGATCAGTAATTAGTATAAGATTAATAGTAACAGTAATAACACTGAAGATATTTCTCATTTGGGAAAAAAAAAACATAAGGTAAATGAGAAATACTGCTCTATTTTATGTATTTGCATCTCTATAGAAAGAAATAATGTAGCTGGAGGGATTTGGTCACATAAGCATTCATGATTTTYTTTTCATGGGAGCCCTGTAAATCTTACCACTAATCAGGTGAGGCAACTTCTTTAATAACTTCAGAAAGTTATTGGCAAGGATTAGGACTAGCAATTGAATTTTGATTCTTTTGGACTAACTTAAGGAAGATGAAGCCCTCTCTTCCTTTGGAAGGACTTCAAAATTACAAATGACTGCCAAGACAAGCAACCTTTGCTGGGAAAAGTAATGTTAAAACAATGCAATAGGTCACTGGAAGTTTTCTTACCTTTTTTTTTTTTTTTAATACAGAGTCCTTTTGGAGACTAGGGTGATTGATGTAGGGTCTTTCATTTGAACAATAAAAAATAAATAAATAAAATTCAATATAAGGTTCTTCTCAAAGGAATAATGTTGCTGGGAATATTGCTAGTTGGAAACTAACACTACAGTGTGTTGCTGCTACATTGCTGTTCTTAACTCACAAAATGTATTTCTCTAGACAGTCCTACAGTATGTATCTGATTAAATGAAAATTTTCCAGGCCCAATGCAATGGGAGTAACAGAGAGCACTGAATGACTCTTTGTCTATTATGGGAGGCAGCAGTTGGGACAGTTGAACAYACTTGCACTGTGGTTTGTGTCATAATCTGGGATAACATGTATAGAAGTCAGGATGAGCTATTCCATATTAAATACAAAAAGARAAAAGAGGTTTTGGTAGAACAAATAGCACATGGTAACATGCAGGACACCTTTTAACAAAATGCATGGTCAAATGTACATATGTTGGAAGATCATGGATCTTTCTACCATTAAGAATGTCATGCCATCCTATGTAGAATGGAGCAGTTTAAGTATTTTTTAATTAGGATTAAAGACTACATGGATAAAATACTAGGTCTAATTTAAGGTCATCAACTTGCTCTAATCCCACTTTTGGAATCAGATTTTTTTTTCATAACTTTGCTATCATTGGTACGGGCACCCCTAAATGGTCATGCACTTAATTCCCTCCTCTCCCCAACAAATGTGTCATTTCTTGCTTGCATGTAAACAGTGTAGGTATTCAATGTAATACCACACATCTCAACAGCAGAGCTGCTGCTGGAGCTGGGAGTTTAAGGCTTTCTCATACTACATGTCAGTATTGTATGACACCATGGAATATCCACAATCTTGAAAATTACATTTAAAGATACTACATTTAAAAAGTTATTATAGTTGCAAATCCACATGTTCTAAAATGAGAAAAAAAGAGAGTTAAAGTTTACTTACATGCTCACATACTTTTATTCCAAGAAACCTTTGTTTACAATCAGACTGACGGTGGGAATGAATGTGATTTGGATGACAAGGGAAGTTGTTTGTACCCTACTTTGCCTAATTCAGGCACATTCAAGATGCTTGAATTAGTCATTCAAGGTCAGTGGAGCTGAGATACTCTAGAAAAGTGTGTTTGTGTGTGTGTAAGCAATGAATTAATCATTAATCACTGTAGTATCTTACATTTCTGTTAACTAACCTCACATATGTTGGGGTAAGTAGAGAAAGAACATGTGTTCAAAAGAGTAGGTCTACTACCCTCTGAATGCACTGCAGGGGAAGGGAAAGCTTTTAAATCCTTGCATTAATGGAAATCATAGTCATATCCTCAAAATTATGAGGAAATGCTTTGAGATTACAGAGAAAAAAGAGAAGGTGTCATAACCAGAAAATCGAAAAAACAAACAGCTTTAGTCTTCATCCAGATTCTAACCTCTCTTTTTACATGGAAAGTGACACCCATTCATCCCATTTCCTACAAACATATCCACTTCTATAAAGAGAAACACAAAACGAGACTCAGATCCTCACAATAATTTATCCTGCCAGAAATTGACTTTTTTTTTCCCCTGTGCTCAGTGCGGCTTCATTCCAGGAAACTCACRGGAAGTAACTTCCCGGAGCAGATACTGAACTTCTAGAACAGGACATATGTGAAGTCTTTCACTTACACCAGGAAAGTACTGAAAATACTTTGCCTCCTCTTTAAAAAACTTCAGATAACTGTGTTACAGTTTATCTTACAAAATACATTAATAAATCTCAGATCAGTGAAACTTGTTTGAGGAAGAAACTAACCAATAGTGGAACATGGTTCTTCAGCACTTACCCAGATTCAGGAAGTCAGATGCCTGGCAATGAGCAGTGATATCCGGAGCCTCTCCACACCACAGATTCCAGCTGCCTCTTACAAGACTGTTTTAAAGTCGACCATGAAGAATCTATTCAGAGGATTTATTAATGAGAGAAGAACAGCTGTACTCCAGAGGAAAAAAAAAAAAAAAAAAAAAAAAAAAAAANCACTCATGTAGACTTTAGATTCAACATTCCTAATGTTTGGGTCAATTCTGGGGAATTTTAAATGATATTACACTTACAGTAGGGATACACAGTGGAAAAAAAGAATTGACATTGAGATACCATCTTATACTGCTTATAAGCTCAAGAAGATTACGTACCAGAAATATACATTCTTGAGGTCTGAAAAGCTTCAGAATATTACCAATATCATCTTCATTTTCAAATGCAGATGAGGCTCAAAGAGATGCTTACATTTAAACTACCAAAGGTATAAATCATTCCTGGCCAGATGTTCCATACACAATATAATACATTACATGGCAAAAAATCACCATGTCTGCCTTTTAATACATTCACAACTCACACAATGTGCTGCTTTTAATAGAATTATCTGTATAATAATATACTTTGCCAATAGCATACAGAAGCCCAACCTAATCTTTTCTGATTTCCTTTTTTTTATTAACTACTCTAATACGTTCAGAATAACTAAAATAGCCCACGGCAACACATTTACTAACAACTTGTTGATAGATTGATGTATGTTAATAGAGATCCTTCCCTTGATGATATAATTATGTGAATAGCTACGTAAAATGGCCCTTGGAAAGAAAGCTGCCTTTCTGTCAAGTACTTCTGCAATAATGCAATAGCAAATGCTCCAAGTTAATTTGGAGAGTTTAGTTTCAGTGAATTCCTGCCACGTAAAACATTCAAGCAGGCAAAACACTACTGTTTGAAAAGTAACTGAGAGACTTCTCATAACCATAGTTCTCCACAGATATTGAATTGTTCTCAGACTCAACAGAACATAAAATATTTCCCTCTTCACTAGCACATGTCTACACTTCCTTATTGATCATCACATGCCATAGCAGTTTCTGGTTCCTTGCAACTGTTCAGCACTTTTGTCAAAACAAGCAGCAATAACCTGAAATGACAATGACAACTGACTGACAGAGGTAACTTATTTCATCATTCTATCTCCACAAATCTGTACAATATCAAACATGGGCTATTCGGTTTTGATGGAACATGTGCAAGCATCAGCATTTAAACTCATATGAGCGTATGAAACTTCWGAACATTTTTTGCAAAGTGTCTCTTTTAGTGCCCAGACTCACGTCTTCAAATTTCCTTTGAACTATCAAAACACTAAGAGTTATTTTAAATCTTTTCTTGCTAGTTATTACCTCGTTTTCATAGTCCTTCAGGTTGATTATTTTTCTCCTAATCATCAAAACATCTGCAACTTCCTGCACTAGCTTCAACCATGTAATTTCCCTCTTACATATTTATTCTCTCTTTTCAAATCTGCAGAAGCTTACTTCAGAATTCATTTCAGAGACCTGGTGCTCTTTTCTTCAAAGATCACATTCCACAGTGACAGTTCCCATATTTCCTCCACCATAAGACACTACTGTTCTTGTGTCCTGCGTCAGGCCACTCAGGATCACTGGTCAAGCTCTCTTATTTCTTCTCCAAAATAGTTCACCAAAAGTCAGTTTCTAGTATTTTCAATTACAACTAATCTCTTATTCTGCATGCTGAACATCTATTACCCCTTTGGAATCATTTCCTCAGTTCTACCTCAAAAGAGTTAGCAAAGCTATTCAGCTGACTACTTTATCACAGATTTTTAATGGTTCAGCTTGTCATTAAAGGTAGCCTGCAATTGYTCTGATAGCTTATTCTAACAAGCAACCGCAAGACGCATTATTGCAGAGTACTTGCAGACACATATACTTTTTACATTTCTTACATCTTTCAGCACTAGCCGAAATYTCAAACCTCTCACTTCCCAATCTTTCCCATATCTAGCCCCATATTACTCACTAGCATTGCATAAACATGCTATTGTTCTTTTCTTGCCTAGTTCCTGATCTCACATTCCGGCTAATTCTCTAACACAAAAATAGGATTAAATTAATTAAGATTTCCTACTATTCTTTTTTTTTTTTCTTTAATTATCTTGTTGGAAATGCCTCACCTACATAGACAGAAATATGAAAAAGTATTCCTAAGAGATAATGAAACTAAAAAAGTTTCTAGAAGAAAAAAAGATACAAATTCTTTTATCTGTGAAATAAAATACAAGAGGATTTAAAACTGATTCTTTTGACATATTTTTGGGCTAAGCAGTATAGACTCTCAAAACATTGTTGACTCAAATTGAAAAAAAMCCCCAGTATTTAGATGTTACTCCAAGAAAAATACTTTTGGTTACTGATTCTTCAGAATACTGAAATATGTACATAAAAGTAGCAATGAGATTAGTTCCAGTTAATAGTACAATTAAAGCTTCATCTATGCCCAACTGCTTTGCTAGAAGAGTCCTCCCTAGTAATATATATATGAAGTACACTTGATGGTGTAAAAATATTACAAGTTCCCCGTAGTTGTTTAAAAATGAACTGTGGCTCATAGGCTTTATATAAAAGATTTTTAACAAACGTAATATAGCAACCACATCTTACTAGTTCTTAGCATACATTTTGAGCGTGTGTATTTGGACAACTGTATATGGAATCACCCTAGGAAAAGTGAGGAAATAGAAATCCTGCCACTCACTACTTCTAAAGGAGAATGGAGACACGTTCCTGCATTCTTCGTATTTTGTAGAGTTCCACAGGCAACTACTGTTCCAAAAATCTCCTGCTCCTACTCTTTCTCAGAGAAAATCTAAGATCTCTTAGATGTCTCTTAGATGGTCTCATCCTTTTTTTTTTGTTGGAAAATAAACACTCTTGTATTTATCYCAAAAAAACAAACAAATTACAGCTGAGCAGAAAGAAAAGAAATAGACACTTGCTTCACTCGAATCCCATAGACCAGCAGAGCAGACACAGGGAGATAAGGCTTTTTACTGGGGCTGGTTCCACTGATTTGGATGTTGTAGCCTTTTTTTCTTCAGACCTCATCCATGCCGGATCAAAGTTGTTTTTAAATATTGCTGCTCACAACAGAAATGCTGCAGTTTAAGTCTCCATAACTGCTCAAAGAAAAGAGGGAAAGAATAGAGGCAGAGGTGAGCGGACCCACAGGTGAGAAGCAAGGAGGAAGGTGCATCCTTGCTCCATGCTGAGCCCTCACAGAGAGGCTGCTGCTCATAGSAAGGGGCCTCCCTGACTGCAAGGAATTGCTGAGCCTGCAGCCCATCCCACCACTGGCAAGATGCTGAGCAGACAGCCTGGAGCCACTGCATATAAGCTACTCCAGTATCCAACAAAATTAAGAGTTTAAACAGGAGACAAAAACAAGGACATGGGGCTTTCCCTAAACTGTCTCTTTATCTGCAAATGAAGTAGCAAGGCTTGAAGTCTGCATCTAAAATGGGGGAAGAAGATAGTCAGTCCTTCAATCTTAGCTCTTTCTTTTTTTCTGGCTTGCCTTCCTCCATGGGTAGCTTGGAAGACACTGTAGCTCAGCTCCTACAACTAAAGTTATGTCTGAAATTGTAGGGCAGGGTTGTCAATTTATCAGGTAATCTGCAATACAATAAAACAAAATGTGATGAATATTCAAAGCATTAAAATAAAAAATCTTAATGCACTTGGCACGTTCCAAGAACACTAATCTAATTAATTTATCAGAAAACCTTTTTGCACAAATGAGTGATTTTAAGGGGTTATTGTTGTATAACCCCTTACGAAATATTACTACTGTCATGCACCCTTCTTCATCTTATGCAAAATTCACAAAGTCTCCAAATGATTTCCAGATGTCACTTGGACCTTCTGTGACCATTGACCAATCAAAATCTAATTATCCTATTACTTATAAATACGCCGCCCTTTCTCTTTAAAAAGATACTTTCTTGGAGATAAATTCATCTATGTAGAGAATGAGAATCTATGAAGCAAMATGAGTGATCCAGTGCTCAGTAAGCAATTTCTACAAAATTTGAAATTAATTTTTACCACAAYTATTTTTAATCATTCTCCCAGGTTTAAGGGGTATCAGCTTCCACTTTATTCAGTTCACCTATAACACTAAACCCCCAAAATAATTATGCCGGATAACTTGCTGAGTGCACTCATTTTAGGAGAGTTGCTGCAATCCATAATTAGTACCTTACTAAGCATCAGCACTTTCTTGAAAACAAATACAAAGTTGACAGTTATTTTTAAGAATTTGCTGCATCACACATTTTAAAAAATACAAATAATGCCAACCAATAACGGAGGTGCTATACCTAATGTAGACAGTGTTAAGGAAATGGAAATCAGATGTAACAAGCAAATCTTCCTATCACCAACAGCTAAAAATTGGACCTGCTATTGTTTATTTAAAATATAGGGAAAAGTCTGCTTCCTGACACTATAAGTGAATTTTGCCCCTATACAACATGACCTTTGACATACAAGAGGCATTAGAGAACTTTTGGCTCCCACTCAGTTAAGCCATTATAGATTGAATCTGTAGAAGGTTCAGCCAACATCCAGGTTGCTTTAAATGGATTTGACACATCATCAGAAAAAAAGAAAATTCAAGTTTCCTTGAATTCTAAGGGGAAAGTACTTGAATGACAAAAAAAGAACAGAACAGAAACACTGCTAGGTCACATATTCATCTGCAGACAGTCCTTCTCGCTGCTGAGGCAGCACAAAATAAAAGCTACACTTATGTAATTACTGTATCAGCACTATCATACTTCTCAGTGCTTTTGAAGGCTGAATCCTGTAGTCAGTTTTCAGGAGCCAGGAGCTGAACAAGACACAGCACAGTACAAACCCTATAAAGGACTCATTCATCTTACCCATGAGGTTAAAATGAAATCCCAAGTTTAACACTGGTGTTTAATATAGCAGCAGAGAGCCATGCTTAGCGAAGCAAGAGCTTCCTGATCTCTTGTGTTACCAGAAGTTGGAGGAATTGTCCGACCCACTGGCTGATGCTTGTCCTTTTTGTGCTGTCCATGGCAGGTTCTGTGTTCAGAGCACATTTACGGAGGTCTGCAAGTAGGCGGCTTTTCTAAAGATGTTAATGGGAACTAGAGTTTTTCACCTGCTGTTGATAGAAGCAAAAGATTATGTAATTTGTTTTAATTTATTCTGAATTTTCTTCCTAACTCCCTTCGGGTAGTAATTTTGGCTTATGGCTAGGGCTCTTAATGTTTTCCATCTCTTGGAAAGCATTGTTTTTCCCACATAGACCTGAAATATGTCGTCCTAATGTATTAAGCACAGCAAACTGAAAAGGACATATGAATCATCAGATCTACAATAAAGCAGAAGCTGATAAATTCATTGCATCTTAAAATGGTAGGACGACCTCAAAAATAATTGCTGTGTAATTACTATTACTGTTTTTCTTTTTAACAAAGTGTCACGTTAAAAGCAATCTGTGTTTTCCTCTGGGCTATGCCCAGCAAAGGCTCCCAGCACCTGACTGTTCTGACATCTGGTTCCTCATATTTCCAATCCCATAGCCAATACCAAAGAGCTACTTCTCTGCCAACTTGGTATGAATCTGCCTTTTCCTTCCACTATGCCTTCCGATTACAGTAATTCCTTCTCTTCCCTACTCTCCTCTCTTGCAGAACCTTTGATAATCTTCCCAGTTCCTTGCCAGCAATTCAATCCTGAATGAATATATCTATTATCTCATTTTCACTTTCAGAGAGGCAAATTCTTCTCCTGTTCCTATGACTCCATTTTCTTCTGTTCCTGCTCAGCTGTTTCTCTTCCAGCTGCCTGTCCTTTATCATTGTCCTTGTAGTACTGCAGTTCTAATTTCCTGAGTTAGGCATTACAATTCCATAATTATTTTAAGCTTTTCATTTTATCTTGTTAGACCTTCTCTGTAAGGTGTCCTGAAGCACCTCAAAAACCTCCCAAACTGTGACTAATTTCCACATGTTCTTAGCCTTTCCATGTTGGTTACATCATTGTCCATACAGTGACATTAATAAAATACTGAATCCCAAAGGACAAGTATGATATTCCATGGCTACCTTCTGCCATGGTAAAATACTGCAAAATCAACCATTTATTACATCTGTTTTCTGTCACTTACCTTGTTTGTACAACAATATCTTACCTTTAACTGAACAACTACTGAACTCCCTTAAACAGAAGAATTTCCTATGGAAAAGGACATTAGTTAGGGATATTTTTATTTGTTTTTCTTTTTAAATAACTCTGACATTCTTATAAAGAATTCTTAACCTTGTATTACCTCCTTGCACTCTTACTGTACTCACTTACCTACTCAACTGTAGGTCAGGTAAGGTTTTGCCACTTAAGCAGCTAAGCTTTACTTGGCCCTACACTTCTAATGAAAATTATATTAACATATTTTTGCTCTTATTTTGAACAAATATACAAAGAGATGAATTACACATGTTAGTGGAGTTAAAAACGCATTTAACTTAGTAAAAAAAAAAAAGTAGAAATCAGAAAAATCCCCAGTGGCACACAAAATAAATCTATATAAAGATGACTCAATGAATGTCTTGCAGTGAAAAAAAAAAAAAGTCAGATATTTAATGGTGCAAAATTTATACTCTAGTAATGAAGTGAAGTCTCTCTATCTCCATCCTTAAAGGATGATCAAAGAAAAGTTTCACAAGAGGATTAGTGTGGATTTCTTCCCCTCCAGCATCGAATACCCTTTTAAGATGATTCTGCTGGTTTCTTTTAACTTCACAGATGTGCTGTATAGCTTATCTACTTTTATAAACATATCTGAGTACCAGCATCAGAGTGCACACTTGAAAACACAAATACATGTAAGGTGTTTTGAGGTAATGCTGCATGATCTATTTTTCAGTTATTAGCACAGGCAATCTTAGAGGGATTTTCCATGCCTTTGCTTTCATATCCGTATGCTTAAATCTAATCTTGTTTCCTAAAGAGTTCAGTTTGTCATTAGTGTTAAAAAACAAATGATTGCGTCAGTGGAAAGCTTGCTCTCCCTTAATCCCACTTCAAGAGTTCTGCCCAGTTTTGCTGGTATCTATTCAAATTTAGAGGCTTTTTAGACCARATAACTTTTATAGTTTTCACCTGATCTCTTTGGAGCACAGTGCCATCTAGCTTCTCTTTTTGTGACTTCACGTAGTCTGCATTGAACATAACTTTGTGGCATGACAAAAGAAACAGTCCTGAGAAGCTATTGTATTTGATGTTACAATAGATATTGTATTGGAAGCTTTGGGACCCTACCAATAGAATCAACAGCACAATCACTTCAGAGGGCATCCACGAAAAGGGGGCTAAAGCCTCTCACATTGCTAAAGGTGGTTGTCTCTTAACAAGAAGAATCCCTGCTCCCAAAGGAGCAACACGAAAGATTAGACAGATTCACTGATGTGCCAAGAAAAGGAGGAGGATAGAGGATGACACCCTTCACGCACAGGAGGGGTTTTTGTTGGTGATGAAGACTTTTTCTTTTCATTCTTTTTTGAAAAGTGCAGAGCAGACACAAAGCAGTCCAGCACATCTTGAAAGAGGCCATTTCAGGGTAACAGACTTCCCTGTACACATCTGGACTCTGAGATGTGCATACAGGTGTCTGGCTTTGCAATATATACAGGACCTGCCTATACAGAAGCCTGGAATAGCAAATCCTGTCCTCTTAAAGCTTCTTCACATCACAGAAGCTGTGGCAGAACAGCAAAGTCCCCTCAGGGCTGGGCCTAACTCATGCCCTTGGCAGTTTCCTGTGGGTGAGCCAGGAACATGTAACATGCCCTCTAATTTTGTCTTGCCAGTTTGCTGGCAGGCTATTCCCAGCTGGAAGAGGTGCTTCCTGACGTGTCTCGTTAACAAAGCCAACAGCACAGTTAGCTCCACAGACACTGGCACAATTAACAAACCTCTCACTGCTAATGCACAATAAGCGATAGCAGCGAAGCAGCCAAGACTTCACCCTCACTTCTGACCTGCTGAAAACAAAGGTTTTCCATGGATTCCACGAACCAATGTAGCTTCTTAAATGAATAGGGTAAAATAAGCCCTAAATAATTACAGATAAATACCTCAATAATTAACACGAATGTGGTTTTCCTTTTCAGACAGCCCACTTGAAATCAGTGAAGATACATGAGGAAAGCTTGCCACTCAGCATGTCAGGCTGGCAGTATATGCAGATTTCACAGGGATGAGCTCCAGCTTTGCAGCTGCCTTGCACGAGGCAGAATGACTCGGTTGCTTTGCTTTTTTATACTAGTGGGCTGCCACTGTGCAATGGTAGCATGGGCTACCATCCTTCTTGCTCCTCCAGAGCATATGGAAGCAGCTGTTCTCACTGCTGAGAGCACCTGCTAGCACCAGGCATCTGTAGACAGCATCGTGACCCCTGAAAAGTTTTCACAAATATTCTCAAATGTTTCTTCATAAACTATTCAAATGGAAGGATTTATGTAACAGGTATCTCTGCCAGCCTAGAAGTAACTGGCACATAAATAGTTTTATACATCCATGCTTGAACYCAAAGTTGGATGTCAAAATATTACCAAAAAACTTAAAACACCACATCAGCTTGGTTTTCAGAATCAAGCAATAAAAAGTAGTATTTCAATATTTACAATGTAAGCAATGAAAACAGGAAACAAAACTACGTTCCAGTATTTCTACAGATCTCTCATTTAAAGATAAAAATTTGTACATGCCATTCTAACTTATTTTTAGGGATTACAATAACTTTCAAATTAGGAATAAAATTAACTGACTATAATCAGCTATTTTACTTATTAGCCTAACATAATACTTAATGTTTGATGTCACTAAATAAGAATTGCAAGATTACAAGACCTTTAGTTGTTACTTTTCCCTTTGGCTTTTTCCTTCTGAACTATCTGCTCCCAAAGTTGCTGTGGACACGTTGTTGAGTAGAGTCTCCTTAGAAGCTTTCGATATTTGGACAGAGAATTGTTTTAAATATTCATATACATATGAGAGATTTCTTTTTTCTTCAGAACTGAATAAGCAAATGTCTGCCAAATCTACAGGAAATCTACAGGAAAATGGTAAAAAGAAAAAGAAGAAAACATTAGATAACAACTTTAAATTTATTCTCGGAGTTCTGTCCTTGCACTCCACAGAAATCAAATCATTCTCTGAAATCGTGTATTTTACCCTCTGATAAGTCTTCATCTACTTGCGTTACTGGCAACCTGCAGCCTTCCAAAGAGGCGACTCGCGAGGCTGCGCGCTGGTTCCCTGGTGAGGCTCAYGCTGCGGAGGACCCCGGCCCTCCTAGACGTAGCGCCCGTGGTCTGAGTGTCCGGAGCTCACGTGCTCCATAGCACAAACACCACAGGTCTGGCTTCAYCAGCATTATCCGATACAACAACTCGTGCTGCCCAGCACGCACCTATCTACATTGTTTCTTTGATCCCCGAGTCATTTGCAGGGGTTTTTAAATTCTTTAATTCCCAAACTCAGCCAAGGATAAGAGATATTCAGCAAGGAGTAAGAAATCTGTAAAAATTTTGCTTATCTCAAATGAAATACAGTTAGTTCAAAATTTTATATATGCACTGTTTTAATATATACACACATGTGTACACATATATATGTAGTTTTCCTTGAATGCCAATAACTTCGAAACAATTTTTTTTTTCCTCAAAAACCTCAAAGTATATTCATATGTTTGGGCAAAGACCCAGCTTGGGATGCTTCCATCTCAAAGCCACATTTTTTAGCATGACTACATTGCAGAAGGGACTATAATTATAATCTTGACATTACCATAACGACCGTGGTTGCTATCAGGTGACAGGTATAATATGGATAATCAGAAGAAGGTACAATAGCAATATTTAATGATGCATGAGATGGAAGAAAATTAATTCATGCCTTTAATTCAGCTCATATCCATCGTTTGTTATATTCGAGTGTGACTTTCCTGATTCTGTTGATATGTACATAACAGTTACAATAAACAGCAACAAACCAAGCAAGATATCTATTGCAGCATCCAGAGAGCTTATCACTCCTTATATACAATTAATATATTTTTTGCATGTTCCTATTATACCAGTAGGGATTTTTTGACATGATAAATAGTAAGATATATAGATAGATACATATCATTGTTTTAACCATACAAAAAAAAATCTGATTATCACAGCAAAACTATGAAAAACCCCTTTGCCTTGTGTTGCACGCAGTTGAAAGCAGCAGTGAGGCTGTTTTTTCCTTCTTCTATGTTGCAATCTACCAACTCTCTGATTTAGTGATCCCAAGAGAAAAAATGACACAAATTAAACAAGCCTAAATTGGAATAAAGCAAGGTGTTCTCCTTAATGAAAGATGGGCAGTTTTTCTCACTAGAATAAGAAATTTCTATGGAAGAGGAGACTTCGTCAGTGAGGCTATCCCAATATGCATAGGTACTGAGCGACAAAATATAATAGATAAAAGAAGGAAACTTGTACAGAGAAGAAGTATCCAAACATAAAGATGAAATGCTACTCAAATATCTCAACAGTATTTCTAGATATTACCTCTGTTCAAACCTTACTGGTCCTGCTTACACAGCTACAAAACCTCTACAGAAATCAAAGTAATTTCACTATGCTTAGAATAAAATACAAAGTTCACAAGGAATCACAGAAACATTGTTATGGAAAAATACAAAACTCACTGCTAAAGAAATAGGTTGTTTCAGCAGCAACGCGCGCTGCAGTAAGACAGATGAAGGAGACAAAAAAGGACATTTCACGGACATCTCACTGGAGCACAGAAGAAGCAAAGATTGTAGAACTTTCTACAAAACTCTGGCTTATTGTTTGACTCACCAACTTTGTCTCTCAAGCCTGTCTTAGAGCTTGCCTGTTGCCAATGTCCACACTTTAAGAGTAGCACTAAGCTCCACCATTTGGGATCAGGATGGGTACAGCTCTTGCCTCAAGCCTATTTGCATTCATAGGTGAAGACGCCACACAGTGGAATGCTGTCCTGAAGGGGCAGAAAAAGCTTTAAGACAGAGGCTGATCGTAGAAGCATAGGGAGAAAATAAAAAAGGCAGTTAAAGAATGCTCTAAGTTTTGGCAAGAGTATTTTTGCTATTAGTTATATTTTTCTTCAGAAAGTCAAAACTTCAGACCAGAAAAGCAGTCAGGGTTACTGCATTTCTAGCTTTTTTGCCTTGTGAATAACCTGAATACTTGTTTGGACTAACAGAAACTGCAGAGGAACTCTTTCTTAAGGATGCTTCCATAGCTGATATATATGAGAGCTGACCCACACCCATAAAGCAGGTTTTTTCCTCCAGAGGTAATGTCAGAAAATGTTGTTAGTAGCATATTGGTTTGAATACTCACATAAAGGTGCATAAGGTCACTTTTTGTAGGTTAATCATAATAAGCTCTWTAAATACAAAGTGATTTTGCTTTTTGTTTTTGTTTTTTTTTATCATTACCTCCAATTTCTCAGTAGCTTTAATCATATAGGAATATCAGTAACACAGAGATTATTTGCAATGAGTCTCACCACTGCTTTGCACAGGAAAGAAAACAAAACAAGAAAGCACCTTCAACCCCTACCTGGTCTTAACCAGACATCTAAGTATCTGGGACCTATCTCTCAAGTCTTGAGTTTTTGTTGACATCTGTCCCCCAAACCACTGCTCAAGGAGCCATTCCCTGGCCAGCAGGACCAAGCATTTGCCCCCCAGTAAAGGAGGTTAYGGTTAATACTGAAGTATGACAAAAAGAAAGAATAAAGAAACTATTACTTTGGTAAATGATGACAGTGCATGGGAAGGATTGGCATAAAAGACAAAAAAGTAGCATACTTAGAACTTAAAGTCACGAGAAAAGCTATTTTCGCTCCCTTTTGGAAAAAGGACTTCTGAATTTAAAGAATACTGCAATAATCTAGTTATGTGATTTAAGATGAAATAGAAGGGTAAAGTATATGTTGTCACTTTTTTCTTTAATGAAATGCTACACTTAAATGTCTTCATTTGAAAATAATCTGTATGTGGGTTTTTTAAAAATAGCATCAATTTGCTGGTGAGGAAAAAAAAAAGGTTCATAATATGCTTACGGCTGACTGAATCTGGAGGTGAACTAAGATCTTATTCCAGCTTTTAACACCAGTGCTGCTGGTGAACACAGCCTCCATAAGCATGCTGGTGCAATTCATATGCTAGTTAGCCTTTTTGAGTCAAGAGGTTAATAGAAAGTATGGAATGCTTTGTTAAAAGAAATTGAGAATAGTTATGTGGCCTTACTTCTTAAGAAAAGTAGAGAATCATGCTTCCTGGCACACATATGGAGTCTAATAATGGGTTAGGTACGGGTTATTTCACCATTATCCCAGGTGACTTTTGGCTTTCAGACTTCTTCCTCCGTGCTCCTACTCAGCACCACTCTGTCAGTGCCCTGTTCTGACACCACCATCTCCTCTCATCACACCTTCCCAGCCTCCTTTCACTGCTTGAATATTTTTACTGTGCCTTTACTTTGGACAATGATTGTCTAGGTTTGAAGTCCGTATTAGTGTAGGTACCTGACTGCCCAAAGGAGCTCTTTGCCTCTTTAAAGCTTGTAAAGTTATCCTTAATTTAAGGTAATCCCAATGCCTTCCCTGTAAGCTATTTCACAAATAACTACTTCTGCCTTAGGGTATTAGTGTGATGCACGGCAGCTTTATCTCAAAAGAGCAGATGCCAGAGGRAAAGGTTGAACTTATGCAGGGGCAAACTACAAGGTGGATAAACTACAGGCAGCTTGATGCAGGCACTGGAATCAAAGGGATGTTTTTAAGCCATAGTAGCAGCCACTACGATTCATCAGGCCTATTGCTGACACTGAGCTGGTCTCCATTCCAGAAACCCTGAGAAAACAGCAAGAGAATAGGTACCCGTTTCACATGAATGATGTGACTGACCTGTTGTCGTATAAAGCAAGCTGATGTTTTGGTGAGATTATACCCGTTATCTGAAATATAAGAAGCAACTGTACAGCCATTTTTTGAAGTTTTAAGCCACACTCAAAACAACCTGCTTGGAAGCGCTTCAGAGCAAAGGAGAACTTTGAATCATTGATGGCATTTCCCACCATCTTCCTTTACACTTCCTGAGGGACTGGTCGATTGAAACACTTTATAGGATAACTGTCACCTCCAAGTTAGTTACCTGAACACAACAGAAATTCATATTGATGAAAAGTTGTCATCCACTGCAATGGATGAATTTGAATGAGCTGCACCAAGTACAGCAGAGATACCAAAATCTGAGAACCAGATAATTTCCTCAGACAAGAAGTGCTGGTTRTACAGAACCAACAGAAGCTGAGCTAGGCCAAGTTTCTATTATCATTTACCAGAGACTATTCATACATTGGAAATATAAATATGGCTGTAGAACAAGGCATACAGGACTTTTCTGAACAGTAATATCTCAGAGAGTGAGATCCAAAGTTGAGATAATTATTCTTTCTTAATTACTTCAAATTAAAATTCTTTTCTGTGTAGTGCTATTTTTAAGTCACCTGAGAGTATATTAAAACAGTCAAATATATATAGTCAGATGTAATTGCATCAAACTTTCCAAAAGATTTCCAGCTTTCTCTGGAATTAATGCATAGCATAAGGATAGCTGACTGAAGTTTTGTACGCAATAGCATTTTTTACACATATTTGCATTTGAAACATTTTCAATACAAAATACAGGCATTTCAGATTTAACTTGCATGCTCTTCTGTAAGGGACCACATCCAGAAGTTCCAGTTATTTGATGTTTGGACATTGAATTCTGAAACAGGTTATTGCTTTAATTCCAGATTAACATGTTTCATTGCTGAAAAGCGAGATTTGTAGTCTTAGTGTTTTAAATGTTTCTTCTTTTGCTTACGGACCTAAGTGGTTTTACCAAATGTCTAAATCCTTTAGATATGTGAGAAGTTCTGATGCTCATCCTTTGGCGAGTTCAGGATTACTTTGTAGTAGAATGATCTGAACCCTAGATAGCCTTAAGTTTAGCTTTATTTTGGCAGCAACCCTGGATATTTTCCAGAATTGATAATAGCTGGAGCAGCGGGTGGCCGGAACAGTTCTTCCTCTTCTCCCTTTGCACCACAAAGCTAGCAAAAGCACAGTCACTGTGATTAGGATGTGAGATTAGATTGAGGATCCTCCACTCACCAAGATAAGTGCACAGTGTTGATAAAATAAATCTTGCAAACCTCTAATCTTCCCGATGCTGCCACTCAGGTGGTATACACTGTCTCCACAATACAAAGGAAATAAAAAAAAMCCCTAAGCTTTGGACTCTTGAAAACATCTCCTACTTTTCCATGAGTCCTTGTAAAAGAATAAAGCTGCTTTCACTTTGTTTGTCTGTGCCAAAATATGCAGTTCAGTTTGTTTTATTTTTGTTTTGAAGCCTTGGTTTCTTGTCTTTGTTGGATCCTGAATTTAAGCAGAATCTTTTCTGTGATGATGGTAACTGCTATTTAGAGAAATAAAACAGTGGTATGGGAACTTAAAATGCATCATAGCTGCTCCACAGGTTTTTGATCAGGAAAAAAAGAAAGTCTTCCTTTCCTCTTAAAGTGATTTTGCTGAATCTTAACCCATCTCAGGTAAAGGAAGTAAGGAATGCTGTAACAGATGGCCAAATGGCCTTATGCTTTACTCCTTGTGGGAGTAAAGAGTCTCCCTCCTTGTGGGAGGGAGACGTGTTGTTCCTCCGCTGTCATCATCTCTGCGGTCCAGCACCATCTTGAGAGCTGCTAAAGCTCTAACCATTCCCGTCACCCAACACAACAAACTTCTGTGCTCCCACTCCCCTGCCCCGGTTCTCCGACTACCATGATTTAGATGCTGCAGCAGTGATGGCTTTAAGGAGCAGGGTTCACGGGCTGCACAGATCCCAGGCTTTTGTACCCATCGGCAATCAGTGCGGGCGAGAAGCGCGTGGAAGGAGGCAGGCACAAGGGGCCGAGGGCCGCTCCTGACAGGCCCCTCGGGCTGCAGTACTCACCACAGGGCAGCTCTGCTTCCCGCGACGCCCTCGGCGGAGCTGTCGCCTTCCACACGCCACGGAGAACCTGCTGTTTTACATTTAGCCGAGGCTGTGAAATCCTGCTGCAACAATAAGGCGTTTAACGCCACAAGTGGGTGATTAAACAGATCAGATGGAGAGCTCTAGTCCCCACATTACAATATTTTTCACAAAGTTCATTGCYGTAGGCAGAGGCCTTTATCAAAGTGCCTTTTACTTAGAAAGCTTTCAAAAAAGATATAAAAAAATCCAAACCAGACTGTTAAAAACAAGGGATTTGGTTGTTTGCAACCATTTCCACAGGCAGCATCCCCCAGAGGTTTGTCCCAGAAGGTCTCCCAGAGCACGAGGATGATACAAAGGTGAGGGAAAAGCAGCCGTTCCTTGTGGGGCCCGGGGGGTTTTTGGTTTGTTCAGAGATTTTGTGTGTGGGCAGGGACCTTCACCCTTTCCTCCCAAACGAGCCCGTTCCCCGGGAGAACCACCGGCTCTGCCAGCTCGGGAGGCGCCGGCCCCGTCCCCCACCGCCACCCTCGAGGCGAGGCCCGTCCCGCCCGCCGCGGAGTCACCGCCGTCCAGCGCGGGCAGCCAGGGAGGAACGGAGGGAGGCGGCGGGGGCCGCGCCGCGCGGGAGCCGCCATGTCGCGCCCCGCGGCGGCTCCGCGCGGGCGGCGCTCAGCGGGCCTCGGC
>PTEX01000331.1:0-26748 GCA_003342815.1 Eudromia elegans | reverse complement strand
GCGGGCAGGGCGGCGCGGGGCAGCACGGAGCGCGCGGCGCGGCGGAACTCCTCGCTGCGCCACGTGTAGAGCAGCGGGTTGAGCGCGGAGAGCGCGCAGAGCAGCAGCCAGCTGGCGGCGTGCAGCGCGGGCGGCGCGGGCGGCAGGAAGAAGGCGAGCAGGCTGAGCCACGCGAGCGGCTGCGTGCCCAGCAGGAAGACGCAGCAGAGCAGCAGCACGGAGACGCTGCTGAGGCGGCGCTGCGCGCGGCGCGGCGGCGGCGGCGCGGCCGGGAAGGGCAGCTGGTGCAGCAGGTGGAAGTTGAGCACGCTGACGCGCTTGGCGCTGCCGCGCACCCGCCGCACGATGCCCAGGTAGCAGTGGAGCAGCAGTGCCGTGTGGCCCAGCACGGCCAGCGCCAGCAGCAGCGCCGTGTAGCGCGGGCCCGCGTCGTGGTCGGCGGCGCGGCCCGCGGGCGGCTGCCGGGCGGGCGCCCAGAGGCCGGGCAGCAGCGGGAGCAGCAGCAGTGCCAGCAGCCACGAGAGGCCGATCATGGCGGCCGTGCGCCGCCGCTGGTAGAGGGCCTGGTAGACGCTGGGCAGCTTGGTGATGAGCACGTACCTGTTGAAGGCCACCAGGAGGTGGGAGGCCAGGGAGACGGTGAGGCCGAGGCCCAGGAGCCCCCCRCGCAGCAGCCGGTACTCGGCGGAGCGGAGGGAGGAGGAGTTGGGGGGCAGCAGCCCCAGCACGGCCTCCTGGGGCATCCAGAGGGCGCAGACGCTGAGGTCGGCRGCGCAGCCGTTCACGATGAACGCGTTGCTGGTCGTCTGCAGCTTCTTGAAGGAGAAGACCAGGTAGATGACCATGACGTTGGACAGGGTCCCCGAGATGGCCAGCGCCGCGTAGAGCAGCGACAGGAGGATGCGGGTCCCCGGGGAGTCCTCCCAGAGCAGCAGCAGCGGCGAGCTGGTGCTCCAGGAAGACGCGTTGGGCATCTCGCCGGGCACGGCTCAATTCCGACGTCTCCCTGTAAATCCCATTGCCACCTGGCTYGGAAGATCCCGCTGTGCAAGTCCTCCCTGTGGGAATATCCCGCTGCACAAGTCCCACGCCAAACACCAGGGACGAGGTGCGGCTGACAGACTCTACGGCAGGTTTCACTCAAATGAGCTGTCGGATCCAAAAAACGCAGCTAGCAGTAAAGACCCAGCAGTGTCCAGGGCAGGTGGCAGGCMGGAGATCCCGTGGGCTGCAGCTCATACAGGTGGGTCCCCAGGACGCAGGGAGCTGCGATCCGGCAGCAGCGGGACCGAGGAGTCTGTAGCTGTGGAAATGCCAAAGGCAGCAGCAGCACCTTGCAATCAGCAGCAGAAACGGCAGCAACTGATACAAAGCCTTGCAGTTTCTCCTGTGCCACACTACGTACACTGTATATCATTCCAGGAAGATTCAGCCCTTCCACTCTTCATGAATTATTCAGCAGATTTTCAACTTGTTAAATCAAGAAGAAAAAAACCCAAAACCCTACCATGCTCCAGAAATACTGCTACTGCACAGTCTGACTCTTTTTCTCTTAGTCTTACCCGTTTTCTTGGTTCTAACACATTTACACAGCAACTTTCATTTTCAGCAAGCTTTTAAACTAACAACCAATATCAGTCACTTCCATCTCAAACAACCCATTTACTGTAGAAACTCCTCTATTAGATGTTCGATTAAGCTGCTTTCTTAGTCTTTAGTTATTAGAAGACATTCTATGCTTCAATATTTTTTTAAAATTACTTTTAAAACTGGTCTGTAATAACAACATGCTTTCCAAATTAAATTGTTTTCAGACATGATATACAGGTCTTTGGTTAGGACAGTATTAATATGAAGGAGTTGATATTTTGTCTATATTTTTATGTTCATATGATTTATGAAGAAATGGGAATGGCAAATGAAATGAAAATTCTTAACATATTCCTCTCTCTTAGAACTATCACTGGTCTTCAGTGGAGACACCTCACAGCTCCGGAGTCCCCATGTGCATGAGCAGCACTGGTGACCTCTGACTAGGCTCTCAGGTGCAGGAATCTGACCTGACTTGGGCCTTGTCAGAAGCTCCGCACACAGTCACAGTTTCCCAAAAGCCTGCTGCCGTACCCAGCTGGTGGTTTGCAGGAACTGCGTGGGAATGAGAAAAGGCGCCCAGAGCTTTTTTGTGTGGTCAACAAAATCAGTGAACATGTGTGGGCACATGCGTGAGCACAGAGGCTAATCTGCACATGCTGAAAAAATAAAAGACAGTTTCTAAAAAACTATGTTTAGAAACTGTCTTTTGAGAAACGGAAAGGCTCTGAACGGCAAAGCCCATTCAAGCACAAACTCCCTTTCTAATACCTTCTTTTTGCAGGCAGGAGCCTGAGTTACTTGTCATTTCAGAAATACATTTCATTTCCTTTTGATGCTCAAAAGGTTCTGCCGCCCCCACCCTGCAGCACAGCAATGAGCAGAGTTTAAAGTGACAAGTCTAAACGGCTCTGCGTCTCCTTTTGCCAATCCCATCTCAGCAAGCTGTTTACAAAAAGCAGTACTGAAATGGTGTAATTCATTTACAGTAGGGCTCAAATGAGATAACCTGCAACAATAATTAAGCGTGCAAATTACTCAGATTAAAACCTATAACACAAAGCATCAAAAGGAGCCTCCTTCTGCTTCTCTTTTTCTCATTTTGTCTCTTTCTCTCCAAATTGTCAACTTGACTGTTCTRAGAGATGATTTCTCATATTGTAATTATATTTTTTAAAAATCCCCCTTCCCATATTCCCAGCGTATGACTCACTCAGGTTCCAGCGCAAATAAACACTTGCTGAATATGGGAATCCCCTCCTAGCAGCACCTGCTGCTCAGCCACAGCTTTCACTAGTAGTGGCTTGTGATCCCAGATCTGTGCACAGCCAACAGGATTTACTGCCTGGGGTGCAGCTTCCCAGCCCTTCCAGGCAAAGAGAACAACTATAACCCTAGGTGAGCTTTAGATTACCGAAGAAGAGTTTGTCAGAAGTCAGGTCCTCTGTTACCTGCTAGCTCTGCCCTCTTGATTCACTTGGCAGGCCAAACTCTTTCCATTTGCACACATCTAGAGCATGCAGAATCTGTGCTTCTGCAGTGCACGAGAGCCCTTTTCACAGAGATGTTACATACAAGGTCAGACAGACTCATCATGTTGGTACAAAAGGATCCAAGGCAGGCTCCATAACACGAGATTTAAGGAGCCTAGGGAATGGGGCGAGTCTCATGGCTGCTCCTGGACAGGTGCTTTGGAGCTCTGGAGGGCAGAGCCTCCTTCTGCCACTGAGGCACAGAGAGCAGGCAACATAAAACAGTCAAAGGCCTAACACAGCAATTCACTTATAAAAAATCATTTGCCATCTGATATCAAACTACCTCCTCCYGTGTATGCCCATAAAGAAAGGAGCTTGTACTAGCCTCTCCAGGTTTATCTGAACTGACCAGGTATTRCACCCTTTGCACAATTTAGATTTAGTTCAGAGTACAGAACTGAACACTATTGCTGAGGAGGGCTGTTCATCCAATACCAAACTGCCTTGCTCCTGGAGCTTTCCACTCTACTCAGCCCTATTGATCTACTGCCCCATTTGGAAGAAGTGGGAATGAATGCATGGATATGTTAATGGCATTTTAGACCTCTAGAGAGGCAGCAGCAGTGAATGAGCACCAGAAGGCCCCYCCCTGCCCTACCACAGGCGCGTGCAGTGCTACCAACAGCTAAATCTCAGTAGAAGAGCCCGGCAATGTTAAAGCCTCGGTTATGATGGCGGTGCCACGAGCAAAGGTGGCAGCCCTGAGGAGCGCACCGTGTTGCCTAGCAGCCTCCTGGCTTTGCCTCCTTAGATACAGGCGCGATGGAGATCGGAGGGTAATGAGCTGCGAAAAACATACAGAACTCGGCTTTCAAGAGAATCCTATAAAGACTAAACTCTCCTTCTGGTAACTCTGTGTTCTGATTAACAGCAACTGTGGAACCATTTCACTAGGGCAATTAAATAAGCTATAGAGGAAAACCTAAAGGTTTCTGAGCACAATGTTAAATAAGTAGGCAGGAGGCCATAGGGAGCCATTAGAAGTTAGAGCCATTAGAAAACAATTCACTGCAAAGCTGTTGCTAGTGGCCAGAGCACAAGACTTTCTGTTTTACCAGTACTAGGCAATATCCAAATTAAACAAAATATCCAAATTAAAATACAAAATAAGACAAATAATAAACCAAATGGGAAAATGGGCAGCTCCTAAAATTTCTGTGCCAATTTTTCTGAATAAAAAAACCCCTATTTTACCTGGAATAATTCTTGTTGCACAAGCGCAAGTATGATAACCGAAATGGAGAGATCTGTAGGAGACCCTTTTCTCCTTACCCGATTCTGACAGGGGAAGACGCACTCAGGAGCAAGTTTTTCCATCTCCCACTCAGCATTAGGTGGGCCACAGCTCATTCAAACTGCTGGAAGTCAAATATCACTAAAAAAAAAAAAAAAAATTCGAAAAGGATACTCCAGCTCAAATTGCTTCCGCAGGTAGATGGTAGGTTGTTTCTCACGAGACGCATTGACTTGCTCCGTGCAGCAGGGACATCAAAGGACGAGCACAACATGTGTGGGAGGTCCTCGCTTCAGATGAGAGACACCTCAGCCTCACGCAACACGGAGCTAGTGTCTCCAGCTCCCGAGATGGCAGGGCTGCTCCTTAACAACTTTGTATCTGTTGGAGAAGAGTCGGCACAATGGGAAATCCTGCTTCACTGCCTTGCTGGGCTTGAACGTAGGTATCAATAAACAGGCAGATAAAAGGGAATCAGTGAAGCCTTTCTAGCAGTCCCACACCAAAAATTATTCATAAAATAAGTTCCCACTGGGCTGAAGGAAAGGTTGTTATACATGCATGAGGCTGCTTTAAGGAGGAGAGAGAAAAAAGACAAAAAAAGTAAAAAATAAGACTGTTACCTTCAAATGGAGAGGGGTTAGTAGTGGATCCCCCAGACCCTACWGGTCTATATCAAAAGATGTAGAAAGTGCTAGCTGTCTTTATTCTGCACAAGCTTCAGGCTCAAAACTTGCTTTTCTCAAAAGCATTCCAGAGGRAAAAAAAGAAAGGAACCTCTGCAAAACTAATCAGAGTTGAAACTGCTTTTGCATGTGGGTTACATGAGGGCTTCAAAAATATTCAATCTAATAAGAAATCACCTGTGCATTGACCAAAGGTTTATTTAGGTATAAGGTATTTAGATACAGTTAATCTTATGATGCTAATAAATGAAAACACCAAAATAATATGCTGAGATRATTACAATTACAATCCAACTTCATCAAGGTAATTAACTTGTGTCATTGGATAGTTTTGCTACACAATAGCACATCTTATTTGACAGAAAGGCTCATATTTGCAATTGAAAGGACAATGAATCTGACTATGGCTTCATTACAAACATGATTATCTCTGGTCTTTCTAATTAGATTGCTCATATGCTGCAGGTTAAGGATATACACAAGCAATTTACTTGACAAGGCCCTTAATTACTGTATTTCTTCCCTGCTGCACTTCACAGGGTAGAGTTAATCAAGTGTCAGCCTTCTGGGGCCTCTCATTGTGTAGCTGTCAGCAGAGACCGTTATTACAGGAACTGAAATCTTCCCTTTCTGCTATATTGTAATTCAAAAATATTCTCTGAATTTGTAGCAATATCGGACTGAAAAGCTGCATAAACCACACTTTAAAGAGATGATTAAGAGTTTTGTAAAGTCATTAGCCATAGAACTGCAGGCCTAGAGACTTCTAAATCTAYCTAATCTTTCCTTTAACCTTTAGGAAACTTGCTTAAAATCTCATGTGCCGCAGATTGGTSTCTCATATCAGCTAMACTAGCTGACACTATCRTATAAATCCATGTAAAAAAGTCTAAAAGAAGAGAGAAATAGGGAACAAGATGGTTGCTTTCAAMAGATTAGAGATATTTTAATCTGTTTTTGCTCTGTATTTACATCCAAATCAGCGTCCATTAATTAATGGATTAATTAATCCATTGTACATTGGAATAGACAGACACTAGAACTCAGGCTGTATCTGCAACTCTGTTTTATGCCTGGTTTTGCCATTTCTTTAGAGTGGCAATACAACAGATATATACATACCATCCACCTCATTATAAAATAAATATTGCAATCCAGTCTGGAACTGTGGAAAAATAATAATAATGCAACACAGCAAATTCACTGAAAACAGAGCAGAGTGAAACCACATTAGCAGCATCATGGCTAGGTTTTAAAATCAAAGGAACTCTTCATTTAAGAAAGGACAAAAAGCTAAATAAAAATATTTTGAAGAGTTTTTAAGAGCTCTTTCTGTTTGGTCCAAGTTAATGATTAATGAATATGATAACATCAGCATAAGGTYTGAGTAAGAAAAGGCAAGAAACAAGATAGGAATCAGGCTGATATATGCATTTTATTATCAATTACCTATATATGTATATAYATGCACATATCTACATTTCAAAATAAAACAGTATTTTTTATTAAGGAAAATTATTTATAACAAAATACATGACAAAATTCTTTGTAGGAGGTAGAATTACCTTACTATTAACCTAAAATTCATATACAGTATATTGTATATATATGCACACACATATGCTACTTAGTGTGTGTATATGTTACATATACACAGTTGTGATAAAGTACAGTATTGCATGTAAAGTTTATTCAGTGATTTATATAGCTGCGCTCAATATTGCTTACTACCACTTTAAGTGTAACTTTCCGTGGCAGTTCTGACCCGAACTGTTCCCAAAGCTGAAATGCCATTTTCTTTAACATCACTTGCAGAGCAAGTGCACATCATTCACACCTTTAGGAATAAAGACTGACAATTTAACCAAATTTCATTTTCAGGTTTCTATAAAAATATTGGCAAGACTTTTTTTTTAAAAAAAAAACCAAATTCAAAACACAGAACTAGCTTCTGTTTTTGAATTCTAGTAACAAATCAAGTTTTTATAGTTGTTTAATTTTTTTGTTAACTGAAAGATTAACATGCAGTCTCTAGTACTTTACTACAACACTTTATTGCAGAATTTCACCTCTAATCAAGCCAAATTAAACTACATGTTGAAGAGCATCTTTACTACCACCAAAGCTGATCTATGATACCGATTCCATCATGATAATACTCAAATTAAAGAACAGGTTTCTGAAGAGAAATTATTAAATACACTTCTACATCAACTCYTTGCTTGCTTTGTTAATGAAACTGAACACATCCTGCCAAAGGTAGCTTAGACATCCAAGTATACAATTCTGCCAAATTCACCATACGTATAAATTCTTACCAAGTTTAAATTTGGACGTCTTTTGTTGGTGCAGCATATATTGCATTTTACATTCTAYACTGAAAAGTTAAAATACCCACTTAAGACAAATTAGAAAAGTGTTAATTGTATAAAAGAATGATCAGCTAAATTTCTTTCTCTTTGCAATGAACCATGTATTTTCCCTTTATTTTCCTTATGAGACATGGGCAGTTGAAAGTGGAAAGAGGACTATGTATCAAGTGCTTTCAGTTCATCATATGGTAACTAGTCTCCCACTAGTTCGACCTCCCTTAAGTTACCACAAGACCAACTAGTGAAAGAGCAATTACATCAAGCTTTAAGCAATAGTGACAGGACTGTAAGACAGAAATACCTTCTTGCTCATAAAAAGAACTTTTCATATCTTATAGAAAAAGACCTAAAACATCATTAAAATACGCATTTTGGTAGCAAAGAATTGAAGAATACTAAATTAAAATATATTCTAATTTTGTACATAATTATATATTGCTTATGAAAATAGTCTCTTAATACATACATATTTTAACACTGTACACAAGTTATAAATGTATTAAACTCATTAGAAATATTTTCAAGTTGACTCAGCATTAAAATTTTAAATTTGTATATAACACAGGCTAGTAATCTCCATAAATTCAGCTTCAGTGCATCTGTAGTAGTCATTAACCAGAAATTTCTGGCTGTTAAGAAGTTTTGCCTTGGCGTTGAAGATTAACRTATCTTGGATCGACGACGACAAGCAGCTTCTTTCCTTTAGCTCTTCTCCTTCATGACGGACTTAAGTTTTTAAGAGCTCAAGAGGTTTCACCGAAGCAGCAAGGCTTTAGTACTGAACATATTCAGACTGAAGGGACTGTGCAGGGGAGAAACAGAAACTGATTAAAACTCAGAGTGGTCATACTTGGGCAGAATATATATTTTGCACTAAAACAAGGAGCAGAGGAAGGCATAGAAGAAATATAAATCACAAGAATTGAATAGAGGGGGCAGAAACTTGATAATTTGTGCACATACGTAGAATACAATAAAATACAAGTAATTCAAAAACTGGATACAGTAAAGTCCATCAGCTTTTCTTTATCTTCACTTACTTTCTAAACAAATTTCTAGAAATTCTTGAAAGTTTTACAAATCCAGACAATACCAAAGCCTTTAGGAAAAGGTATGATTGCATTTACTCTAACTGAAGTGCTTTCGTTTCTCCTGAACAATAAGMACAAGAGTGCTAATACAGAAACAGAGCAAACAGCAACATGTTGATTCAGATAATCCACACAGGAAACATGCATGATACAGCTAATCACTGAGGAAGAAATGCCAGCACAAATAGGCACATAAATAACTTTAGGTATAGTTACTAAGAAAACAGAAATGGAAGTGAAACTGTTGATACCCAATGGTTAATCTGGATTAGCAAAGAAAGTAAATGCAGTTAAGAGTGATGCAGTTAAGGCATAATCTCCTCTACTGTATTTGTTTCATAAACTCAATCACCACTGAATAGTCTATCACACAAGGCTATTTCCCTTCACTTTGTACTCTAGTTCTTCTACATTATTAGCTTTGCTGAGAGCATTTGTCAAGCTGCTTATTAGACTTAAGAGGGAGCCAKAAGGAATATCCCCTCATTAGTTCATTAACAAGCAATTGAAATTCCCTTGAGAAAGTCCCTTAAGGCTTTCTCATTTTTGAAAGGGTAYTTTAACAATGATGCCTGTTTACTAGTTAAAACAATCTTTGAAATAGATCTTGGAAAAATCAATTCCAAGAAAAGCTATCAGCAAACATCAAAAGAAGGCAGGAAATTTTATGACATACACCCTTGTGATTTGTAATAATACATTCCAAGATGGGACATGTGAAAGATGACCAGGAAGTATTGTACACTTCTGGGGTATCTCACCCTTTCAAAGCCTTTTCTGAATGCAGAAAGAGGCCTAATTACATGTAAGAAGCAATTTTTTTTCAGAGTAAACTTAATCGCTATAATTCCCATTAAAGTTCTTTCACTAAAAGAAAACAGGACAGTAGCTATAACAACTGAACTGTTGCAAAGGATAGGGACTAATTTGAAATATGAACAATTAAAGCTGAGGTAGATTTTTCTAGCTTCTGCAATTAGACAATTTGTGCTCTTATACCTTTTCATGTTGTTCAAAAAGACTGACTAATGTTTCAAAGCCTGKAACTGTTTTGTTTCAGACAAAAGGTTTTTTCCTTTCCATATTTACATACCTAGTTCCTGTTTGTGGTGACTCAAACTGTCGCTTGCTGTTCTGAACCCTTTGTTAAAAACAAACACCCCAAGCCACCTTCACAGTCACATGCAAATATTGAACATAAATTAAGGAAAATTTTAATAAAAGTGACTGGCGAATTACAGTGAAAAAAAGATTAAAAACATTTAAGGAAAATCTCTATTTGCAGTCCTACAGCAATTCCATGCAGTGTCAAACATTGCATTTTACATCAAACAGTAGYCATCTAAGCTAACATCTAAGTATTAGATCATTTTGCTAGAATCAGCAATTGCTAATTAGTCCAATCAAGTGCAAATTGAAGTGACTGGAGAGATTAGTATGTTTTTTTCTTGTACTGTAGGAGGCACCAATAGACTCCTGAAAAGGAAAAYGAGCCATAGGTCCGTTTAGAGGCTTGAACTGAATGCATCCGCCTTAACCAGGACCAAATCATCTGCAAGCTAAGTCAAAAGGCACAACCCTACAGGACTTTGTGATATCTGCTAGGACTTGAACATGTACCTCTCCCCAAATAATAGCAAAATTCTAATGGTATGTCATGATTTTTAGATTCAAACATTCCTCTTTACTTGCAAGGAATTTAAAATTTTTGACTGTGCATCAACACCCACAAAAACATATGTTGCAACAGGAATTTTGCAGCAGGTAAGGACGACTGAATACATGAGAGCAACAAAAATAAATATGAATTTTTTAGATTAACAATTTTTAATATTTTAAACAAAACTGCTAACTATATATTCTGACAAGTGAGAGACAGAAAGCCATAAAGAGGAAGTTTATATTGAAAAATCATTTGAAACTATTGCTGTATATATACACATATGTATTACACATAAGCTATCCTTCGATTAAGATTTATAGATCAGTAAGACTATTTTGTCTGKTTTTGTGCAAAGGCAGCACTGCATTCACTAGTATTAAATCACTATTAATGAAAACTACCCTAGAGGTATAAGAATCATGTACAAGAATTTTAAAGATATTGTTATCCTTTTTTTTTTTTTGAAAATTTTCCATCTTGCCAGTTTCCATGACAGCTATAGAAACATAAGGTGACTCATCTTAAAGCTATACAGATGCTTAGATTTCAGCAAAGATTAAGGTGATGTTTAGCAAAGTAATTATTTAATAATGTATTTTATTTAGTACTGTAGCTATTTAATGATTAGTGAAGTAATTATTGTTAAAGCAAAATAAAAAACTGTAGAAGTACCTTAAATATGCCCATATTCAATAGGACATTTCTTCAAACTATAGCTTATTCTGTTTTGTTTGAAAATTTGAGAAACTGGATTTTTTCAAATACTTATTAGCTAGAATGGCAAGTAGTTGTATGAAAAATTGAGCCATCAAGTTCATCAGCATAACAGCTGATGTTGATACAATAGATACAGTTGAGAAAACTGAAAAGTTATACCAATGAAGGAAAAAAAAATAGGGAAAATATGGCTGACAAAACTGAAAAACAGGAAAACAMTGGTCATAACATTTTTCAATACACACCAAAAAACAAAAACACACAGAAAAACAAAAACAAAAAACACTCTATAGCAACCCACACCTTACAATCCTAAGTAACTATTTATCTTTCAACCTTGAGGCAGGAGGATGAGGGAAAAACATCTGCATCACAAAAATGAAAATGTTCCTGATTCTCTCACTAGTGAAATTAAAGTGTATTCATTAGAGACGAACAGATATAGCCCGATCAGTCTTTAAATGTTCCTGCACCACTGGTGTTAACTAGTGAACTTCAGAGGAGAGACTAACAGTGTCTTTGATTTTTTTAATAGAGTAACTGTACACCTACAGATGGTTAGTGCCGCATCTAACACTGGAAAGTAAGATTCAGCTATTAAAACAAACACGAATATGATTCCTGTCATTCAGGACCACTTTGATGAGCTAGGACAAGGGAGCAAACATAGCTGCAGGCACCTGTGACAGACACCCACCATACATGTGCACCCATTAGCAGAGTGCAGTGCAGCTCCCATGCAAACACACAGGGCAGGGCTCTGCTGACCAGATTGCCTCCGACTTCCACATCAAACAGCGAGGTGCCCATCCTTATAAAGAGCCCTGTTTGTAACAGAACCATACCAGAACYACCGAGGCTTCTGCTGTTCTGTAATTTCATTCATGAGCTTACGACCACTGCTAAAAATGGTCATAAACAAAAATATCTGTATGACAGGCAAYTGAAGTGACAAGACAAAACAATCTTCCTCAAAAGGTATATAGAATCCAGGAAAAAGGACTACTTTTTTAAAAAAAGTAGTACAAACTGTAACTGCACTCAGCATCTCCATCAATGGTGTGTAAGAGCTAACAGCTCAGTGCATTACATGGACTGTGACAGAGGCACAAGGAGTTTTTAAATGTTGGATGCTCATTAGAATCACAGTCATTAARGTTGGAAGGGACATTAGAGATTGRGTCCAACCCCCTACACACACAGGGTAACCTATAGCACATCATGCAGGATTGTAATGTTTTTCCAGTGAAAGTTTCCATCAAGCCAACACAATGTCTAAACAGCATCATATTCTTTTTATTCTAGTTAGGTTCCAGTTGCACCAAGTCAAATAATCAATAGCCTGTAACTTTGACTTTCTGTTGTTGTCTATCCCCAAAGGAAAATGTAATTCATGCTTCCAAGTTAGAAATATGGCTTCTGAACTGTTAGAAGTGCCATATACTAGCTCTTAATGACAGAATATATCCTTCATTTCCTCACAAAAACATGTTTAGAAGAGAACACAAAACAAATTTTTTGTTAGGACCTCCACCACACATAGAAAGTGCATTGTCTGTTAAGACATCCTCACCACACTCTAGAAAATAGTAGCAGCTATAGTAGCACTGAAGTAAGGGAAGGAATAGTATTTCTGAAGTTAATTTGTATAATGGTTATTTTATTTCAGCAACTACAAAGAGAGGTTAAAAAATGATGTGTCAGTGCTACTAAACAGACTTATTAGTTTGAATAGCTCCAGAGAAAATACATGACAAACCTGCAGCAACTTTTATAATTAGCAGGATATCAAATCTTCRGATATTCAGATATTAAGCTGGTTTTAGAAGCTGACTTTTATATATGCTTACTTTTCCCACCCTAAAAATCAACATGCCATAACAGATGTTACTTTGTAACTGAAGTCTCCCTAGTCTGTCTTCTGGATTTTGCACASACTCACTTTCAAGGGGCACTAAGCTGTCCACGTAGCTTTTTCAATGCAGATTTTTAAACAGAGAAGTGAGCATAAAATAACCTCTAGGCCAAGTTGCAAYTTTAAAGTTAATATGTTGATAGCATCAGAAATAAATTGAATAAAAAATATTTAAAGACAATGTTAGAAAAGGTGTATATTTCAAATCAAATGGACTCAATTTTTAAATGAGTCTTGTCTTCCAGAATRTAAGATCTTCCACTTAGTATGACAAATGCAAACGCTTTTTAAACTGTTACTGTATGAAGATTAAGCTACATAGCAAACATARGAGTACTATGTTATGAAATAATAGTCTAAAGCAAAAAGTGGCAAAAAAAGAGAAAAGGTATTATAGTTGGTTTAACTTTAGGAATTATTTATTTTCATGAAACCTCCATGATCTAGAAGCTTGAAAGCAGCTGAAGTGATAGTTACTTAAAGTAACAGATAAAGGMGCGTTAGGTCAGGAAGAGGTCAGAAAGTTATGGTGGGTTACAAGTTCTGGGTGACAGCTTTTCTTGCAGAAGCAAGGAATKTAAGTATCGGCCAGATGCCTGAAAGGGCTTTTGTGTCTGTGAACTTACAGGAATTGATCGACTCAGGTATCGTGCTGGAGGAGTTGCAAGCCCCACAAAGGAGGGTTGATAGCTGCTGTACTCATCTGCCACGGCGCTGTGAGGACTGGTTGGGCTGCCCAGGTTGCTGCCACTACTGCTGCTTCTGTTGTACAAGTTGTTGTTCAGTTCACGGTTATTTCTGAGAGGCAGCTGCTGCAAGCTGCCATTCAAATGTCTGGAGATTTGGCTTACAAGAAAACCTGTCCTAGAGGACGATGATGTCATTTTGCTCTCATCATCATCTGAAGCAGCACACAGGTTCCCTAGAGAACTGGCTAGTCTGGAGTTTATGGAAACGCTGAATGGAAAACACATGTAGGGAAAAAGATACACACAACATATGTATAGATACATGAAAATTTAACAGACAATTCAGAAGACATTAGGGAAATCACATGGACCATTCTGAAACACTTCATGTTTGCACACACCTTTACTTTTCCCCCCTCTCTGAAAAAAAAAAAAAAAAATCAAACCCAGAATTCTGTGTCAGGAGTTCCCAAACTTGGTATATTCAAGCACTATGACTGCCAGTTTCTACTTGTGTCCAAACCCACGACAGACATGTTATTMAAAGGTACAGGCAATGCACAATCCACACCTTTTTTTTTTGAACATGTAATCATTTGGGAACTTCTGTTGCTTAAAAGCCATAAGACTAGACTTCACATAATCAATGATAAAATAAGATATCTTAATACTTATTTTCTTCAGGTAAATGTTTGTATCCCAAAAGTCATTTAAAAAATCAGTTTTATTTAGCATCCACAATTACTTTGTACAGTAGTAAAAATGGAATTAAATACCAATAACTCAAAGGTTMATAGAAATCACAATCCAGTATACTTTTTGGATTAATAGCATATAGAATTTTAACTCATCTGAGTTAAAACACATACATACAACACACAACAGCATAATACTATTTCTAAATTGAAATTCTCCTGCAAGTCTCATACCAGTAGCTTTCTTTGTGATCTGCAAAAAGCTAACATTTAACTGCTAGAATAGCAAATCATTTTGTAAGTAAATAAAAGTTGCCCTTCAACTAAGAACAACCACCCCTTCATAGATCTGAAACATACTGAAAAACATTATACTATATGGTAAGTATTTGTACCCCAATGGAAAAAGGAAAAAAAACCTTTTAAGATTGGAGCCTGAGGGTGCAGAGGTTCGGTTAATTCTTTTTGCAGAAGGTGAAATAGCTGCCATCACTCTGGAGGCCTTCAGAGGAGACATGGATCCTTCTGTACCACCTGAAGTATTCAATCTAAAAGGATTTAAAAAAAAAAAAGTGGAGTTTTAATGAGAAGCAAGCTTATTATAACCAAAATACACAACTCAAGCATACAGTCTATGAATACYGATGTTCAGAAGTGTAGAAACAAGAAATCTTGTTTCAAAGGAACTTTTTTTCCTATTATCCACTTCCCAGTTTTCTCCTTGCTATATTGTATTACATAATTACGGGCTACTTCTAACCTTTGTTAGGTAACTGTTTTTTTTTTAAAATGTAAATGTGTATTTTTTTTAAATTACGTTGAAAAAGAATGGTTCTTGAGATTACTATGCATGAATAGAAATTCTTAAACCAGCTTTCATGAAAAACATTTCCCTTTTCAAATGAAAGCAATAAAATTTTTGCAAGTTGCATAAAACAAACAGCTCTAAGAGTTGACTCAGATACTAGATTCTTCATATTTTCTTAAAGACTTAAGTATGGTACACCAGGATACTCCAAAACCAGATATTCATAGGTGGTTACACTAAAAAAACTAATATAGGAATAATACCTTATGAGTAATAAACTTTAATAAACTAATACTTTATCAGTAGTGTGAAATTCTCTCAATCCTTAGACTGGAATACTATCATATCAGTTCTTAAGGATGAAAGGCCTTGGCCTTTCAATACCAGTGTTGACAGTTTACAACTAGAATGGTATACACTGASAGTAATTATTAAATATACCGGGCGATTTATTTCAAGTTAATACCTGAGAGGGTGTGATATTGACCTGGTGTGCAGTTTCATTTCTTCCAGCCTAAAGAAACCAAAGCAGAAATTTAACTGATCACATAATGACTTCTTTTTAAAAGTATGTGTACATCTCAAGGTTTAAAGTATGAAACTCACAAGAGGAAAAATTTAAAAATCATCAACAATCTTTCACACTAAGTAGAAGTACTTTAGGTTWATTTTTGCACTTTCCATTTTTAACATTCTTGAAAGATTCAAGATTTATATAAAAATACAGAAAAATTTCAGAAACATAACCAAGGTCTCTGAAGAATATATTGTTAGATATCTAAGTTATAAAATTCTAGACAAAGACAGCTCTGAACAGTGAAATATTTTTCTACTTCTACTATTAAATAAAAAGTTATGCTAAGGAGGAAGACGGGAAATAAGTGTGCAACATATAAATTTCTACCACTACTAAGAATGTAATACARTGTCCTTAAAACAAGACCATCTACTAGTTATAAAGATCTGATGAGACAGACTGAATTTAGAACTGCAAATTACCTGAGAGCTCCAGTTGTAGCAGAACGTGGCTGTCTCCGACTTTTTAAGGCACGAAGTTTATCTCCCTGTGTCATGCCATTCTTAGCTTCCATATCTGCTTGGTCTACAGAATCATTCTGGACAACATCAAACATGCAAAGAAAAATACRGGATACCAAAGTGCACATTGCAGTTTTGAAACACAGAATAWCTGTGAGTGCAAATATTAACACTTAAAAGTTAATTACACAATCTTTTAGGCTTGTTTGGGTAGTATTCTGCCTTTGCTTAGCTCCAGGGAAGTCAATGTRAGCTTGTATTCACAGATGCCTTTTGCAGAATCCAATCTCCATTTCAGTTCAAGATGCTCTAGTCTAGTATCAGAATATATAGATTTTTTTTTTCTTAATTCTATTTTTATGGAACTTCAACTCCAACTCTGTTATATCACTATTTTTAAGATTTTTAATATGAAGGAGAGAGTAGCATGCAATTTTGTGATATGCAGAAGTAAAAAATTTAGTTACTAGTCTATATTCTGCAACATGAGTTAAAATACTTTCCTAAACTACTAACTGGAAATGGGGGGAAACTGATCTTTTTCATGCACTCTCCCATAAATACTTGAAAACTCTGAACTGACTTAAATATTGCAAATCTGCGAATTTTGTGAAATAAGCTTTTTTTTGAGATTTGTTCTAATCAAGACCCATTCTTCAAAAAGAAAATCAGAGCAGYTTAGCTGTGAAAAAAGCAATCCAATACAAATACAGTTCTAACAGAGGAAAACCGAAAGTGACCTATAACTATTTTTCATACACATTCACACACACACTTATATATAGAAGTCATCTCTGCATACCTCTGCTTGTGTGAGTTTTTTCCTTTGAGAACTTACCTCCCCATATTGATCCAACTCCTGTACTTTATTGAAGTTGCCACCAATTGAAATGTCATCTAGACCACACAGAACTCTGTTCATGTTTCCATCATCAACTGCACGTTGCTTCTGTTTTGATCGAATGAGGTCTCCCTGCAGCCACAACATGGCTTGCTTCCTGTCAGAGAAGAAAATCAAGTCATATCAGTACATTTGTACACAGATAAAAACAGAAAGAAAATATGCCACCCTTTCAGATTGCCAACATTTGAACTATTTGAACTATTTACTATCTCCTCTTCAGTGGAGAAAGTAAAATCTACACAAATATCCCAAAAAGTACTATTTGGGATGGTAGAAGGATCACCAAGCTTAACATAAATACTAAAAATGCACACAAAATAATAATGCACTTCTAATGAGTACAGTAACTGCTGTGGTGCTGTGCAGTGTCTTTCTGGAAGCATGAGTTTTGTATACAGAGGCATTGTGCAGAAAAGTTGCAGCTGACCTGCACAGTGGAGCTGGTCATAATCAAGTGCAACAAGACTAAAACATCAGCTTTCAGGAAACAAAATATTACAACCCTCAGATAGATGGTAAAAACAACCATCATTTAATTGGTACAGTTGCTATTGTATAACTTACTTAAGATGAAGAAGCTGTAAAGAAATAGTTGATTTTTAGCAAAGAGGGCATACATACTCTTCCAAGAAGTGTTGCTGTGGACCTATAATAGAGCCTGGTCGGCATATTCTTATCCAAGCAATGGCTTCAGCATGTGTGAACCTGTAGTGCTTCATTATGTAGCAGGCGATCAGTGTTCCTGTCCTCCCCAGGCCAGCTACAAAAACACATTGACACAAAATTCACGCACATATTACGTGCTACTTTCATGTCACAATATCATGAGTTCATAGTGATCGAATAAATTTTCACTACAGCTTATGAGAAGGTAGAAGTTGGTAGAGTTTAAGAAAATGCACAAGAGTGATCATCCTTATTTATGTAACTCTACTTCAAACAAATTTAAAGCTTCACATTAAAGCTGTGGAAATGCTRGATAGGATTTTCATATTTGCAAATCTAGTAAAAGCAAATCAAAGGACCCTCGTACAAAAGGCCAACATGCATCATTTCAGAGTCAAAACTAAAATATGTGCAAACGCACATGCATGTTTTACTGTCAATCTTTTTTGAATCAGATGGTGTAAATTGGACAACTCGTGTGACTATTCAGTGTTTTGTACATAAATAGCAATAAATACTGACCAGCATATGAAATTATGTCAGTAGTAGTACTCAGACCTCTTTTTTTCTGGGTCTTTTTTCGTTTAATTTTTTGTTTTTCTTTTTTAATAAAAAAGGAATGTAGCTTGCAGATAGATCACTAAAAAGCTGTACTATGCCAAATAAATATCTGAGTAAGAAAATTGTGTCAGAAAAGTACAGGCAACATCAAACAAGTGTATACATTTATAAGGCACTAGTTCCTTCTTGCAAGTTTCCACTAACSTACAAGCCTTCTGTAGGAACTGTTTGCACTAAACCTTGGATACCTTTGCATTTGCTCCTTGTAAAAGTGATTTACGGTGCAGAAGTTGTGCCTAAAATACTTTTGTAACAAGAGTAYAAGACTACTGTGACAAAACTGTAAATTATGATTGTGTCAAATGGCAAATAGTCATCTCATCAATACCACAAAATAAGGATTCCAGTTGCACTAAAATCTTATTAGTAAATCATCTTATTTATGTTTGACAGACTAACATTAGAACATCATTCTTCTTCACAGAAGAAATGGTGGATGAATAGCATTACTCTTGTTTCAGATCAACAAACCATTTGTCTCTACAATGCCCTTACACAATTCTYAAAATAAAGCAAGCTGAACTCTTCAGGGTCTTTGTTATCCTTCCTTGACTACGGATGTTTTGCATATTTTCTGAAACAGGCTGGTTTAAAACATTGGCACCACACTACACTCATCAACCTGAAATGTGGTAGCCATGAACAGGAAAATGTAAAAGCATAAAAAAAATTTAGCCTTGAGCATTTCCTAGCCAAATATTRAAATACTAGCTGGGAAAGCATAAAGCAAGAGAAATTTCTATCAACTAAAACCCACATCATTACACAAAACTAAGAAAAACAAAACAGTGAACAACAGATTGTCACATGCTTTGACAATAAAATTGGGATAAAAAAATATGTATGTGAAAATCAGATRTTTGTCATACATTTAGTCATATATTGCAAAGCAATATTACTTTCAAAACCAGGATGTTTTTTCATCTCTATCTCCCCTGGAATAACTGAAAAATAAATCAGTGAACATACCTTTACAATGTACAGCAATAGCACCCTCAGCATTCTCGCAGATGTTCAAGAACCTCTGAACTATACTATCACTTGGTGTGCTTCCATCTATGAAGAACAGGTCAAAATGCTCAAAACCAGCATCGATAAAGCGTTTTGCCTCATAGATTTTTTTGTTTAGTCTTATGATTGATGTGATATTATGTTTCTTGAAATAAGGAAAGTAGGCTTCAGGTGCATGAAGAGGATAGCCTATAAAGAAATTAAAGCAAAACCTCTTACAACAAATAAAAGATTTCAAATAATTACCAAAACCTCTTCCCCAAATATTTTAAAGAATGTTAAAGCATTCTAATACTACAAAAGTTTTATTATCTTGTTCAAAAGTATACATATTCCAAACAAAACATGTAAATTGTCCACAAAATGCTGTCAAAGACCAGCATAAAAGAAGAAAAAAAAGCACAATACATCTGAAGCACTGTACTATAACCTGCTTATCTCACTGCCTCAGACAAGGAGGAATCATTTAAGAACAGCTACTACCTACAATCCATAAATCAATCTGCAGATCAGAAGGCTCAACAGATGGATACTTTAAGAGAAACTTCAAGGAGAAGCTAGATTAGTGATCTATAGCATAAACAAGAATAGTAGTTTAAGGAGGAAAAAGTATTTTGGAAATATTCTTTCTCCATCATTAAATAAATAAAAAAGGCTTAGCACGTTGATTCAAGGAAGACAAAAATGATCTTTGAAGAGTTCAGAAAGGTAGAGTTAAAATAAGAGAAACTAATGCTGTTATCAACAGACCTTTACTTTTACTTATCTTTAACTTAACTATTACCTTTTTCTCCTGCCTCTCTTTTTTATTTTGATAAATATTTATCTTTAGTCTTGCAAAGAAGTATGTAGCTTTGTTACAAGACTCCTAACACATTTACATTTACTTTTTTACATGCAGCATCTTCAATTCTGCATATTTGTCATATCAGTGGTCTCAACCTATGTTTCTCAGATACTTTGTCCTTGATGGGATGTTAAGGACTGTTAGAGGGTTTTAGTTTGGAATTTAGTTCTATGACCTTATATAAAATCCACTGCACAATTATTTTTGAAGAATAAACTTTCTTCAAGTCATTGCCTTCTTTTGCTTGTTATAAATATTCAACATGTTGAAAATAAGCCTTTAAAAATATGAAGATATGTATTAGCACACTGCAACATACCATTTTCAATTTTGCTTTTTGGGTGTGGTCCACTAAATGCTAAAAACTTTGCTGGAACAATCCAGTTGAAGTCACCATTTTCCACTCGCTAAGAAAAATTCAGGAGAGAGAAAAGGAAAACATGTTTATATCTTAAAATCAAAGTGATTAACTTCAAAAAGTATTAACCGTATTAAAAAACATTTTAGATGTAATACATATGGAAGAAGCTAACTCACCATAAGCTATTTCCCATAAACTCTGGCAACCCTCCCCATCCCAAGCCTTCATCTTTGTTCAGATTTTCAAGTAAAAGCAAAAAGATCCTATTACCCAGGATATTTCTCCCTTAGAGCATTCAGAATTTCATGGTACCAACTCATAACAGCACTGGCAAACACCATCATTCTTACATGTTTTAGCAAAGAACTGGAAAAAAGTACTGGCTTAAAAAAAAAAACAAATTTCCATAAAAAATTGAGACCAACTAGCCTTCAAAACAATTATTTCTGTGTAGAAGGATGTTTATAGCTTAGCATAGTAATCACAAAGACATACAAATAAACCAAAAGACAAATTTTTTTGTTGTTTGTTTTTACATGAAGCATGTGCATTCCTTATTTGGCAACATACTCTCAACGTGACATTTAAGGACATGCCACTTGGATCTACTCCATTTTGAAGCTTGGTGTTTTTAGCTCTCAGCAGAAGTGCCCTAATGAGCAAAGGGTTCTGATAATGGACATTATTGTAGTCAGTTCATCAGGTTTTAGCCAACCAGCCCCATTAGGCTTGTTCCCAACATCCTCACACAGTGCTTGCGTAAGGAGTGGTGACCTGACTCGCACTGCCAAGTCAGAAAAAGAAAAAGAAAAAACAACCCCAAATTCCCCAAGCTTGAACTGGCAACTGCAAGCTCAAAATATTAGCACCTCCTTTCCCATTCTAATGAAAGTCCTATTTGGCAAGTTAAAAAGTATGTATTTTTTACTACCAGTTGTATAACTTGTTTATATTTACATGGGTTATTGGGAAAGATTAACTTTTTCCTATCTGAACAATATAAATGTTATATAAATGACATTATTGCTAAAAAAAAAATAAAGACAGACACATTGAGAAAGTATTTTGCACCTAATTCAACAGAAGGAGAACTAGCTGCTTCAATGTTGGAAGCTGAACTATAAATACAAAAGTGAGTTTTCTTTAGCTTGCTCCCTTAACTTACAAAACTTTTTCTTTTTGCTAACTATAAGTTTAAAGGTCTAATACAGGAAACTCTGGGACAGTTACAGTTTTAGAACTATAGCAAAGGATATAACTAAACATACAAAACTAATCACTGTGTGTCTAAGAGGTCAAATAATCACATTTTAAGAACTGCTCTTTGTTAAAGTGCATCTATTACAATCGTTAATAGAGTGTAAATTTCTGTGCTATACACTGCATCTTTTCCTCATCAGTGAGTAAAAACAGAACTGTTACCTGGTAAATCCTATCTAGACTTTTAGAAGAGCAAGCATCTCTAAAACTTACTTGGTATTAGATTAATTTAACCTAAGGTGACAAATTTAAAAACTGACACTTCCAAGGTAATGAAATAAATTTATTTTCATCAATTCCTAGCTTTCTGAAGATATCAATAGAGAAGAGGGGTAGAAGAATAATGTTTGCAATTAAATAATTTAAGCCTTTAAAAAGACAATATTTAGTACTTATTCAAATAATACATATCTACCCTGTGTACCCTTCTTGCTTACCAGTGCAATTACAAGGATTTCTAGGAGTTCCAAGAAAAGTTCCAATGCAACTACATAGTTATTTTTGTATCTATAAACCTTTTCCTTCCTTTAAGGTGGAGAAACAGTGGGAAAAGACCGTGCAGCTCTCCCAGAACAGAGATGCAAACACCTACTGAGCCAGGGACTTTGCCAGACTAACAGCACATGGCTGCTTTAAAGACGCTCTGCAGCAATAGAGCTTGAAGCAATCACCTGGTACTACAACATAGATGCAGGACAACTTAAAGGGTTTAAGTCTACACAAGTTACAGAATATAGCCCTAGACACACCCAGAGTTTTTGCTCATCAGTTTTGAGAAGGCTGGCAGAACAACTGACAACTGCTGTCAGCTTTTGGGGACTTCATCAGCAAGACATTTTGGATGTATTTTCACTACTAGAATCTCCATATAATGCTACTAGAAGAGATCAGAAATTGCTGAGTCTGTGTGGCTACCATCAAAAAGTTGTTTTATATTTGAGATTAACAGCACCTTAAGAAGCAGCTATACAAGCCTTCAAGTAACTATGCTATTCTGGAGATCAGCTAAGATTTTGAGCCATGTTACTGATATTTTTTGAGTCATGATGTATCAGAAAGGCTAGGAGGAAAAAAGCTTAATATCATTAGTGTGAAGGCACTCAAACAGCAAGAACTTAGATACTCACCTTTCATGCACACAGCTTGACATGTTAGTATTAAAGCTATCAGGAATATCTAATCAAGAAAAAAACCGCTTTTGTGTGCATACATTATATATGAACACTAGTTTTTACTTGAATTACATTACTTTTCCAGTATGTTTTAGGTTATGAGATACTGGATATTCCAGCTCATTTTAGGTAAGCCAAATATATTAGATATTCGATGTACAAACCTCATAGTGTTCGTACTCATCCACATCAAACGTCTTAAAGTCAAAAAACCCATGCTGGAAGGCCTAGAAAGCAACAAGGCATCAGTTTATTTTCAGCTATGACATGTAATCCTCTTTTATAATACTGTTCCTGAGAATCAAACTAACTACAGATACAGCATAAAGACAACATAAAATTTTACACAGATTAACAACACAGACAAAGGACTACAACAATGGCAATAAAGCATCTCAGTTTCCTTATTAGCCCTCCATAAAATTGTTATGATGGGGCATAAGTTGGCAGCCTGTTAAGTCATAAAACTTACTTTCCCCTGGATGTGCTTTCTATAAGGCAGATTATAGAGGTTTAAAGCAATTCCCTTTTTGTTGTACGCTCAAACTCTTTCTTTAAAATGTTGATTCATTTTAATGCAGTTGGCCATATAACAGAGAATTAGTTTTATATACTGAAATTTGATATTCACATTTTATCATCATAATATTCAGGCAAAATGACATAACATTATAGTACTATGTAGAGTCAGAATTCTGCAATTTCTTGTTAATATTTTCTAACATATTTTACTAATAGAATTAAACTAAATATCACTTAAAAGATTTATTAAAGAACTGGAAGTTATGTATTATATTTGACTACTGCACTATTAAACATAATCTTGAACATTTTCACATAATACCCTATTAAAAACTAAACTGCCTAAGTTATGAACTGCACAAGTTTTTTCTATAGCCTAGGTGAAGTAAGTTTCTGCAGCATATATTTAAATCAGGTTTGCCAAACTGAGAAGTAAGGATATTGCACAACATTGTGGGATTGGGTGTGTTAAAAATAGACCACACACCTATCATTTCAAATAACAATAAAAATAGCTACTTCTTGCTACTCAGTTTTTTTTTTTTTTAAGAGGCAGAACAAGAAAAGTTTCTTTATAGATGAAACAGTCTTAACGTTGGACCTGTCATAAAAACAAAGATACTGAGAGACTGATTGGGAAAACAGTTTTATAAAATATATTTCATTTAAACACATCTGGCTGGCCATACCTCAAAATTTTCTAGGTCAATGGAATTACAAATATGGTAATATATGCACACACATAGCAAATTTACATAGATAATGCAAGATTTTACTTTAGGATAAGATCAGGATTTCTACTGGACACATTCTTATTTCTACAGGTAAACTGGGCAAAAAATTAGCAATAATTTCAATGGGAACTAGGAGGAAAAACTAATAATTTGCAGAGTTCTTTTCATCTATTTGTTACAAATAAGTTACTATAAATTTATAAGCATTTCTGAGAGCTTTAGGATTTGTAAAATGTCTCACAGATTAATAGCAGCTTTGTTAACTGGTAGCACCTTTCCTGTCCATGTAAGGTTAACAATATTAAATCTACACTGCCACCTTCCAATTTTTAAAGAAATATTTGTTTTATCATGTCCTTAAAAGTTTTAAGTGATCTTTAAAAGACCTGCCCATACACAGCCATTTATATAACCTTCCCCCTTGAAGTTTACTGTGAAATTAAGTGAGCAAAGTTTGACTTGTGTACAGTATGAAGTATACATTAAAATACACAATTGCCAATTCTTAAGATAGGTATAACTTTTTTTTAAAAAGCAACCCAAACTTAATTTTCTCCAGAATCTCCATCATGATGGAATGTACCTTGCAATCTAAATTAATTTTTTAAAACAACAGTAAGTTTAGCTTTCCATATTGTGCAAAAAGAAGGCTGGAATTTGTAACAGAATGTAGTGCTTTCATTAGTAGTCAACTTGCTTAAGCGACACACCAAACACTAACAAAAATGTTAGTTTCCCTTCTTTAAGCAATTTTGTTAAGATTAGCGTATCAAACATCCCAAAGTATGAGGCCAGGTAGGGGTCAGAACTGCATGAAAATAGTACTCAGATTAAATTACAATAACCTGAGGTGAGATAAGTTAATACCTTTGATGTCCATGTTGGTCCCCACTATCAATGCTTAAAAACTGTTTATCAGCAGGTCTAATGCATTATCTTGCCCTCCTGACTTGAGCCCCACCCCAGTAGGATGGGTGTGTTTGCACGTTGTAATGTGGCAGGTGAACTTTGGAAATCTGCAGGAGCTCTGTGCCAGCTAGGTAAAGTGCCACCTTCTTCCACTGTCACTATTCAAAACACAGGTCTCAGTAACTTAGGCTTCATGGCAGCTAGTTATTAGCTATATGCTAGTTATTCACACACATCCTGCTTTGAATGCAGATTTTTGTATGTATTTTAGAATATTTTGTTTCAATATTTTAACAGCTAACTTAAACCTGTTTGGCTAAGCAAAAGTGTCATTACCTTATTTATTCCCTGTAAACAGTCCAAGATCGTGAGATTGTATGTGCAGTTCCCAAATGAAGCATCCCTATAAGTTTGATACAAATTAAACATACAAAGCATTATTTATAGTAAGTCAGAGAAAGAAAACACACAGTATATTCTTAATGTTATTCAATCCTATCCAAGTTCTACGAGTCAAAGCTCAAAGAGTACATTTCTTTACACTTACCTACGATAAAGTCCTAAATTAGAGAGGTTGCAATTCAGTGTAAATGCCATTAGATATTGCACACTGTCTTAGCTGCTTGCTTCTACCCTAGCTGACAGCACAGCTCTGTACCAAGCAACTCTGTTCTCCCACAGGGAGTTTTGCATCCCCACCTGCACAGAAGTAGTGACAAAGCAAAACTTCCTTAGCTGCTACTTTTTAAATCAAATTAAACTGTCCAACAGAGGAGGGGGAGCAGATCACTAACTTGGCTTTCACTTACAGGCTCTCACTCCAACGCCTGACTGCAGATGTGATTAGAATTAAACCAGATATAATGAAATGGAAGATTCTTCTAACCTGCATTTTTTTCCACCAGCAAAAAAACAATTTCTCTTTAAAGGAGAGAATTTCACAAAAGCGAGACACAATGACGTAGTGCGAGACCTCAAATCACATTTACACAGCAAGTATGCTGTAGAAAAGTAAAAAAAAATTTTAATTAAAACAACTTCTTAAGGCCAATTTGCATTATAACAAAATCCTGCCTTGACAGATTATTTTGAAATTACTTACTGAAGAAATCTGTTATAATTGTGCACTAAAGCATCTTACTCAGAATGCAAAGAACTCCAGTTCATCAGCTCTGCACCAGTCTTTCAGGATAAGTCAGATGTATCAGTAAGCAACAGTTGACTGTTGAATCTTGCACTTAGAATTTCTGTTATTTGGAAGTCTCTCTCTCTCTATATATATATATATGTATAAATATATGTATTTATGTATACATTTAAATTGTAGAACATATGTAGTCATTTCAATTAATCGGTCTTCACAAAGCATATTGAATAACAAAGCTAAAAGCTACAATTTCTTTATAGTTGTCATATTAGGCACAGGCCAATCCAAACCAGTTATTCATTACTAGCTATTCATTTTTAAGAAAGTCATCTGCAGTATCATAAAGGAAACATTTTAAAGTGTAAGTTTTTTTAAAAAAAACAAATTAATAACATTAACAATCCAAATAAAACCATTAATAAATTTGACAGAAGAAAATGAGAAAACATATCATTGCAGTACAAAACAACTTTTAAGAATTTAATAAATTTTGCCTTACTAAAGATCAAATGAGAATAGATGTCTAACAAATCTTTAAAAGCTGTAAATAGTTTTATGAGA
>PTEX01000034.1:5707141-5772858 GCA_003342815.1 Eudromia elegans | reverse complement strand
TTCGTAAAAACTACACAAGATTGAAGAACAAGACTGGTTGGGAAGTAGATCCTCAGCGTACGAGCAGCTGCTCTGCTTCTGATTTTGACTGTGAAGAGCATTGGTGAGTTGAATCCTATGCTGCTCATTATCCAAAATTCCATTTTCAACACAGTAAGAAGTCTGAAATGAGCTACACTGAAATAAGTAGGCATTTCATTGTGATTCAGTCGTTTCTTTGGGAACCTTAGCATTTTTTGAATGAGCCATGTGACTGAGTCAGTGACCAGTTTAGTCACCTGAGTATTCTCCCAGTTAGCAGAGTTAGAGCTGTTCGTTGTACTGTTTTTTTCTAGTTTACTGTCCTGATTCTATACACTTCTCAGAAGCACCCAGAGTACTCCTGACTATAGGCAGAATTGCAGGTGCCCAGTGTTTCAGAGTTGACTGCAATGCATTTTGCTAAATTCTCAAGAACATGAAGTTATGCCTTTTATGTCTGTAAAGCTCCATGCAGACCAGCAGTGAGATAGGGGAAAAAAGGAAAAAAGCTGTAAAGGTTGACAAATCACTGGGAAAAATGACCCCTTGTAAAGGAAGGACATTTTATCCTCCTTTATCAAGGGGGTCACTTCAGCTAGATGTCCCCCTGGCATTTCCTTTGAGAAGGAACTTCTACAGCTCTAGTTGCTGTCAAAGTCTGTCTTGCCAATAGTGTTCACCCAGCAGAGGTGGCTGGTTTTGCTAGATGAAGCCCTTCCTTTGGTAACAAGTGACTAAGAGTTACAAGCTCTCTCCTTCATTGGGATGGGCAAACAGACTTCTCCATTCCTCTTGCAGTTCTTATTTCTGGGATTTTAAATACTTCCTATATATCATATAAACGTAGGTCCTGTTATGACTCTGAATTCTCTAAGAAAATCAGTGACTGATTTGATGGTAACTAGGTGCATTTATTTCATTGAGAAAAGATTTTTTGATGTAACTTTTTTTTTCCCCTCTAAAATGGTATTTCTGCTTTCTCCAATGAACATTCACATATGTTAACTTCCATGTTATCTTTGATTGGACAGAATAAAATCTAGTAAATGTCCTGGTGCGTTCTTATGGGATTTTTTCAGACTTTGTGGCTTGCTCTCAGAGTATCTGCAGCACTGTTCTTTTGAGTTTAGGATTTTTTTTTTTCTGGGAAAGCATGGCAAGGATTTATTCTTCCTTTTTTTTTTTCCTTCTCAAGTTCTAAGTTTCCAATTAGCACAGAGCTGCTCAGGGAGAATCCTCAGGATTCTTCCTAGACCATTTTCAGCAGCTCAGATTCATTGCAGTTCTGAAGTGTAGAAAAAGTGGTGTGCGTTTTGGAAGGCCAGTATCATTCAGAAATTCTGAATTGCAGAACATACTTCATATTTTATGGTCATCGTAGCTATTGCTCAGTATGTATTTGTGAACATTCTGTTACTAATGGATGTGACTTCATGCCATTCAGATTTCAGGAAAAGTGTATATTCTCTCCACCAGGGCCACGACAGCATTAAAGAAAGGACAAGGTAGAAGTCATAGGCCCTGATCTTTCTGAAGCTCCGACCTACGACTTTTTCTGATCTGTTCATGGCTCATGGCAGTGAATTCCCATTTGCTGATAAAATTTTGAATACCTGGCAGCTTCTATTAGATTTATTTTTCCTTGAAAACAATGTTTCCTTGAAACAATGACTCCAATATGTCTTGGTGTCTTCTGCTCACGTGAAAAAAAAAAAAGTTGAGTGTATGCTATTATGTGTATGGACACAATGAACTCCTTTAGAATAGATTGGAGAAAAAATTCCCGTTTCATTTCATTACAGTTAATTTTAACATATCGTAAGGAGAGTCTAGTACTTCAGAGGACACATTTTGCCCTCTTCTCTCCAGTGTTCTTGGAGTATTAACTGGACCCAGTAAAAGTCACAGAGAATTTGCAGAGACAGCTTTTGCCATTCCAATTATCCACAGGTAAAGAACATGTGCATCACATCAAGTGATGTAGGAAGCCAGTGACAGTGGTTGCTGCTCCATGTTACTGATGTGGCTCCTGGATTGCCTCAAGGATTCTGTGTTGGGGAATTTGTCAGGCAGAAATTCAGAAATGTCTGTCATGCCTTTTTGAATGAAAGCCAGTGATTGTGAAGTACAATCTTGTAGCAGCAACAGCCCGTTCTGCTGGAGGAGTCTCCAACAGTCTATCTCTTGTGCCAAATGCAGCCTAACTGAAGGCTTTTCTAGCCAACAACACGGTTCTTGGAGGGATCCTGACAGWTTCAAGATCTTAATTCCAGAAGCTAATTTACGTTAACATCAAGTRTATGGAAGGCAAACTGCTAAATATTACCTTTATCCTTGAAACATTTGGGCAGTGCTCCAGCCCTATTAAGGTGCTGGCAAAATCATACTGAATTTTAGATTCTTTATACTAGATAAAGATTGGTCCAAGCTGAACATTTAGATACACATCCAAAATYTGATCACTTAAAATTTAGATTATGAGTCAGTCCATTTTGACCCTGCAGGCCACTGGCAACCTTCTGGTCCAACAGCAGGTTTTGATTTTGTGATTCACCTCCCCCAGCAATATTTGAGGATTATTCATATTTTTTAGCTCAGATTAGATCTGGCTTTGTTTTGTTTTGTTTGGTTGGTTGCTTGGTTTTGTTTTATTTCAGCAAGAAAGGAAGGAGAAATGAATCATCTCAAAAATGTTTGCATAATTTTGGATGAAAGTGCAAAGTTATCCAAATAATCTCACTAAATATTATAAATTAAATATATATGTGAAAGAAATTGTGGGGAATAAACTTAGAGATAATAGGACACATGCACAAATGCAATGTTGAATGAAGTCCATATTTTATACTTTCCTATGTGAGAAGTTTCTCAGTACAAACTAAGAATTCTTTTTCTTTAAATGAATCCCTACATTTTCATTAAGAAAAACAAATTTTTAATTTGAAATTATATCTTAGGTGGAATATTTTCTTTTCAGGGCCAAAGAATAAAGAAAAGAAATCCCAAATCTAAACAGTACTCACAAAATTGAAGCATTTCAGACCAAAAAAAAAAGAAAAGGAAGTTTAACTTGTCATTATTCCGTCTTTTTGTTCCCACACTCTGGAATAGCTTATTGACACCAATGATGCCATTGTTACGGTGATTAGTTTGAAACAACTGAAGTCAGTTCCTTTGAATGGGGTGATACATTCAGACAAACTTAATTGACACAGGAGCCTAAACCCCACTGCAGTATAAGTCTTGAAGTGTTTTTTCAGCTTCTGGGAGTAGGATAAAACAAACGTATGATCTAATACATATGCATAGTAATAAATAAGCTTCAGGTTCAGTAGATAATATTTTAAAATGTTTCAAGCCCTTCTGTGGTGTTATTTTAATTTGAAGTATTTTTTAAAGATACATTTTTAAAAGGTAAAATACGCATKTAAACAGACTTATTTAAAGTCTGGTGTTTTGTTCCATTGTTACATGAGTCATTTCTATTTAATATAGCTGATTGCAACATAGGAAATGACTAGGAAAGTTAGGGTAACATGATATATTTTTTGTTAATTGATAAAGCATTTTTGATCCTTTACGTTTCCACTTCTCATTGTGAGTGAAAGGGCTGAAATGCATTCATTGCATTTATATTTATGCATTGAATAACTTTATATAACTGAAAAAAGCTACTTAATGCCTCAAACAGACATTTGCCATCTATGAAAAAGCTATGATACATACTATGAACTGACAAGTATGACTTTTCATCCATAGGTAGAAATGCAAATGCCTTTGAAGTTTCAGGAAGGTTGTGAGATGGTTGGGTGAGGCAACTTCTGACAGACAAAATCTTAGGTTAATCGAGAGACTCAGAACCGTGGACTTACCAGATATTCTTTATGAGTCCCTCTCCCCCCCCTCTTTTTTTTATCTGACAAAAGAAATTTTTAGCATCTTTTGGGTTTTTTGCGTAACTAGAGGGGCTGGAGCAAAATCTGTTCATGTGGACTTAAGTATTGAAGAAGGCCCTTGGCTTCAAAAGACTGACCGTAAGGATCAGGGCCTGCAGAAGGTTTTTATGGTACTTTGTTTAATGAGGACAGGAGCTGATCTGTAATGTTTGCATGGTGACATGACATGGGAGGGTAGCATAGCAAAAGGGCAGACTAGGAATAACAGAACTTGCACTTCCTTGCTCTGTGCTTAACCCCATGCGTCTTTGAGAGGACAAAAACCCATGTGTTTCATCTCTTACTCCTCTGCTGTACTTTCTAAGGGTCCAGGTTTGTGTGTGTGTGTTTTRTTTTGTTTTGTGGAAACGGCTTTTCACAGACTCTAAAGGAAAAAAATGTTTCATGTGAAATCTTGTCAAATTAATTTTAATAGATTAATTTTGAAGAATTTTCATGAACTCATTTTGCACATGTGCACTTATCCACAAATTTTTAATGACAAATTAATTGCTCCTAGGCAGTTACTGTGTTTAATAACATGCACTTCCTTAGAAGAGGAAATGGAACTGGTCTGTGTTTTCTCTGAATTGATCATATGTGTCTATGTAGAAATAGGGGGATGGGAAGTGGAAAAAATCAGCAGAAGATGTGTATGCCAGTACATCTTTTGTAAGAATGAAAAAATTACAATATTTAAACTACATGTTTTATTTTTCTTTTCTTTTAGGCAGCAAACCAGTAACCCATCTGCTCCTGTGATACCCGATTTTCTCAACAAACAAGCAGAAAAGGTACTAATAAGTTTAGATTCTAAAATAACATTGCATTATAACTTCAAATTCCTGAGTCCACAGTTCTGCAGTGTGTTCATGGCTGCTTGGTGTAGTTGTCTGAACATGAAACCGTTAGTGCTGTTTTGAAGTCTTTGAGACAAAAGCCTGCTTGCTAAGAACTTTAGTTCTGTAGAAAGACAGGGAGGTACAGTGAATAAGAGAATCAAAAGGCTGGAAATTTGCTGCTGAGAATAAATGCTAGCTGCTCCCTGAGGTGATTTGTCTGTGCACTTCACTTTCTACAGATGTTAGAGCCTCTTTTTCAGTAAGGACCTGAGGTTCTTTGGTAGCACTTTGATATCCTGCTCGAATTCAATATGTGAAATGGAGGAGTCGCTCTGTGACTTGGAGCACAGCATAGTCTTTGAAGTCTGATCCAATTTTTGCTGCTTACCATTTGATGTTGAAAGGATGAAATGGAGAAAATGTACAGTTTTTGCCAGTAACTCTGCTGAGCATATGTAAGATTAAAAAAACAAAATCCCTTGGATGATGTACTTAGAAATGTTAAGCAGATTAATACCTTCCTATAGCTTTTTTCTAAAGATACAAATTAACTATGAGAGGAAGTCAGCATACCGTGCACGCTACGATTAACTGCATGAGAAATGGGGATAAATAAGTTAAATGGAAAAGGTAAATAAATGTTTGTGACACAGGCTCTAAGTCATTGTTGCTGAAAGCCAAACGAATCTCATGTAATGTAGTATTAGACATTTCACATAGAATTGTTGAAAATGTGCAGTTGTTCTCTGTGAGAACACAACTAAACGTTATTGTGGCAGAGTGTAATCAATTCACCATTTATGTTCCTAAAACAACATTCTTTATTCTGAAAGGATTTGGATGAGAGTCCTGCTTCTCCATTTATTCTAAAACATTCATTGGAAATGAATGATACACAGTCAATTAGCCAATGCCAGTCAGTTCCAGATCATCAGTTGTCAAGTCTCTTGACATTCCACAAAAAAGAAGGTAAGAAATATATTAAAATAACAGAGATCTTTCATTTACTGTTTATAAACTACTTTTTGTCTGCACGTAGGTTGCTTTATATACTGATGATCTCTTTTAACAATCCCTTGCAATGCAGGAAACATAAAGGAACTAACTTTTTCCTCATATTTTCAACCCTGAGTACCTACATACAGAGGCAGAGGCATACAGATTTTTAAAGTAAATTTTCTACTAAAAACATGGTTTCTAATATTGAAATATATTTTTAATGAAATCAGATTGTCTTTCAAGAGTTTTAGCTATCCTTTACCTTCCAGCCTCAAAAGTGAAAGTCAGTCACAACTTTACGCCGTCGCATTTGACAGAAAGAAAGACAAGTTGTTGTTTACAATCGCAGAGGTTCAGGCTACAAAACAAGGAAGTCTGAAATGATACTAAAATCTATGCTGCATTTTTCTGAATACTATTTACTGGTAGGTTATTTTTGCCGTGGTGGAGTATCAGCTTAWAAACATGAAGTAAAGCATTGCAAAGTTTGTTGCTTCTTTTGCACTTTATCTAATTTATCTTTCAATATTCCAGAAAGCATTACCTATAAAAATATTCTTCTCTATCCTTGTGATTATTCTGTATTTGAAAATCCCTGAATATAAATTCCCATGTTGGATTATAAAATACCTTCCACGGTAGGTTGATAATGTAGTACCTCTAACTAGAACCAAAATATGAAAGATAAGGCACTAATTTCCAGGTTATTCCGGAAAATAAGTTGTTTATTACTTTGTGTTGTACGTTAACACTTCTACTTACCCGTTTAGTGGGTCACCCTTGGTATTGAAAGACTACAAACTTTATGTGCCCTAATAATACCCTAATCCTGCAATTTCTGTGTTTAAACTTTACAGAGAGTCTATTTACAATGTAACATTAAGAAGACAAATATTAGTAGGAGCAGGTTCTTCTGTTATGGGAAATAATGCAAATTCAATGATTTCCAACTTTTATATAGGCATGATGTGTTTTCCCTGCTAAAGACAGAGTAGCGTGAAAACACAACAAGCTCAGAAATCCATTATATTCTCTTTGTGCATCTCAGTCCATATGGGGTTTGAATCTGTGGTGTGAGACTGCTGAGGATGTACACTACTCTTTTAAATTGATGCTTGTTAAACAATAAATTTGTCAAATGAAAATATCTTCATTGCAGCAAACCCTCTTGAGAAAGCCATCAGGGCCCAAATCTGTTGTCCTTACTCTCACTGGGTATTATATGTTACCCACAACTAGTTTCCTTGAAATCAGTCACATTAGAGCTGAAGTAAACTACTAAAAGACAGTAAAATAGGCAGAATTACACACTTGGCAATCAAGTAATTTAGGACCATTACCAAATATTTCAGAAACTTCAAAAATATGATGTGATAGAAGAATACCAATTAAAGAAGAAATTAATGTAGCAGTGATACAAGCTATTTAAGAAATATATAGGTTTAAAAAAAAAAGTAGACACAAAAAAGACATTTCTTGGTAAAGCTTGATGATACTCAGATATGTGATCATACTTCAGTGAGTAACTGTTAAGGAAATAAACCTGCTGAAGAGTAATGACTTCCTTGGGAGCTTTTGAAAGCACGACTTGCATGAAGAAACTCAGATGCCTTCACACCCTGCTTGAGCTGTACTCATTCTTATTGTACAAGGTATGTTTTTAGGCATAGAATATTGTTACACCTGTGATGAAAACTGAGTGAAATAGCAAGTATGGAGCTTATCTTTGGAATGAGAATAGTGTAAAATACCTGTAATGTAGGCTACAGCTATGTAAGCTGTTACTCAGAAAAAAAAGCTGTCCGCTACGTGGTACAAGAAATACAGGCACTGTTTTTTGTGGGTGATGGTGTTTCTGTTGATGGTGGGGGAGGTTTGTTTTCTATTTTGTTCTTTTTTTCCATAATTAAACACTACTATGAAATGCATTGATTTTGAATTCTCCATAAGTTGCATTACAGATGGACATAGTCCATTAGCCTCATGGCCACTGTGAAGTGGCAGGGAGAGGAGCATGCTAGGGATCTGCCCTGATCTGTGATCCAGCTAGGCAGCAGCGTTGATGTTTGCTGGAGGGGGCACTCTTTATGCCCCAAGCTGTTCGTTTGCCTTGAGATCCTAGTAGGGTGGGACTTAGAATTTTAGTGCAGTTGAGGGGATCAGAATTCAAAATGGAGAAAGTGGTTCATAAGGGTTTGAACATTTTTGTGAAAATACATTTCTGCATTTATAATGCAGACTAGTCAGTCACAGCTTATCATCCAGCAACCTAATTACTTGGGCTGCCAACTCACACTATTAGAGAGGCAAAGGGAAAATAGAGCGGGAAATTTTGCACAAAGATCAGGCAAAGACTGTACTTAGTAATTAGTGCAGAAATGAAAGCCTCCTTTTGAGGCTTCAGCAGACTTTCGACTGGGTAATAAAAAGACTGAGAAGACTGGCCAAACTGCATGTGCTGTGCACTTCAGTGCAATCATCTACTGTGGTGGTCCAAAGTTTTAAGGAACTGGCTCTGCACTGCCCAGGATTTCCCCTTGGCACTGCCGGAGTGGAAGGGAAGAGCTAGTAGCAAAGCCAAGGATCCATCCAGTGCATGCTGTGTGACACTGTCTGATACTCTTTTTTTATTAGGATGGAAATGAAAGACCAAATAGTATTAAGCATAAAGCAAAAATGAATCATTTAGTGATAGAAACAAAATCATGTAAACATAATCTCCAGAGGCTGAGCTGTGGTGTTGACTGAAATAGATAGCACAAATGTTTGATACGGTTAATGAGCGCCACATAGGAATTGACTAATGTAACTTTGGCTCGAAGTCTGTATAACTGACATTTTCCTAGACAAGAAGGAAATAGGTGTTAAAAAGGAAAGCTGTTATTACCTGTGCATTGGCCAGAGAATGAGATAACTCATAACATTAATGTAGACATTTTAAACAAGCCAGAATGTAAGAGAAGAGKCACTGAACATGAACATCCTCTTGTAGGAGAAGAGGATATGGCCACTGATTATGTTTCATTTATGTTTTGCATCTCAAATGATGCTGAAACTTACTGATATACAGGGAAATGTGCCAGGCTTATGAGGTACGATGAATTACGAAATCTTCAGGGTCTTAAGCCACATTTTGAGACTGAGGTAGAGAAACTTGCACTATAGATATAAAAATTAAAATTTGCAGTTTGGCCTTTGATTTTAGATTCTTTAATCATTTGTATTCTGAGAACTAATGTAAATTAGGTCTTAATATGCTTCAAGTTGAACTCCTGCTATTCAGTGGCCTATTTTGAATATTTTCCTTGGTGGTGTTTATTTTCATGGTACTCTTTTTTCCCCCTTTTTCTCTCTGGTAAACTGAACGTCATATGTGCATTGGTTGAAAGTAGCTGAGCAGGATTTGGAAAGCATACAAAGGGAATCACTGCTCATTTCATTGATGGGGGCAAGTCTGAAACAAAATCTGCTAAGTGATTGCTTAGCATGGAAGAAGGCAGCTCCACCTCAGGCAGTCCTGCAGCCAGCATGGTGAGGGACATTGTGCACATGGGAGTCATAGTTTCTGAAACATTATACCCCAAAAGTAACTTAGCAGCATACAGGTAATGCTTGTAGGAAAATTTAAAACAATAAATTCATTAATTGTTAGGACTCAACTCCAGTTTTAAGGATAGTGATACAACTTCCATTCTTTCTTGACCATGATCTTGTTGAAACTTCATCCATGATGCACTTTTAGAAAATGTCTCCTATTTCATCTTGTTTGCCCAGATAGTTTTTCTTTGTATTGTATCTGTAAAGCAGATTAAGAGACAGTTATATGGGAGGTCACAGAGGTCTCCAAAGTAGAAAAATGTTTTGGTTTTGCTTTTTTCTTTTTCCTTTTGAAAGTCCTTTGCTGCTTTCATTCATTTAAAGGGAGTCATCTAAATTGAGAATGCCCAATTTTCACTTTTGTGAATAAACACAAATCTTGATTTATTCTGAGAGCTGACGGACCCACTGGAGAGAAAACATAATCATTGCTTATTGGATGTAATGAGATTCGCAAAGGCAGATAGAATTATGTTACTGGTTCTGCAAAACTGTTTTTGAAAGCACACAAACTCTTCTCAGCAGAGTCTGAGAGATGGGGACACAAGGAGTTTTGTCACCCTAGAGTTATTTGAAATGAAGAAATGTTGAAATTGTGGTATTTTGTAAGACATTTTATAGTCACTATATGCCAAAACAGGTTTTGCTGAATTTGAATGCTGTACATAACAAGTACCTATAAAAGAAACAAACCAAAACTTGAAAAGTAAACTTTCACAAGGCATATTCCTGAAGCATTTAGGTGTGTCCTATGAGAACAGCAGTGCAAGTGAAAGGTGCAAATAATGGTAGTGGAAAGGTAAGTGTATAGTTTGGGTCGAAACCAACCAGCTGTAGTACTTCTACTCGAAAGTAAGGCCCCAATCCTGATTTTGTTCCAGATTATTTAATTTGGGTAGTTACTTAGCTTCAACTAACATATTATTAGCTGCTCCAAGTGGCAAACACTGTTCATTTCAATTGCATGAACTGTTCCTGATTGACTAGTAGAGTCTGTGCCATGGTTAACCGAAGTAGTCCTTGTCTTGACTGTGTGCTGTCATGTGYTCCCTCACACCTGGTAACATGCTTTAAAATAATCATCTTAATGTGAGTAATTGCTATAGCTGGATGCGATTCTGCAGTTTTTTGTAAGAGGCATTGCTAATACAGACAGTACCTTTCATAGACTTTAGCTGCGTGTTTAAAGTAGATACCTAGTAAATGCTTTCCTAAATCAGTCTCTATGAAATCTTAAATGTGAAGAAACTGATAAAATGAGTCTTTAAACATTTTGTAAAGACTTTTGCATTGCTTACGCATTGATTTCACATATTGTCTTTCTGAGACAATATCTGAATGTTAAATTCAGATTTATTCAGGTAATGTTAAATTCTCCATCTAAATCTGAGCAGATTCCTTAAAAAGGTGTATGAAAACTTATTTTCATGGAAGGCACTTTGAACATATTTATACTTAGCAAAATGACTTATGCAGCCAATTACAATATATTTGCATATTTAAAAGCTGTATCTATTGGCAATTGTGTGTACTAATGATCATTAACCTATAAACCCTGGTTCAGGCAGTTGTTCTTCAGTCTTTACAATCACAGCAAAACAGTGTTAATGCTCAAGTATACTCATCACTGCACCAGGTTGCCAAGAAAAGTGGTGGAGTCTCCTTCTCTGGAGATCTTCAAAACCCACTTGGACGCGGTCCTGGGCCACGTGCTCTAGGTGACCCTGCGTGTACAGGGGGGTTGGACTAGATGACCTCTAGAGGTCCCTTCCAACCTTAAATATTCTATGATTCTGTGATTATAGCTACATACCCATCTTTCTTGTATAGTTATGGCAGTGCAGAACTCAAAGTTAATTACAAAATCCTTCTCAGGCCACAGAGAMTATACTTGAGAAATTAGTCTTTGCTTCAGAGTAAAATTTTATTAGACATTATTATTGAAAATAGTCTTTCAGCTGCCCAATCTCAGCCTTAAAGTATAGTCTAGAATTCATGTCGTTTGCTTGAAAGTCAAGGATGCTGAAATATGAGGAACTGTCCTATTCTGTATAGCAGTTTAGTATTATGGGATAATTTTTATTCTGATCTCATTTATTTTCTGTTTGTGCATTGTTTTGAAAAAGGCAACCGCTCAGGTATTAGTTGGTGAGGGTACTCTTATGGGCAGTATCTCACACAAGATGTAGTAGCAAGATCTGTATGTCTTGTAATCAAAGATGTCACTTCACTTTTTGCAAATGAACTATCAGTCAGAGGCCTTCAGTGATTTCTCTGTGCTATTCAGCTTCCTATATGCTTCCACTAGAGCAAACCGTATCTAAATGAAAAACAAAATCACTGTTATATCATACGATGTGAAATTTTGCCTGGACATTGGCTAGATGTTGTTGGCAGATGAAATGATACTGATACATGGAGGCCATTAATTTTAGAGAGTTATCATTTAGGATTTTAAGAGAAAGTATTTATAGTCTATTTAGAATTACTTCTGATTGTTTAATCAGGAGTTTCATTTCATCATTTTTAAGCACTCCAGTGAGACTAATTTTAGACTAAGGGAATATAACTCATGAAAAGCTTGACTGTAGTCAGTAGAATCGCACTAGTAAGCAGAATTGGTTCTCTTTATTGTRATAAACTTCCATGAAAAATTCCTTACATGTTACCTAGTGTTTGGTTTGAGTTTTTTTGTCATTTTGAGTGTTCCTGAATGTGTCAGGTTCAGGTTGGTCATTCTTTTGCAAATAAAATGCCAGTTACATATCAGGAACATTATGAGACACTCTAAACATTACAGGCAACACTGGAAGGCCCATCGTGGCATAGTATGGTGTGATCTGGTAGCACTGAGGAGACTGTAGCTCTGTATCAGAATAGACCTGTGAGATCTCCATAGTGTTCTCCTACTATAGCATCCTAGTCCCATGCTGTGCTCAAGGAATTGCTACTATTAGTCTTGTTCAAGAGGAAGCCTCAGGCACTGGAGCTGTTGCTGTGGTATGGTTGTCTAACGAATTTCCCTTGAAAAGATCCTGTCACAGTCATGTTCTAATGCTTGTGATTCAAAATCTGACTGGGCCTGAGTGAGAGAAAAGCTTCTTTTTCCTTTTCCCTTAAAAGTTTGAATATTATGGATTATTGACCTCTTCAGTCCTTGGGATAAGTGCTGAGCTTCGGACATAGAAAACAGAAAACACACTTCTAAATCATTAATTTGTTTTACAAATGAAAGAGTAGAAACTGGAGGAGAAATATGYGTAGGTTTTCTTTTAGTTTTTTTTTTTTCTTGAGAAAATAAGCTGAAAGCTAGTCTTTAAAAGATTATACTGCTTTTATCATTATAAGAAACTCTAAATGTTTGTCCAGAGCTATGAGGCTGCATGATTAAGCAGAGGGCTTTTTTTGGGCCAAGCAAACCCTGACTGTACAGTGCATTGAGTGTGGTGGGACCTGCAAGAGGCTTTAGGAGGGACAATCAGCTGCCCAGCCCCGAAAAATCCTGAGTTTCATCTTCTGGATTCCAGCTGGGCAGGAGCCTGTTTGGTTGGAAACCAGTGTTTCAGTATTTCAGTCCTTTAATGCAAAGTTCCAAAGTTTAATGCAAAGTTCCAATGTGGAAGCAGAATATCTGTCTGCAAAGCATAAATGAAGTCAGCTGAACTTCACTTATCCTTGCATAAAGTTTCAGCTGTGACTTGCACTGCTGATGCGTGTTCTGAGCTGATTCAGGAACCATCAGTGCTCTTCATTAAACTTTTTGCTACTCCACAATGGCATGATTTGCAGACTGCAATTTGCCAGAGGTAACACACCAAAAAATCTGAGGGAGAAGTCAGGCTGTTATCAAGGGTTTTTTTTCGTTTGTGTGTTTTTGGTTTTTTTACCTCTCAGCTCCGTAATTGTTTTTCCCTTCCCATAGACCAAGGCACAAACAGTGACAGGTGATAAATACAGACTTTGATTTGTTGAAGGTGTTAGCTCCATGTGAAGCCCTAGGCAGTGAATTTCATTATGGACGGATTTACTTGTGGATTGGTTACTGGGGTTGCTTCTGACACAAAAAGATTTTATCTGCTGCTGTGGATGATCAGTATCCAAGGTGAGACATAGAATAGGATGCAAGTAACCAGCACATATGAACTGCAAAAAGTTCTCCAGAGACAGCTGCTCCCATTGCTCCATCTGTAGTATGATGGAGTTCAACTCTTACAGGTTGCATAGCATTAAAAAATTTTCTGTCTTCAATATGGCTTTGTCTGTGCACTTCTTTTTTGCTGTTTCTTTGTTGGTAGTTAAAAGATTTTTAATCATACAATACGTCCCTATTTTGTTGTTATTGCTCTCTAATGTCCCAAAAGGACACAGATATTAACAGACTGCTATCAAATCTTTCTTTTTTCTGGAAGATGCTGCATGTTTTCCTGAATTATTTGCATTTTACAATTCTCCATAGATACTATTAAGAGAAAACACAGTGGTTAAAAATAGTGACATAATTAATGTGATGGTGACAGAAGTACTTAACAAATTTGTTTCTGAATAATTTTTAGATTTCAAAATCTTAATTGCTTTGCACATTTTCAGATGTTTTTGCATACTAGTCTGGATAGGTTTTTTGAGTGAAAAAATTGTGGTTAACTACTAAAAATCATGTGCAGATGATCAGAAACATCAACCATCGTATATCATTTACATGGTGAGTCAACACAAGTAAATAAAATACTGCTGCTGACAAATAAAGGGTAAATACTCAGGACAAAATATTTGCAGCCACATGTGTATCTGGAGTCCCCAAGTTAGAACTTAATAAATAGGTATTCAACTCACTAAATCGTGACCTGACTTGAGTACTTATCTGAGTGGAAAGAAATTGCCTTAGATCAGCTATTCATTCACATATCTTGGTTGTGTTTATGCCAGTGACTGTTCCTTTGCTATCCATCACTACTTTCTTTTGTCTCTCTAACCACTAAAAGTGTTTTACATTGCAGTTCTCTCAGTTAATCCTACTGATTTTAATAGTTAAGCTGAATATAGCAATAGCAAATACTAGCTTGTAGCAGTAATTGCGAGCTTGTAGAGCTCACTTCTGGCCCCAGGCAAGGATAATCTTTCTCAAGGATCTTCCGTGCATCTGCACAGAGTTGTTGGGCACCAGTTGTGCTCCTGTGTTGGCTGACATTGACACTACACCAGGAAAATAAGGCAATGCTACCGCCTTCCCTGCTTCTTAACACCTTTCCCCAGGGGGAGATAAGAGTGTCAGAATCACAGACAGTATTGCTTTGCTGCCAATATGGGCAGGAGAAGCTGCTTCCTACATGTGCTCAGTCAGGTAATAAGCATATCTCAGCCATAGCACAATATATCTGAGAGAACAATTTTATGAATTCTAATATTTCTCTTCCTTAGAACATTTTCATATTGAAAACAGCTCCTTCAAGTCCTGTTCCTTAAGATTTAGTCAGCCTGTACAAGTCAGAGTATTTTGTGTAGAAGCACAAGCAAAACCAGTGTGAGTGAGAAGGCAAGAAACATCCGTGTAACTGGTGGGTAATGCCCTTTGCTTGCCCTGTTAATGTGGTCTGGCAGCCAGGCTATCTCTGAGGGGGAGACTGTGGAAACAGCTAGATCAAGAAGCTGCATCAAGAAGAAACAGCATCAAGAATAGCAATGGAAGAAGAAGTCATGTTATAAATGTCCTTCCCCGTCTGTGGGGAAGGGCATTTTGTAAGGAAACATACAGAGTACCTGTGATTTCTTAGCATTTAGATGAGAGAGCTAAGCCAGTGCTCTGTGTTCAGTTGCAACCAGCTCCTGTGTCTATAGACTAGGAAATTTGTCTCTTTAAGGATATGGGGGCACTTTGGTTCTCTGGCTGTGTCTGTGAATGCAGTGCTATTCTGGGAGCTCCCTCTCACCACTCTACTTGTGTTTGCCTCATACACACGCCTAAAAGTCACATTCAGAAAGAGGAAGGAAATACTGCACTGTTACAGCCTCTTTTTGTACTCCTGGAATTTGCAAACACCAAAAATGCCCTCCAGCAAAGTAGTGCGATTGCTTTTTTTGCATTCTTTGTATGCTGTTCTTTACTGCATATTTCTAGTTATGATAAAGAGCATGACTATCGAATGAATAGCAGTAAGTGATTGGTATTTGAAAGGCTGCTTTGCCAAAAGAAGAGTTTGCTGCAGGTCTGCAAAAAAACTCTGAACTCATTTGAGTGACAGCGTCTGTGGATGTAGTTTTCAAAATTCAAAATAACCAGTTTAAACTGTAGTTTAAAATAGGTAAAAGGGATATTTGTGTAACAAAAATTTTTGAGAAATTCATTTGTTTTCAGAGATGGGTGAATATAATATAGCTAGATAGTTCAACCTCACATCTAACCTTCCCTAAAGTCCCAAAAGGACATAGATACGAGATTCCAGGTTGTGCTGAAATAGCATATTCTGCTCAGCAGGCTTAGAGACAAGTGATAGCAGTTCTTTTCAAATATTGTTGCCCAGGTGTTTGCAATTAATTTTTAGTTCATAAAGTGCTATATTGGTAGCAATACTGTGCTTGAGGCAACCCTCTTATGAGATTACACCCCTTGCAATGGTATTGAGAACAACTAGTACGTGTTGTCTGTAGTATGTGTCAGTTTTCTGTCTACAGTATCAAGGCTCATGCTTTGTGCCTTTTGATCACCGATTTAGGACCCAAGAAGAATGAATTCCTCATCTTCATAACTAAAGAAGCTTAGCTTCTGTAGCTTACGTGAGAAGACAGTATATTTTTCCATTTGTGAACTGCAGCCTGTTTTGAAACATTCACGAATTCAAATTTGTTCATTGCAAAYGAAGCAAGATTTTCCTTATCTTATTTCACCTGCAAAAGGAACGTGGCCTTAAAATTTTAATCAAAAAAAATGTACGTGGTTGTATAACACAACACAAGGTGCTACCTTCATCAAAGTACAAGAAGCTACAAGAAGCTTCATGCTATCATGAAGAAAATCAGTACACAAAAATCCTCCTCTTCCAACACACTAAAAAACATKCAAAATCAGAACATCAAAAAGTAGCAGTCACTTTGCAGCTTAAATATTCTGTAACTGACTTGTATAATTGTAGTTGTTTGTGGTGTGACTTGCAATGATGCCAAGTCACAGGATCCCTCAGCTTAATTCTAACTGCTTCTTTGCAGAGAAAAGATTTACATAAGACTTACACACCTTGGAAAGAGTAAGTAAAGAAGAAATAGACTTCTGTTGGAGAAGTGCATCAGTAGGGCAGAAAACAGTGTTCAGGCAAGGCAAAACCATGCAGCAGTTCTTCTGTAGAGGAGAGCAGAGGGATAGGTAGCCTTGAGAAACAAATGAGTCGAAAGTGTATTAGGATCATCACAGTGGAGAAAAAAGATATCATCAAAAGAAAAAAAATCCTCTAGAAATGCAGGACAGAGATGGAGGAAAGAAGAACATGAGGTGAAACGTGTTGGAGAAAAAAGGGAGAAAATGTAGTCACTGGTTTCAGTAAGGGATAAACACTTGGTACGTTAACAATGACATATGTTACTGTTTGCTTTAGCATTGCTTTTGTATGAAGTTGCTGAAGTTTTCAAAGGAAGATTTCATTCTAGCTTTCAAGCATTTTCAAGGAGTTTGCCTCTCACTGTAGGAGAGGTAAGCTTCCTGCTCTATTTTGAAAGAGAAAAGTTTGTTGAAGGTAATACTTATTAAATTATTTCCTTTGCAGTAATACCAATATCAATCCATCATTATTTTGCAATATTTCATATCATTACTTTATATCATTTTATATCATTATATTATTTTATATCATTATATTATTTTATATAATTAATTCACTGTGCTTAGGAATTGCATGCTTCTGAAGGGCTGGAGCATTAGTTTGTCCAAAAACTTTGAAGATAAAGAACAGACCAGATGAAATAAGATAGTTTCCCTGTGGAAGACAACCTTTCCTTCATTACCCCGTTTTATTATTTCTTATTTATGATTTTTGGAGGCAATCAAAAAAAAAAAAACCAAAACAAAAGAAAATATGTCCATACTTAATGTCATATCAAGAGAAGAGATAAAACATAGTCAGTCAAGCAATTCATTCAACTTTGAAATAACATTCTGAAAGTTAACTGAGATGTGAGAAATTAAGATTACCTGCGCTTGACCTCTAGCACATACATTCTTTTATACTGTAAATATCTGCAGTCCCATCCAGTATAGCCATACAAATGTAATGTCTTCTACCTTTTGGAAGTTACAGTTCTTCAGAATTTTGGTGGTCTCAACAGGATGTAAATAAATCCCTCTAAAATTGTGAATGTGTGCTGGGTCAAATCCTGCCATAAGTTTTATTCATGGATTATATGAGATGTCACTGATCGCTTAAGTTAAAAGACTCAAGTTTAGCTTTCAGGCTGTTTCAGTTTTTGAAAACATCTTCAATCCTTTTCTGCAGATTTATTTCCTAATAATTTTTCGCTCTTTCCATGCATTTTCTTATTCAAGGTCAAACTTAATCGAGAGCATAACACTTTGTAATTTAGGGGTGTTCTGAGTCAGGCCAGAATTCCTTAACTTGGGACTGTTCTTATGTATTCCCATTGCCTTGGAGTTAATCTTGTCTAGCTTTCCAAATACATTGAATTTTAGCAAGAGTTTTAAGTCAAGTTCACACTCTTCTAAAGCCTCTTGTTATGTCTAGTTATCTTTTCACTGGTTCCAGGAATGTGCAGGCTCATGAGTAGCAGAACAAAGTGTGGCTATGCTTTCTGAACATGAATCTTAAAAAATAAATGCTTCCTATCAGAATTGGTATTTGTTTCAGAGAACCAAGACCATATTTACTCTYCACTCGGCAGACTATTTAGGATCAGTATTTGAGGTCCAACTTCTATCTATTGGCTTATCAAGATCTGAGCTGTTGCATAAATTTTATATATGTAGAGCATAAATTTTATCGCTTGTTGCTGAAGACAATGTCCCAGATTGGTCTCTGGATAGTGGCTGCAGCTAATGAAGAAATAACATGAGAAGATTTGGAAGGAACCATACTTTTGTCCTCTTTCTTGAGCTCTTGTAAGGTTCTTTTTAAAAAGTAGCAGTGGCACTTGACCGTGACAGCGGGTTTTTTATCTAAAAAAAAAAAATCCCTGGAAATCTGTGTTAGCAGTAGGAAAGTCATTAGCTGCCTTTGGATTTGAAGTTATTACTATGACCAGAAAAGTAACCATAGGTGTTTCCATATCTACTGAGTTTTCCTACATCAATGATTGGATCTGGGGAAAAAGAGGAGATATTGAGGAAGGGATTTATTTCATACTGCAGCCTTTTATCCCTGTGGCCTGCGTTGAGGTTTGTACTGCCCTGCCTTAGAATGATTCCCATCCCGGGAGCAGGAACAGAGAGCAGTCTGCATGCAGCAGAAAGGCCTTCCATACTGGGGATGTTCTCTGAAGAGGCCTTAGGGCAAGTGTAAATTAAGCCTATTATGCTTAACTTCATCATCCATCCTCATCCTATGCCATGAATAAGTATGGCTGGTCGGTAAATCTAGCCCATTGTGTCTGGATTACATTAGCTGAACCAAATGCTTGGGCTTTTGTTTGACTCATTCATACCAACATCAGAACATTGAGTAAGAACAACAAGTCTAAAACAAAAAACACAAGCATTTAAAAATATTGCTCCCACAGACTGGAACCCCAAGTGTGTTTTCTGTAAACAATTTGAATAAATGTAACTGGATTTTTGACCAAATTCTTTCCCCTGAAGGACCTTTTGAAACAAAAACAAACTGAGCAAAACAAGCCTTGGTGGGATGGGCCTATGCCCATTTTCATGTAAATTGATGACAAAACTCAGAGCAGGAAGGCAGCAGCGTGCAGGGTCTGGGGTACATTGTGTTCTGCATGCTCCAAGTCAGCTTGCCAAGAGTGATCTAGAACTGAAACAAGGACCTCTTTTTACCAGGGCACAGGAATGGAAGTCGTGGCTAATCTGAAATAGTCCAGCCCCTTGAAAACAATAGACTGTCATTTTGTCATCCTGATTGTGCCTGGTTCTCATCCRTATGGGCGGCCTATGTCACTGGGTCAGGAGGGCAAGACACTTTGAGAACTGTCCTTTCTCATGTGGCCCATGGATTGTCTGTAGTTTACAGTCCCCTTTACCTCCTTTGCTGTGGGCATCTCAGCTGAGGTGCAGAGGTTTTGGCTTCTGCTCTCAGCTACTGGGAGAACTGAACAGGTTCAGGAGGCTAGAATCAATTCTTTCTCACCCAGGTTTTCAGCGTGCCTCCACAATTACTCAAAGCATGCAGAGCTTAGCTAGTGCTTGGGAAAGTGCTTGCAGAGGCTTTTCTGAAAAAAACTATTTTTGTGTGAATGTGCCTTATGTTGTGGGATTGCAAAAATGGAGGCAGGATTTACCAATTTCTAGCATTAAAAAAAAATCAAAGGTAAGGCAAAGCTTTGCTCATACTAGCTACATGAATTTAATTTAATGAGGTGGCTTTTGTGAAATGCTAGTGCAGTTACTGTAGATGCTCTATCATTGAATAAAGTCGGTCTTCTACCTGAAGCACAGCTGAAAATGAACTTGAGTCMTGCTGTATAGCATCATGCTTGAGCTTCAGGAAGGGAAACCTGGTAGAAGTTTTACAGACTATTAAGAGTACTACTTGTCAGGCTTTTTATTTAGCCTCATATATGAAAGATATTCCTTTATTTCTAAACCTTTGCATTTGCATTTCTTTGATATGAAATACTTGTGAACTAACTAGAGAACAAAACTGTAAGTTCAGCAGCCAAGAGATCCTTGATTTATTAACGCTGAGTTTCACAGGCCGATTTGCAGCATCTCCTCCTACTGAATATAACAAGGGCAGCACTCAGAGGCAGAGATTCACAATGAAGGGCCCGTTCCTTCAAGCTGCACTAGTGGTTTTTCACACACATCTTGTTAAAGTCCAAGGCATTCATTACTGAAATAAGAGTTTTTRTTGTGGAAGAAAAAAAGAAAAGATGCAAATGCTGATCCTAAGTGACTGCTTAAAATCAGAAGCTGACATGAAAAATGAACTGGGTAGAACAATACAGGCAAATGTATGGCTGTTAATAGATTTTCTTAAGAACTATTGGACACATATACACCAAAAATGATATAAAATCTGTGTGGTGAAACAGTAATGAGCAATAATTGTGATGGAAGTACACAAAGCGCTTAAGATACAATAAGTGATTATTTTGGGATTGTCCGCTATAGTGTCCCATTAAGACTCTTAAAAGGAAATTCAAATTGCTAAAGACATTCTGTTACCTAGTTATTCTAAATATAATTTTTGCACAATTAACTATTTAGATCAGTAATACTTTCCTAATGATATCTTTGCAAATAACTCTTTATGGGTAAGCATTTTAATTTAATTGCGTAGGAATCTCAGAGTAATATTTGTAATGCTTATTAGATTCTTAGAATCTAATTAGAAGTCTAAGGATACTCATGTGCCTTTTTTGGTGTATGTAGATGATTACAGCCTGCAGATTTCTGTGAAACAAATGTGTTTTTACTGTCGTACTAGACTAGGGGCATGTGAAAAAGAGCCTGCTTTTGTTCAGCAGGCTTAGCAGACTCCTCATTGGAGAAACTGCCATGCACAGAACTGGCCACTTAGGCTATGTTGGCAGTTCGAAGGCTTTGAAAATGCAACTGCACTGCAGATGTATACCAGCAAAGCTCCTTGCTGCAAAGTGCTTAAAGCTGTTTGTCAGATGGAATTAATTGTTCTGGTCAAAAAATAACAATACTACTTCTAGCTGAGGACTTTTATCAGCTCAGGTGATGGTAAGAAGTAATGCACTGATAGAATTTGCTGATACAGACTAGGCCTTAAACAAAATTGTTGTGCAGAATAAAGGCCAAATTTCCGTTTCTTTTACTCTTGAAACTTTCACTGTCTTCTCTGGAAGCCATCTGTGAATATCCTCCTTGATGTGCAGCGGAGGAAGTCATGGTGTATACCGCACTGTTATACCAAACCTCACGCTCAGGTTTTTCTTTAGCAGGAACCCTACTAAACATGCCCTGGTCTGATCAAATTTAAGGAGGTGTTTCCTTTTCTCTGGATGACCAGTAAGATAAACAGCAGTTTTCAGTTCTGTAGGTTCTTAAGATAAAAACAAAGTACTAGCAAACAACAGACTGTATTCAAAGGATAGTCAAGACAGTGGAGAAGGTTCCAGGGACTTCAGTGGCTGTTCTAATGATCAGTTCAATAAATAAATAAATAAAAAGAGAGACTAAATGGACACTTCAGTGCCCAGTTTCTCCCGAAAAGCCTTTCTAATACTGTAGAGAAAATTTTTTCTTCCTTTTTTTAATCAGAAAATTAGTTTTACATGGTATTTGTCAAAAATTCAGATACCATGGGCAAACACTGTACACATGCTCTGGGACATAGGATGTGGTTGCAGTTACACAGTCTCCTCCCTTTACCTCCTGATATGACAGAAGCCAACCCTGTGTTTATATTCTTAATTTCTTCTGAAAATTCTCAGGCTTACACTTAAGCAATATATATGTGGGCAGAGATTTAACAGACCTAACTACAAATATGTTGTTATAGGAAGATAAAACATAGAATGACTAGAACAGACTTTTGTTTTCAGACTAGCAGTAATATGTTCATTAACACTACCCAACTGTGATGTTCCTTCAATGCTAGATGCAAATCCTTGTCGTATCATTGGAGATCCCTTACAGTGTGGAAAAAAGCAGTCAGTCATATGTTTCCTCCTTGTCTTTTCTTTATATTCCCATAAGTTTCTCCTCTCACCAAGCTGAAATATATACCCATGCAAATCTGTCACCTGTAATCTATCAATTCATGAGCAGGATCTTTTTATGATGGAAGAACATAAGATGAAGTAAGATATCATCTATAAATATGAAAACATATCACTTTTTTAATGTTTGAGATTAAAGGCAGATTTACAAAGCAAAACAGTATGGTATTCTACTAAAGTGTTGCATCTGGAATTAGCTCAATATGTGAAAAGATTATTCTCCTTTCAGAAATGAGCTAACTTGATGTTTTTAAAATATTTGCTCTTTAGCAGTCTTTGGATACTTCTAATGCCTTTTTAGGTACCCCTGAATCTAAAGGACTTTCTTTTTCACTTGTTCATTACTTAATTTTTCTATATTAATCAGTTTAATATCTGATTTTTCAAGATTTCCTCACAATTCTGGAATTTTAGCAATGTAGATATTTTTCTATTGCCCAAGGCAATAATGGATGTGGTGTGCAAACACTGCTTTAAAGAGGGTGTCTGTCTGCCTGATTTACATATTTTAAAAGTATTAAGATCAAAAGTAATGAGAATTTAATCCATATGGCATGTAAAAGATAAATAGGAATATTAATACTGTATCAAATACTAATTAAAGGAAACACCAGTCCTATTTTTAAAATCTTGCATGCAGATGAGAAAGAAGTCATTGCAAAGTTAAGATCTGATTCTCAAAAGAAATTAAGAATTAACAATTTTCAACCACAGTAAGTAATTTTTAACTAAGTATGAGCCTGTGAGTTCATATCGTAGGGCAAGTTCTGCTTTCAGTACTTTGCAGTATCCACTGCAATACCACTTTCTGTGAAAATATCTCAGATCACTCTAAAAATAAAATCATCACTGGCTTTTAAGGTGGAGATTCATTTTCATTAGCCACAAGGCTGGAATACAGATGCTTTGCAACTTACCAGGGTATAGGTCACAGAGCTCAACCATAAAACAGACCTATTTATGGGAATCCTGATAGATTGTGATCAACTCACATAGACAAATTGTAACAGTGAGTGAAAAATATTACTTCCTGCGTCATAGAAGAATTCTTTCCTGGGCAAAAGTAGTCATGATGATTCATGAGTTTGTTAAGTCTCTAAACTGGCTAGATTTCTGTAATTCACTGTTCTGGAATTTATAGTTGAAAGTATCTTGTGATGTGTGTTACCAGCATGGAGCAAATACTCTCCAACTGGAACTAGAAGCTGCAGGGCTGTGCCAGCCTAACAAGCCATACAGGCAYGTGAACTTGACAAGACATAGGAGATGCCTTTAGTGTATCATGATCAATAAGGCTGTAGACCTTGAATTCTGCCGGGTCTTTGTCATAAATATTAAATGATAGTGTATGCTACTACCAGAGGAATAGTAAGCTTACAATGAAAAGTTACCTTTGAATGATGGGAAAAATAGACAGTTTATAACAAAATTTGCTGATATTGCAGGATCTTAAATGTCAGATGATAAGCTGTATGGGTTTACTGATGCAGGCTAAGGAATGGTTTGAGAATATCTAAATGAATTAATTTCCTTTGTTCGTAGTTGGTAGGGTGCTTATACACCAAAACTGTCTTGATAGACGGTGGAGTCTGCCGAAGTGGAGAGGAAAGTCTGAAATGTTGTTCCTTGCTCACAGTCTTCTGAACTACTCGGATTCTAATTCCTCGTGTCAGTCTCTGCTTCCTTTCTCTTTCTGTGGCAACTACAGCAAGTAATTATTATCAAAAAGAAAGTCCTGCAAATGGAGAAGCAGTGTTCTGTCTTCCCAGGTGAGGTAGTGGTGCAGTTGTACAGGCAGTAGAATAATCCAAAGACTGAATAAGCCTCCAGTGTTGCTGTTGCATCTGCCACATCAGAGGGGTCAGGACAGGGTTCTTTTGTTGGTGCATCAGCAAACCACAGTTGTTATGCAATCTTCAGTCCATTTTTCATAGCGCTACTGTTCAAGGGTAGATGGCGCAATGGCACATCAAACCAGTGCCAGTTTTCCTTGTATATGTGGTGCAAAGTTATCTGGAAAGTGTCCTTTTCATGCAACAGGAAATTTGATGTAAGGAAGAAGGGCAGTCACTTGAGAAAGAATGTGGATGGGATTTCTGTAGCTCTGTGTAAAGTCAATTTTGCTGATCAGCCAAATGGTGAGTGGGGCTATAGACCCATCTACTTTTTGTCCTCTTCCAGAAGATGCTAGGTGAATGCAGTCAGTGCATACTGTGGCCCTCCCTGACAGCCAGTGAAAGGACGATTTTACACAAGGACACTTCCCACTCCTCCATGTAGAAAAAGATTAGTTTTGTCCTGAGTGATGTGGTTTTCTTTTCCAATCATCCTTTTAAATATCTGGCTAGAGTACTAGAAGCTCTGTGCTTTCTGTTGGGAAAGGCCTCCCTGCGATAGAAGGATATGGTTACATTCACCAAAGTTYTTCCATGGACTGCCAGGTAGCTGCAGGGCCTTATATTCCAGGCATGTTTGCTTCCATTTCCTTTCCTGCGGAACAACTCAGGTAGTGTTTAATGGTTCTGTATATTTTGTAAAAGACCCTTTAAATATTAAAGAGAGTTTAATTTTCCAGCTGGAAAATTAAAACAGAGAAGCATTTCATCAAATGCTGCATCCAATCTTGAAGCAATTTTGAAATGTTAACTGAAAAAATCTATCCGCCTTGGAGCACTTCTGCATCAAACATTCCATGAAAGTATTTTCCTCAAACTCTTTAATTATTTCCAAGTATTAAACAAGAAGAAACAGGGCTTTTCCAAGTGTTGGTGATGATCTAAAGCAGCTAATGTCAAGTTCAGTTTTAAAAAAGAAAGAAAGAAAAACAAAGAAGTGGTACATAGTTGTGCTGGGGGGAGACAGGTGTCACTCTTATCATCAGCCTAGGCTGACATGCTGCTGATGGTATCTCATGTTCAGACAGAAGAGTCAGGCACCAAACAGCCGAAGATACTCTCTCTCTCTCTCTCTCTCTCTCTCTCTCTCTCTCTCTCTCTCTCTGTTGACCTTTGGAGACAGGATGTGGAAAAGCAAAGATGAAAAACTAATCAAATTAGTAATTTTGGAGATAAAATAGTCAGGAGCTACCGTACCTTCCAATGTTCCGTCCATGGCCTCATCTTGACTTACATTTTAAATGTTTTCTAATAGGCCATGGAAGAGGCTTCATTACCCTTGTCAGAACCAGGGAAGGTCAGAGTGGTGATTGATTGTTTTTATTTGGAAGAAGAGTAATCATCTCTCCCCTTCGAGATAGGAGAATTTCATAATGAGGGAGGTCTTTTCATTCYTGTAGTGCAGAGAGTATGGTGTGTGCATAGATATGTTTAGGCTATAGGGCTGACTGTCTCAGATAGGAGGACTCAGCTCAGGTTAGGAATAAGATTACCGTAGTGCCTTCCAGGAACTCAGTGATTAAAAGTTTATTATGGAAGTTTGCTGTGATTCTGGACCCAAATGCTTTCTTTGCATCCTTTGTCTTTTGTAGTTCTTGTCTCAGTAACTCTTGTCTCCGTTCTTTAGGTGAAGAAATTCATACAAGGACTTCTTAATCTTTCTTATGAGCTTGAAAGATGTCTCTTGTCTTTAGGGGGAGAATCAGAGATCTGAAATTCCTGTCTCCATCATATTCATCTCAAAGGGTATGTTAGTTGTRCAAATTACTGTCTTCTGGGTGGGCAACGCTGGTTCAAACCAAAGGAGGGGAATCAATAGCGGATGGCATGAACTGCTGAGGTTGGCTGAATGTGTAAAGATGGTCTTAGTAAAGATACCTGTTCACAGAATGCAAAGATACCTGTTCCCATCAGACAGGCTGGTAGGGGCATGCTTTTCAATTATGTAATTTCTCATAATGTGTAATTTCAAAACTATCATATACAAAGAAATTAAAATGCAGCTAACTACTGGCTCCTGAAAATAGGCTCAACATGGTGACGAGCAAGCAAATTCAAACATAACAGCTTAACTGAACTCTAAGATGGCCACTGAGCTGCACTTTAATGAAAAGGCAGAGCTGCAAACAGTAGTGTGTGTGTCTTCTTTGGAGTGTCTTAAATTTGGAGCATCCTATCAGTAAGGATTGTGAGAGTAAAGATTACGAGAGAAGCTTCCCTTTCTTGTGTGAAAACATTTGTAGCAGAACTTCAGCTTCATAAGGACTAGTGCTGAAAACTGCCAGTGAGTGTCTGAACTACAGGAGGCAACAGAACAAGGTAGCCTGGCTTCCCAGAGCTCTGGCAGAGTCAACAGGGCTGTGACCATTTTAGTATCTCCCRCAATTTGTTAAGCTAGGAAACTGTTGACTTTACCTATGCCATGAGCTGATTCTGTGGGAGATACAGCCATCCAAAAGGTGACAAGATTACACTAGTAGTAATACATAATGTTGAGTTCAGAGCATTTAGAGATGGGACCTGTTCATTGCTGGATGTATCTTTGGTGGCCTATGCTCAGCACACTCACCTGCACTGTAGGAGCATAAAAGCTGCTGCTGCATATTACAGACCATTTTCCCTGCCAATCCCTTATCTAGGAATAGCTCGACTCCACAAGAGCAGAAGTTACAAGAGTGGAAAACACATATCTCACAAACCTAAGGCCGGTATAGGCATCACATGAAAGTGCTGTGAAATACAACTGTCTTGGGGCCTGTTGTGGCTTTGTGCAAAACTTTTAAGGCAACTCCAGCTATTCTGTTGTCATTTTGTGGTTTAGGAATCTGCCAGTGCTGCTCCAATCAAGGAGTAAATGGCACTTGCGAAGAAACTGCTTTATAGTGCTGTAGCCAGTATATATGTGGAGGGCAGATTTTGTTCTCTCCTTAGTTCTCACAAGCAAAGTCAAACTGCTTGGAATTTGCTCAGGATAAAGGATGAATTTTACCCTGAAGGAACAGGGAAGCAGTATAGATTTAACATATGGAACCATATGTCATTGTATTGTTTCCAAATGTTTCTGTTTGAGCTTTTCCCCTCCATTGTGGACAACTTATTTCACCACGCATTGTCTAAAGAAGAGGAGAGTTTTATGTTCTCATTCCTTTTATTAAGCCACTATTAAAGCTGTATCAGTTTCATAATACTCTTTGTCAACATTATTTCATCCTTTGTTTCAAACATGCACACCATAAGTGTGGTTTGAGGCAAGTGCTTTGAATATGTTGTTCAGACACTGTCAAGTCAGTGACAGGAATGAGAATACAAACAGAGATGGTCCTAATCCATCCCTATCCCAAAAGACTCTGCTTAGTTGTAAGGCTATTAACAATTAAACCAAGAATTTTGCTGAGCCTTATTAGAAAGAAGTCAGCACTGACATTTGGATGTGAGTCCGAGAAAACTAAACGAGTGGGTTCTATCCTCTCTTTTCTATTCAAATCAGTGTCTTCGTGTAAGGTAAATAGAGCTGCTCTGTATCTCCCTCTTCTGCTATGATTTTCTACTCCAACCCTGGAGAAGAGCAGTGGTGTCCAGTGACATCTGTTCTAAATCATGCTTTGGAAAAAATGTAAATACGGAAAACTTGAGGTCAGGCCCAGATGGAGCACTGGGCCAGCTCCCATCTGAGATTGTTTGATGTAGGGGAACCTTCTACAGTCAGAGCCATCAGTGAGGGTGGCAAAAAAGACCCTTAAGTTTGAGTTTTCTGTGGATTTGTTAAGAGGCATTATAATTATTAAAGGCTTTGCTGAGTCTGCAGAGTCTGTGGTTGGGCCACGCTGGCCTCTTTTCCTCATGGCTCCTCTGCAAAGAGGATGTGGTGAAGGGACTGAGGGGGGCAGAGGCTTCATGCTACCCAAAGGAGAGTGGAGATGAGTCCTCCGTGACCTTTGGAGATGTACTGGGGTAGACAGCTCCAGCTCCAGTCAGTCTTATACTCATCAGGTTTTTTATAATTAATTTTTCTTTGTGTCTAATTTCAATGGTGTCAGAGTGTCTGTGTGCTGCAAGCACCAACTTTGTGGTTCCTGGATATTTCCTATATCTGAATCTGCCAAATTTGACTCAATCACAATTTCTTTGCACAATGATACTTTCATTTAAACTATGTGTTCATAGGACTGTTCAAAGACTAAAACAACATTGCAGGAACAATTGCTAAAGACCACATTTGTAAAGGACTTAAAGTGCCTGAAAGAATCTGCTGATGTGTTCATCAGTTGGCTTCAGCAGACCTTAGATTCACAAGTTCCTTAGAAAATCTTCCTAGATAGATAGATAGATCTTTACCTTGTGTAAGGGGGGAGTAAAGCTGTTGTTTTGTTTTAACACACTCTGGAGTCTAAGGTGTTTTGGCACTGTTCTGAGCTCTGTTGTTTCTCCAATAATGGTGAAAATGAAGCTCTCTTGGAAAAAACAGTTGGGAAGCAGAGAAATTTTAAGTGAAAACTAGTTTTAAAATGTGGAGTTGGCATACATTTTACATTTTTATCAAGTGTGTATTTACCAATTAGTCAACAGCCTGAGCCAGTGGATTTAATGATCTTCATGTGATTTACGCATAGCTTTATTAATTGTGCCGGTAGGGATAAATGCTGGATACAAATAGATGCAGATGTGTCAATACTTTCTCCTTTAAGTAATACTACTTTTTTATCATTAAACTACTTTATTTTTAACTACTCCACATGTTGGGAAATGATATTTTCCTACTTTACAGTACTGTCCTTCTGAAGGTAAGGCTCAACATTTTCACCTGCCCATATTTCCACTGGCCTGGGCTATGCTCAAAGCAAATGTAGAAGTCAGGAACAGAAAACATTTTCTCCTTCTCCCCTTTCTCCCGTTAGTAGAATGTACATTAAATAGTAAGTAGGCCACAGAAACAGAGAGCATGTGATTGACTTGAGATCATGGTAATTTGAACAGTCAAAGGAAAAGGGGGCCAGCACCTGGCTTTCAGTCTGTGTTTCAATGAATATTTAACTGCGTTATGCAAAGTGGGACACTTTCAACAAATGAGGCTGAGAAACCTATCTAAGAATATTTTCTAGTCCAGCAGTTAAGTTACTCTCCTGAGAAACATGATGTTTGAGTTCAGGTCCCTCTACCAAATCAGTTAAAGGAGGTGTTTGAAGCTACATGTTTCACAACCTAAGAACATGGCCTAATCACAGAGATTTTGGATATCGGTGGTGGCAGCACCACCTCCTTTGTTTTGGGAAAGGAGTCCCCTTGTGACAAAATCAAAATGTTCTGTTTTTGAGATGCCAAAATGAATTGTTTCAACATCTCTGAAGTTTTTTTCATGTTATTTCAGCTGAAACTACTAGCTAACATGACCTGAATTCACAAAAAAAAAAGTTTGTTGCCCTAAAATTCCACTATTAGTGAAGAAACAATGTACTGAAAAAGAAGCCTAGACAGTTTCTAACTCAGCTGCAGTTTTTGTAGTAAAGCCTGAGGCTTTCTGAGGAAGCCTATTAGTACCTGTGGATCACTGTTCTCACTGGCACACTTCGCTTCCTGATGGATATGGTCTCACTGGAAATCCCTCCCTTTCAGAAATAAGAAAGGGAGCAATTTGAGTACCCAGAGCTGAAAGCAGACTTGAATTTTATCAATATGAAATGCTAATGGTTAAAAAGTAGAAATACCTTTCACATATCCTTAATCACTTTCATCCATTAAACTTCATATGGACTTTATGCAAGTAAGCCCTGGACTGTTTTTAAAGATAAACTCCCTTATGCACACTGGTGAGGCTAGCAAGACCATTTTATTGACTTTGAGCTCTTCATGTCTCACATTCAAGCCAGTAGTTTGGAAGACTTTCTGATGTATCAAAAAAAACCTGATACACTTCATTGGGATATTGGGATTTCAATAACTTTTTTTTTTTTTTTTTTTTAAATTCATTGGTGCCAAAAATCTCATTTTTTTGATGTATACTAAATACTGGCATAGTCCTAGACTTTGCTGGATTTTAGAAATACTTCTGGTTGCCAGTGTGGTTACAGTTGACAGGAGCAGAACATTTCTTATCCACAGGTTGCCATGATTTATACATAGTCAGTCAAAATTATTAAGGTGTCTGGAAGGCGAAAACCAGTGTTACTTGCTACCTGTTCTGTGGTTTAATGAACACTGAACATGTCATGCTGAGGCCTTCTGAGTTAGTATACAGATCTCTGATTAAATATTAGTAACTACAAAAATACCTTAAATTCTTTAAAAGGRTGAAAAATGTCCATTTGTAGGTAGAATTACTAGTTTTGTTCCTTTGACTCTTACATGGAGTAAAAGCTTTTGCCTCCTCTTCAGTGATGTGATACAACAGGGGACATTAGACRTTTACTTCTGACTATTTTCACCATCCAGAAATCAGATCCGAAAAGGTAATCAGGTGTGCTCTCTCCACTCTTTGGTCCTCTTGGCTCCTTGGCTGATCTTCTGCCATATGTTTCAGTACACGGATGAAATCTGATGGGCTTAGCCTCCATTCTGTGGGCTGAGATTCATAGCTAGTGCTTGGACCTCGACTCTTTCTTGAATAATGGCACAAAGTTGCTACTATTCCGTGGGTAAGAGGGTCAATAAATCACATAGCTCTTCCTAATATGATTGACTGTCTCTCTCCATATGTGTCTTGAGCACCAATGAAGTAGGTAATGATAGTGTTTAAAATATCATCATTAGACATCTGAATTTAACACTTCAGCAGAGTGATTGGGAAATTAATTCCTCTCAAGGCTAATGTGGCAAGTTCTGTGTACATTCAAACTGATATCATACTCCTGGCTGCCCGTAGCGATGAGGGAAAGAAAAAGGACGGATGTGATGAGGCCATTTGTTCTTTGCTGTCTGGTGTAACAGATACCTTTTCATTACAGAACACAGAGTAGCTGTGCAGCCTGACGGCTTTTATCCTACCCGGGAAGAGTTTATTTCAAAAGAGTTACTGGTGTTATCTCTAAAAATATATATGTGCAAAATACACTAGGACTTCACGTTCCCAAAAAGCTACCTAAGGAAAATGTCAATGTTTATATCTCTGCATGAACTTTCCACATCTAGTACTATAGCAAACACATGCAGAATCCAAAAAAAAGAGTATACAGTTGATCTCAGTTCATATATATTTCAGTAATAAGTAATTATGATTATTACTTTTATTATGTCAAGTCTTTTTCTGAACAACATAATGTTAATATAATAATGAAAGAACAATAATTTGTTTCAAACAAATATGGGTAATATGTTGATACTAATAAAAAGGGATATATCTTTAATATTTTATTTTAAAAACTATTGCTTCAGTCATATAAGTCCACACATGCTCCATCATTGTGCAGTAGCATAACACATTGACTTCACATAGACTGTTGGCATGTGTAAGTATTTGCAGTAAAAACTGAAAATCTTGTTTTGCAGGATGTGGTGTTGCAGACCATTTTTTTTTTCCTAGAAAAATGCATTTTCAGAGAAAAAAAAACCTCTTTGGCACCTCATATTTTTGTGTCTGCTTTTTGAAGTCCCAAGTAATGCAAAATCACCTAATCAAAAATGAAATGCGTGACGAGAGGAAGATAATTTCCTGTCACTCTACCTTGTGTAAGCAAACAATGAACTGTAGCATAAGGTCCACAAGTCATATTTCTTTGCTTCTTGCTGTATTATAATTTTTTTTTAAAATGATAATTTATGGGTCTCTTTGAAGTGACTTATTTTGTACATTATTTGAAAACATAAGTTTTGCCTATTTTCTTCAGTTTACTTCTGTCTACTCACAAGCCTGCATGTTCAATTAAGTTAGATGATGTTGAGCACCTGCATGAGGAATTGATACTTCTCATGAAAGCAAAAATCAATCATGTGCCTATTTTATTGAAGAACCTAACATCAGAATTTTTCATCAAAGATTAGACCAAGTACTCCTACATGTTAATGTGTGATTGCAGAAAGTGAATGGCTCTCAGTTATCTCTGAATTAAAATTGCTTCATGAGTTCGTTCAAGTACTGTRTAGGTAGAAAGGGTGTTGGAATTTTTTAGATTCATTATGTTTTCTACAAATGAAGAGAAATGCTTATTTCTGTCTGCCCCTAGCCCTTTACTTTTTAAGGCCTTTTAGTTATTGAAATAATTAAGACAGTCCTCTCTAAATGGAGGAGTTTAAAATTCTATTTTACATTTCCATTTTAATCTTATTTTTCTAACCTTCATTAATATCAATGTGKTTTTTTTCCCGTGTGTTCATATGCTTAGGGTTGCAGCAGGCTTTGGAAGCTGATTCTAGTAGTGAAGTTATATATCAATGTTAGCATTGATATGAGCATCACTGCTGAGGGCAGGATATTGTCATTAATATTATGACATTATTTTAGTAGCAGACTTTGATGAATCTATTCACAGTGGTAAAGCTGATTATTAGTGTTTTTCTCCAAGGAAAGGTTGATGTAGAATAAGTTATGATAAAAAATTATGATACAACTGCTCAGCTCATGCCATTACTGTACAAAAGTGCTCAAGCTGGATATGAATCAGCTCCTGGAAGCAGTGTAGCTTGATGAGTGCAGTGCTGTGCCTAAGCTAATTAATCGTACTAAAAAGCCAAGCGGGTTATGGAAGAGAATTATATGAATATGGCCATACTGCCCTGATCACCAAGAAAGACAAATCGGAACTGGCTCAGGTGTTTTTGCATGACACTGCATGGCAACAGGTGCACTTGCAAAGTGCTGGTTTATTCATTCTCTAACTCTGAATGGTCCTTTTTAGTTAACTGCCACTGGGAATTAGTGCACAGTGACTAATAAAGTGTTAATTCACAACTTTTCTTGCTCTGCTGTACCCACAGTCCCAAGTATAGAGTTATGGACACAGAATTTGGTGGGGTCATATCACAAGCTAGTTCTACAGGGGTATGTAATTTTATTGCCAACTGAGAATACAGTCCAGAGTTGCAAAAGAGAGTCTTAAAAAAAAAAAGTGCTTTATTGGGTTTGAGCATCCCAATGTTCAAATTCTCTCTAGAGCTCCCTCAGTTGTCTTCAAATCTCTTTTCTGTGTTTTCTAAATATAGTTTCCTACTCCTGGAAACTCCCATCTACCTTTACATCTTAATAGGACCAAAGTTAATGATCTAACCTCACTCCTCCTAAGTCTTGAAATAAGGACCTAATTTCTGTACATGTCGAACATGTGATTCAGGACCTGAGTCACTAATAGTTTCTCATTCAGTTTTGGAAAGAGAAGAACATCTAGGTGCTCTTTTACAGGACACATTTATCTTTGAAGTATGAAGATTTTTTTTCCAGTATTCCTTATTTTTCTAATTCTATGTCATTGGCTGGATAGTTTGGTTGTGCTTCTTCAGTTTTTCTTTCAGAATATTCCTTGGGAACTTACTGGCCTACGTTTGATTTATAGTCAGTTCTGAACCATCACTAATTGTAGGTCTAGTGTTAGGAGTCCCAGAGGCAGTTAACACCCTCTTTAAAGGAATGGATCGCTAGCATTTAACGTGCATAGGTCAGCAGCATTAGTCTCCTTCATCTGGTCAAGGCTCCATGCTTCCAGCATTCACATATGTCAGACCAAATCACTGCAGCAATATTGGGAAACATGTACTTAAGTACTGGCATTTTTGCTGTTTTCTGTTAAGCTTTCTTGAATATTTACTTTAAGAGTTATTGCTGCCAACTACCTTGAATTCAGGAAAAAAAGAGAGAACTTCTTTCTTAATGAAGAAATCTACTGAGAGTTTTATCTTGGGCTTCTACCATTTATTCTTTGAAATATATGCTGAATCTGCTACACTCAAATTCGAGCTACTAGTTGTACCAGTATGAACCCGTGGATTCAAGCCTTTAGATATGCAAATTATGTTTCTGTAATGAACAAAACCTTAGAGACTGTTCTGTTGTGGTTCCACAGAGCCTTTATTGCGCCTCATCATTATGCTAAATTAATACAAATTTCCAGTGTGTCCAGAATTCAAAGTCAATCAAGTGGCTTAATCCCTGAGGATGTGGGATAAAAATACTAKTATTGCAGTTTGGAAAAAGGTGAGAGATTATCTTTAAAAGAATCCTGGTGATATGCTAGGACAGCAGCTCTGAGACATGTGCACACTCTGAGCCATATCCTAACTGAGTATGAACTTAGAGCGCGGCTCCGTCCTGCTTTGGATTGCACAGAGCAACTCCCTCCATTCGTGTGATGCATTTTTGGCATCTTCAGCAGTTGGCTCAGTAGGAAGGCAGTATTAGAAAGGTATTTGTGATTTGTTACTGGTCTCTAATGCAGTGAATGTTTGACTTTTTATTTTTAAAAGTTAATCGCAGTGTTTATGTTTTCTGTTTGTTTCATCTTTTCCTACCATCTGCTTTGCCTTTTCAGCTAGACTCTACAAGATGAACCAGTGCCAAGGGTCCAGTGAGTTTTCTGAGGCATGCTAGCACGTGATGTGCAGCTCTGGTTAAATCCACAGTCTGCAGTTTAAAAACTTTTACTTTAGCAAGTCCAAATGTATTCTAGGTAATATCACTGAAATTGATGATACTGTCATGGTATTTAGGGTTTGTATTTTAAATTTCCCAAAGCTCTATAATCAATCAGATTGATCATATTATCAGTCTAACTCTTCTTTGAAGGAATATTCATCTTCTTTTCTCACAGAAATAAGAAGTCATTCCATTGTTGATGTTGTATTTGTAAAGAATTTCCTTAATACCTTTGTTTCTAAGCAATTATTAAAATTTCCCAGACCTCTAAAATGAGATAGGATTTTACTGTGGAAGAGGAAAGAACAATACAATCACCTGAGATCCTTTCTGATCATATTCTTTTATCTTTTTTAAACAAATAAACTACTTCAGCACCCCAATTTCTAGCTAAAACATAATGCTATTGGGCTTAGCTTTCATCACAAGAACAGGATGGTATCAGGTCAGATGGTGCTTGCTCAGGCAGGTCTCCTAGAAGCTGAAAATGTGCTGTGAGATGTGGTAATTCCAGTGTACCTGACATGAATTGTTTTTCATCAGTAACCATCTCCTCTGAAAAAGGTCTGAAGAATTAACAAAGAAGCGGTATCCACACTTGGCCGTAGGCCAAGGATGGGAAGAGGAAATAATTATCAGTTAAATTTTCTTAATTGACCAAAAATAGTTTCTGTTGTCCAGGTTAGTTGGGCATGAAATTATTCTGAGTTGCAGCTTTATGAACTTATTTGGCTTTGACTAGTTAGTCGACTAATTACCACACCTCTGGAATATGCTATAAATGTTAATACGTGCGGGGCGCATGAGGGAGTGGAGTGGCATATATTCGGTGTGTATAGGAAGATGTGTTCGGAACAATACTTGCAGAAGCGTGCTGTTTGCTGACAACTTTGAATCTTGTCACTGTTAGTCTTTGACAGTTTAGTTTTTCATGATGTTTTGTTTAATCTCTGCCTTTTCTCTCTACATTTAAATCATTCACAATAGAAACTGAAAGAACTGACAAATACTGAAAGATTGGAATTGTCTTGGAAAGAAAAAAAATAACAAAAGCCAAGATTCTAACTATTTATGGAGCTTGTTTCCCAACAAAATGTATCTAAAAGGCATTGTCTCAGCATTCAGAGACAGCTAAATGATTGATTTCACATAAAATATTTGTTGTTCTGATTACAGTATCATCTGGGTCTTTGGCAACAAACAGATGCAGAAAGAGCTTTTACATACCATCTTGAAAAACTTATGATTCACTTAGTGTGCTTCATAATCTAAAGCATGTGGTTTTGCATAGAATTGTAGTATCCAAAATGAAGCCGTAAGTACTGAATCACGGGGTGGAAGAAAATGGATTGCTTTTGTTATGAGTTCTTTCAGTCTGTGTTTTCAAATGGTTCTGTTTAGAGCTATAAACAAAAGGCCATGCTCACAGCTTTAACAGTGTGTTACAGATTCTGGGATGCACATGACATCAAAGAGGCTACATTAATTTCCCTAGCAGTCTATGGCTCTTGGCACTATGAACACACTCCATCTGAATAAACATAATTCTCGTTCACCACACTGGTGTGGAGGATCTGAGGTGATCACAAAGTTTGATTTTGTTTCACTAATTTTTGCTATGTGTTTTCAGTGAGTGCACTGAATATTTGGGGCAGTCTTAGACTGCAAAGTGCTTTAAACTGAAAATAATTAAATTTAAGTGATTTTTCTGACTCAGTGAATCCCAGTTAAAGCTTTGATTGCATGTGAATTGCAGGATTTATTTAAGATTAATCACTCTTTCTAAGCCTTTTTTTTTTCCAAAAAGTAATTAGGTTCTTTTCCTTTAGAAACATCCTTGTGGAGCTCCAATAAGATATTCTGTGAAAATAAACAGGCCTTCTAATACCTCAGAGAACATCTCATTTATTGTTCTTTTCGTGTTTGCATGTTGATAGCATCATGAGGAGCACTAGCCCCTGTATCTTCTTGGACACTGTTCTGTAGAAAAGGAGTGAAGGAATTTGGCAGCAAGGGTGGTTCCTCATCATATTGTGTCAGTGGAGATATATCAACAGAGCTGATGGCCTTAATGAAAGTTTACAGAGCTCTGAAGTTACTGCTGTGTAAGTGTGAAGTATCTTGAAGAGATAGTTAATACTACTAAATATATCAGGTTGTCTCCAGGCTACTATATTACTGTCACTATATTAATCAGATCCTTGATACCAGAGCATAGGATCTACGGCAGCACTGTTGATAGTCATTTATTGTCTCTTTCTTCCATTTTTAGTTTCTCAGCATCTTCCTTGATTGTTTCATTTTTCTTTTTCTTTTTTTTTTTCATTTCTTCTTCCTGTAGTTTGCTCTTACCCTTCCCATTAACCTCAGAAGGAAAAGGGTTGCTAGAGACGTGCCTGATTGCCTAAGTCACCAAGTGGACTTTCTTTTTCCTCTTTGCTGCCTTGTGTTGTTGTTCATTGGTCATACTGAAATGAAAATCTTTCGGAGACAGGTTCTTTATTTTCCCTCAGCTTATGGCAGGCTTGGAGAACCATACTAAAGCTGATATTTATAGTGCATAGATCTGGTAGCTTTCATTATTCCCCAGCGAAGCTACTGGGGTGCTCTGTGGTGCTTGCTATGTTTATTACAGCTCTTATCCTCTCCTTGTTTCTGATGCATTTATAGCTGGTAACACTTAACAGGCAGTGATATAGGCCTGGTATCCCTTAATGTGTGCTTGTGTTGCAGTCAGAGTGCCCATTGCTTGGTACAAAGATGTGCGAGATAGTTCTGCGTTCCCTGCCTTGGCGATAGCTCTCTGGCAGGCCCAGAAGTYGCTCAACAGGGTCTAACTGCCAGGCTCTGCTTTTCAGACAGGCTTTTATTTTACTCTTACTTTGCATTTGTGCTGTGAGGTAACTGTGCACAAACATTGTGGACAAGTGGAGAATCACAGGAATGAAGGAGGAAAGGAAACACCTTTGTATGAATACTCATGGTCTAACAGCAATATATACCCTTTTTTAAAACAAAGTTGGAATAATTACAATGATAAAGCCTGATACATTTTTCAGCTTTATTTTTCACCAAGTGAAGTTCAGTCACTCCCATTTAACACTGATATGAGTGCGATTACAGTCACTAGCCCCTTGAGCCTTCGATTTGAATAGACTTGTACTGCACAGAAGATATAACTGTTCCTTGAGGTTAGCATGCTGCACATAATTATTCATTAAGCATCCAGTCCAGGAGGAGGGTGTATATTATCATTGACAGTGAGGTCACTTCTGCATTTGCCCAAGACTTGAAGAGGAAAAGTCCAGTTAGCTCGCTGCCTTGAAAAATGATTCAAAACCGGGAAAGCTTGAAAACATCAGAATACATATAAATTATCAAAGGAGAACAAAGACAAATTTTTCCACAAAAATCTTCTCCCCAGGCTATAACAATGCTTTTACATGGGCATGATCAATATATCCAGGCTTGAGAACCAAAGTCTTTTGGAATAAATTAGACTGGCAAGAAAAGAAACAAACAAAGAACAAATTAACATGATTTTAAACATTGCTTAAATTTTCATGAATGTAGACCTTGAGATGTTATGATGAGATCCCATGAGTCTGTGCTAATATTTGCTTATAATTAAGGGCTGCACTTTCATGTTTCATCTGATATTATAGATTGGAAGTCATCCACATACTTATTCTTTTTCTTGGTCATACCAATAAATCTACTTTATTTGCTTACTTGGTAAATAATAAATATGATCCTCTAAATGGCCCCATTACCTTTCCTTACAGGCTGCCCCTTCTCCTTGTACCATAGTTCTCCCAAATTCTGGGCGATTAGAAAGTGTCCTTCCTTGCAATGACGTGTTTGTGTTCACCGCTAACAAGAAAGAGAAAAGATTAATCTGTTTGACAGCCTGCATTTTGTAATGCGTTTCAGAAAGGAAACGAGAGCATGCAGCTTCACGCTTTGACGTGTTGTAGTGGAGGGGGTCCCTCCAGGAAGGGAGCCAACGACGCAGCCTGTCTCATGGCACAGCCCTGTTGCACGCTCCTGCTGAGGGGAAGGTGTCATCATCCAGGGCCTAGGGCCACCTCTACGCTGCACCAGGCTTAAATCAAACCAACTCAGCCAATGGCAGCTGCAAGTCACAAAGGCAGTTGTAGCTCTCTTGTGACCGTTTCCTCTGCAGAAATCCCCATGTAGAAAGAATTAGCAATGTTTGGCAAAGTTGTCAGCACCAATGGGTTTCTGAAGAGAGGACTTAGTCATGAACAGTTTATGAATATCTCAGGTTAATTTCAGAAAGAAAAATCTGATGATTCTTTGCCCCTCTCAAGAGTTCTCAATGTCTGTCCACAAATTTTTAACACCACAATAAGTTCTGAAAGAGTCCTTTGCTGTTTATTGAAAGGATGGATTTTTAACCAGAAGAATCATCCAAATAAGGCATATGAACTGGGCTAATAATTTCCAAGCCAAAAGATATCATGTAAAGTGTCAACTTTGTATGTGATGGTTCATAAAAAAAAATATTTCTATCAGCCATAATATAGCAAAGAAGAGATGCATAGAAACTAAAAGTTGAAAGTATATCCCAAAAATCAATCTACAGTCTTTTGCAGATTGAGGTTCTTGATAAAGATCACACTTGAGAAATTAATCCATATTAAGCCAGAAGTGAACTATCTCATATTTTGAATGAAAAGTCTATGACTTTCACTTGAGACAAAGCAGACATTCCAATCTTGATTTGAGTTTCCATCATATTGCTCAATATTTTTTTACTTCTGATTGCTTTAATTATGTGCCTTGTTTCTGGGTGGAATTTTTCTCCCACTTCTAGCCATTAGACACTTCAGAACTTCGTTTCTACAGTGAAGAGCCACCTACAATCAGAAAGTTTCCTTCTCTACCGGGATTTAGAATTGCTTTATGTCATTGCTTAACTTTCTTTTGAATAAATTAAATAGATTGATAGATATCCCTTAATTGTTCACTCTAAGGCAGGATTTTTAGTCTTTAATCTCAAAACATTCTGAAAGTGTTTTCAGCACTCTTTTTAGCATAACTCGCATTCTGCAGTAACATCTTCTTTCCTGTTTTTGTTGAGTATTCTTCTGCTTTACACCCAGTCTACTTCATATTCAGCAGAACATCAATGATGTTTTTCCAAGTCTCTCTTTGAGACACTATTTTTCTGATTGTATAGTGTCCTGTTCTGAAAAACTCAAAAGTTTGATTCTGCATTTAGCTGAAAATACATGTATTTTCCATACGGCTGAGCATTACAAGGCACTGGTCTATTCTCTTGGGCTCTTATGCACCAGAGGAATAAAAAGGATGACTGGTGGTGGTAATAGAGAAGTAACTGAAAGCCTCATCTGTTTATTTACCTATAAATACTTCATAGTCCGTCAGATCTACCTGTTTGCCAGCCTTTAACCCCTGTCATTGTGAGCAGCGTGGATGTTGGGTTATCCTCAGGGAAGCCTCCATGGCAGCCTACAAGCCCGTGCGTGTCAACACTGCCGTTACCCATTTGCCACACTGGGTTGAAGTGCGGAAAGCAGGAAGATGCCACCACCTCAGTTCACCCCACGCTTGCCAGATCAATGGGTCTCACGCACTTGATAGAAAGGATCATGCCTCTTCTATGTTATTTCTGCACTGCAGCAAGAAATTTGCCAATAAAACATTGTAACCTGAGGAATTTCTGCTCTTAGAGTTGCACAGGAAAAGCGCTTTTGCAGACAAAAGGAAGACAAATATCTGGCATCAGATATGGCTGCTGAAGGACATGCACATGCTTACCCTCCCATCTGGTCTCCAAATCTAGAGCAAGCACAGGAGTTTGGGTGTATCAGAGGTGCTCGGCACAGTTTGGGTGCAGTGTAAACGATACTCTATTCATGATATTGGTGCTACTGCTCTTGTTACTAAAATGACATTTTTTTTCTCTCTCCCCATTCATGGCCTTAAGTTTGTCATCAAAGCAAAATATTTTGGAGGACCATTTAAAACTGCAATTCAACTGCTGAGTGTTGAGCACATGTTAAAATGCAGTTTTCTCCAGATATGGTAGTTTATGATAAATGTTACCAGATTTTGTACTGTTCATGTAGTATGCTACTGCACTAAGACAAATGGGCCCAGTGAAAGAGTGTTTCCTTTGGAGGATGCAAGCTTCAGACCACACATGGAATAGGCAGAAATAATTAAGTGTCAGGATAAAAAGCTACAGCAAAATGTTAGTGTCTCTGAATTCTAATGAATGAAATACTTTTTAAAAACAAAGAATACCCATTTAGATGTTTTGGAAAATTACACGAAGGCTACAACAGCATTTTGGGGGAAAGGAAAAGGAATGCTTATCGTATTGTAATACTTTAAATATTTGTGTGCTTTCCATTTGTTTTTTGGCAAGCTATAGAGAGGTGTGGGATGTCGTGCAGAGCTCTGGCAGTCTGATTCTTTATTCATATTAGCCTTTTGCTGGAATAAAAAAGAAAATTATCTGAGGAAGTTACTGCACAGTTTCATTGCTGTGAAAAGGAACTCACTGGGCCTTGAGACTGAAATCACTGCTGGCAAAAATGGCCAGCGCGGCTGTCCTGGACAGAGAATTCTAGGACGCATCTGAATATAGCAAGCATATAGAAAGCAGCAGGTAGTTAGGAGGGGCTTCAGAGGGAACAAAATTTCACCCATATTCTATCTAAATATTACACCAAAAAAACTCAGATATTACTTGAACATCCACTTTCCCCAAGGCCTCTAGACGTGTTTTGTGAAACAGCATGTCTTGCTGGGCTGTGATCTGTACCGGTGAGCAGCACAGGGGCAGTGCAGTGCTTGCCGTCTGCCGAGCAAAAAGCCCCAGAGGTTTTCTTGGTCTGGGACACAGAGAAATTAAACCTGGGAGATCAGAATTAACAAGCGCTGTGAGCAAATGACTCAAAAGTTATTTTGTTTTACCAGGAGAAAAAAGTCTCATTTCTCTATAAAATTATTTTTGTGTTTTAGACCCAGTTCTCTGGTGGCTATTTAGCATGTGGTCCCTCTCAGGTGCTGTGAGGAGGGAATGTGCTGGGGAGCGCAAGACGAGTGCACTCCCACAAGGGCCCTGCCGTCCCGCACTGAGCGTGGAGCTTCTAAGCTGGGCTGTGGAGGGGGACAAATAAGAGAGAAAGTCTCTTAGACCGTCACTCTTCTGGCTGAAAAGGCCTAAGTGAAACCACCTCTTCTGCCATGCTCAGTAACTGCAGGGAAGTGCTGTAGTTGCAGCTTGTGAACCTGAGCGTGCAGTAAACCTCCTCGGTAATATTGCTGCCTCCTTAAGGCCAGATCTTAAAAGCGGATTTGTGAGATCAGAGCACTGCTTCCGCACATGCTGTTTTGACTTCAGTTTTGAAGTGCTCAGAGGAGCTTCTGTGCTGCCTGAGCTTTGTGCCGCTTCCTTGCTTTGGAGCAAGTTTCCTGTGCAATATGGAATGCAAATGTAATCTGTGTTGTGTATTTTTTATTCAGTGCTACCAAACTCTCTTTTTTTCGTATTGTCATTAAAATAATTTTTATTTTTACCAGAAAGATTAATCCATCCCTTATAAAATATTTCCTTCATCTTCAAAGTCTGCTATCCAGATGACTTTAAGCAACTGTTAGTCTACAGCACATCACAAATTATATTAAGAAGGTGTAATTCCAGACTGGTCCGATTGCTCTGATTAAAACAGAAACCCATGTCAAAAGAGTAGCCTTTATTTATATAATAAAACTGATGATAATAGTCTCATCAGTCGAAGGGCTTTATTACTGTCAACTCTAGAAAAACGTATTTGCAGCTCCTGGATGATATATCCCTCGGTAGTCACAATATACCTCATTTCCTGCTTAGATAATGGAAGATACTAAGATAAAGAATGAAAGGAATGAGGAACTATGTGATATAAGTATGTGGAAGAATGAAAAAGAATGTTATAAAAGTAGAAATGAAGTTCTCTTTAAAACTCTGGTTGGGGCTGAGTATCAAAACAGAAAACAAGGATCCCCGAGTTTGTGTGTGCTCACTTTGAATAGACACATTTGCTAATAAATCTAGGACCAAATAGGACAGAAGAAAGGACTGTTTACAGACTAAAGTGCACTGAGATATTCCCTGAACCTGGCACAGCTTAAAACTAAATTGTATTTTCTTACTCAGAAAACTGTCTTGTACAGAAGCTTAGAACACCTCGGCGACGATGTCAGCAGCCCAAAATGCTGAATAGCCCTGAGGACAACATGTACTATAACCAGTTAAATGTGAGTTCAAAGTGGCAATAAAGCTGTTTTACTGGCTTTGTTTCCAGTTAATAATTCTGTTATTAATACCTGTTTCAGCCCCTCCAGCCCCACCCCCACGTTCTTCTGCTCTCGTCTTGAACATGTGCTTATGCTCTTTATCTGTTGCTTTCATGTCAGGATGTCTGCCTTCACGGTGAATAATTGATGTGGTTTATCAAAGACGAGCAAGATGCATGCTTCATCAGGCTCACTTGAGCCCTTTGATCAAAAAAATTATGCTGTGACTTCTGATATTATCAGCATCTGCTTGCATTCAACACAAAATCACTTTGAATTAAAAATTAACGACTTACTGCTTTGCTTTGACTGTGTGTTCTTGGCCCTCTCCACAGGGAACTCTAGAATATCAAGGGAGCAAGAGGAAGCCAAGAAAACTTGGGTAAATATCTATCTTCTTAGTTCTAAGCAACTGTAAACAGAAGAAGTCCTTTGTGATATTACAGAATATGCAAAACTTTCTAGAGAGGTTTCTAAAAATAAACAATTAACATATCTCTGTGCATTGACATTGGGTATTTTCTTCAGACGCAGATATCAAACTTGGATGTACTGCTGTCTGCAGACACTACAACTGATTCTAACAAAATATGCTTCCCAGCACTCTCAACATACTACTGCTAAAACGAAGTTAGCCATCTTTGTATTTTTAAATGTATTTAACATTAATGACAGGTGTCAGATGAAGGGTTTTGAAGCTGAAGTCCTGTCACCTGAAGCGTGCACAGAAGCCCTGGAGCTCTCGAGCGCTGGGCTGGCAGCGCACACCCAGCCTCCTCTGGAGCACTTCCCGGGAGCTGACACCAGGGCTGCTCTGCCCCAGCAGCAGTTGCTGCTTCTCTGCTTCGCAAGGCCAGCAGGCAGTTGCTGTTCTCACATAAGCAGTTATCACTTAGCAATAGGTAGAATAGGTAAAAATCATTGTACACAGATCACAGAACTGGCTACCTCACCAGACTTTTGGTGACTTTTGGCTAGTCACCAAAAGATTTCACTGCTTGATGGCCTGGGCCAGAGAAAACTGATGGGTGCTGGGTCTTGCAAAAGCATCCGTTCCAGTTATATATAAGAATTTTCTATATCACATTCTCTGCTTTTCATTCATACTCTAAAGCCTGAAAAGCCAGTCTTTAGGTCAAGAGTCAAGCCCAAAATTTTTCATGACTGGTCAAAATTTGGTTTATTTGATTCCCCTCTCCTGATATACTTTTTTTTTTTTCACATAGAGAAAAGGGGKTTTTTTTTCATCGGAGAACAAAAACACTAGTATTGGACTGTAGCACTCACCATGCATCACAGAAAAATGAAGGCCCCTTGTCTATTAGGGTTTACCCATAAACTGATGGTGTGGTAGTGTGATTGTTGGCTCATATTGACAGCAACTCATCTATCTAAATCATACCCTACTTATGGAATATGCACAAATAAAGAAGCTACAATGCTCAGTTGAAATACACATTTGATACAAATATGTGGTCTATCTTTCTGTTGCCCTAAAAAACAAAGACTTATTTTGCCTTTCACAGATCCTCAGAACCATTCAGATTATAACAGTAAGAAAATAGAAGCAAAGGACATCTATAAAAACTTAGAAAGCTAAGCTGTATTAGTACTTTTCATTCACAGAGAAGTTTCTATTCCTTAAGATACTGATGGATATCAGTTTTTAAATTAATATTGTTTGTTTTCTTTCAAGCCAAATCAAAGTACTTGATGGAGAGGATGAGTACTACAGATCATTGTCAGCTGTTGAATCTATACCTGAAGGTGAAGGCTCCCTCATTTCCCCATCTCTTTCCTCAAGAGGAGTATCTTTTGCTCAGAGCTGAACTTAGCTTGCTCTGTTGTCTAATGCTGGTAAGAGTATTTTCACGCTGGTAATCTCTTCCAAATAACTTTGTACATGTGTGTTTACATACTGTATTAAAAAGATAATTACAGGTATTAACTTTCTGTCACTAATTTAGGCTGGTTTTTGGGGTTTTTTTTGCAGATGTAGATTGTCCCATTTAGCTGAATTTCTCTAAGCAGTTCCACTAAAGGGGAGCACCACTATCTGTATGTGTTGACACTGGTCACAGATATACTTCAGCAGCAAGGTTAGCTCATACAGATCGGGCTGCTTGTCCCCTCTCCCCCCAGCTGCTGTTCCCACCCTGTGCCATCCCCTCTGTTGTGCTGGCACAACTGCTGGTTGACCTGTGTGGAAAAATGACCAAGGAATTGATCTGGATTAAAAGAAGCATCATGTGGGCTCACATGAAAATATTTTATATTTTGTTAGACTGATTTAAAACATTCTCTGTTATAACTTCCTATGCTTTGTATGGCTTTTAACACTACAAAAATGTAGAGGGTAAAATAATCTCAAATTATGAAAGTGTAATTCAAAAATTACCTCATAATTTTTTTTTCTTATAAAGTGTTATTTTACGATAACTCAAAAAATCATTCCAATTATAAGAGGCAAAACAGTTTTAGAGCTGTCATTTGATGTTTTTACTCTCTGCATATCCATTGTAATGATTTGGTATTCTTGTCCATGCAAGTATTTAATTTCTTTCTTAACTTCTGTCTCTGTGGTCCAATGATTGCTATATTTCCATGTCAACTGCAAATTTTTCTATTCACTTTTGATATTTTCCAAATTGTTAAACGATACATGACTTCCGGTCGAATTCTGAGAGGCTTTGCTGTTAACTTTTTCCATGAGGAAGACTGGCTATTTCATCATATTTCATCATATTTCACATCAACTGTGTGCAGTTCTGGGCTCTCAAGTGCAAGAGGGATGTGGAGCTGCTGGAGAGAGTCCGGCACAGGGCTACAAAGATGGTTAAGGGCCTGGAACATCTGCCCTACGAGCAAAGGCTGAGAGAGCTGAGCCTCTTCAGCCTGGAGAAGAGAAGGCTGAGAGGGGACCTGATCAGTGTGTATAAGTACCTCAAGGGAGGGAGCGAGGAGGATGGGGCTGGCCTCTTCTTAGTGGTGGCCAGTGACAGAACTAGAGGAAACGACCAAAAATTGAGGCACCAAAAATTCCACAGGAACTTGCAAAAGAATTTCTTAACAGTGAAGGTGACARAGCACTGGAACAGGCTGCCCAGAGAGATGGTGGAGTCTCCTTCTCTGGAGATCTTCAAAACCCRCTTGGACACCACCCTGTGCCACATGCTCTAGGAGACCCTGTGTGTGCAGGGGAGTTGGACTAGATGACCTCTACAGGTCCCTTCCAACCTTAAGCATTCTATGATTCTATGATGATTCTATGATGATTCTATGATTCTATCATACTCTTTACTTTCTGTTCCTGAGCCACAGCTTTTGTATGTGACAGTTCTTTGTTTCTTTTCCATACAAGCACTTGCTAAAAGTTTTGGAAATCAAAATTGCATATATGCATCACCTTATCAATTATCTCAAAATTACTTTTTTGAAGGAACCATACTGATTAAATTTGACTGCATATGATATACACCTGAGACCTGTGCTTGTCTCTGTCTCCCCGCGAGCGAGTTTACCCAGATCTGTGACAGCAAATCTTCCTTGTGGCCGTGCAGTTGACACTTGTTCTTGAGCTACAGTTTTTCTTCCTGTCAGGAGTTCACTGGCAGTGTCCTTTCAATCACAGGACAAGGAGATGGCATAGGAGAGGAGGTGCAAACATAGTCTAAACATCCATAAATCAGAATAGGGTTTGGAAGTAGAAGATGGGAATTTCCACCTAATTCGTGACAAGATCAAAAATAAACACTAAAATTTGGCAAGAGAAAGACATTTTTTGGTCATTCTCCACTGCTACACATGGAATCATGGATTTCAGAACCTTTGCAATTTAAGGACTCCTTAAACATGAGAGACTGCAGATAAGTTAATGATATTAGAAAACACAGTACGAGTAAGAGTTGTAACTAATACAGTGAGTAGTACGTAGTATAGATGCTTGCATGCAGATGAGTTTCTTTACATTTCAGCAAAATATAACAAGAATGAGTATTCATTATACTGCATCTGTGGAAAATAACGTACGACTTTTCTTTCTTTCTCGTAATCCATAAAGTCTCCTGGTCAGTTGATTGCAATATATCTGAATGGGAAATAACATTATCTTTTAGGAAGGCAGATAGTCTTGTGTATTCTTATACTGACATAGATCACAGGGAACTCTAATGATGTGAGTATTTTGTGGTTCCATTCCTCCTTCTGGAAAACTTTGGGAAAATAAAGTGTTATTGTTAGTGCAAAGCATATTATTATTATGTATAGTTAATAATTTTTTTCTGTTAGGTGATAGTGAGACTTCCAGTCAGGTATTATACCATTTGTCCAAAAGCCAAAAGCACCAAAATGCAGTTTGAGTACCTTGTATTGAGTAATGCATTGCTCTGAGTAGTTTTATTAATTTGAAGTAGAAGTAATGTGCAGTGAAATATCATATATAATTCAGTGACGCACTTAAGCCAAAGCCTAAGTCCCACTGAAATCAATGGAATTTCAGCACATGATTTAGTGCTTTGCTGAAGGGGAGCCCAAGCTAACAAGAGCAGTTTCAGAACATTAAATAATGAAGCATAAGAAAAATGCAAACAATCCATAGGTATCTTTTTTTTTCTTAGTTGTTAAGCTTGCATTAATCTCAGTAATGAACTCAGTATCTCAGTAATGAACTCAGTAATGAAGGTTTTATATCATCTTTTGGAGCACTCCTTAATTGTATGGAAAGGGTAAAATAAAATATTCTTGTTATATGCAACGCCACTATTTACAACTGGTAATATTTTTTTCTAATGAGCCTAATGTCTTTTTAATGCTGCATTTACTGTTTAAAAGACTGTTGTTGGGTGTTCTCATTCCTACTACGTCTTGGCTAATAACTTTTCACAAAGGCAGTCTGTGTGCTGCATTATTTCAGAACCTCTCCGCTCTTCCTCATGTGTTTTTTAGATAACATTCAATCGACCCTCAACAGATAGCCCCTGTGAGGTAGCATTTTCTCATCCTCATTTTAATTTATATAGATGCCTTTATTTCAGAACAATCTTCTTATTAAATGCCATATCATCAGTTTACTCTAGATCACACTGAAATTGGCTGAAGAGATGAACTTTTGTTGCCACTTTGGTAGATGTATTTGTTGAGTTGATTGATGAGAGAGTGAATAGGCAGGTGAATAGGGAGGTGGCTCAGGAGTTTGTAATTTGAAGTGCTTCTTTCAAAATTGGGATGTGCATCACTCCTACGATGCTCAGGAGAGGCTTTCTCTAAGAAGTGCTGCATCTGCCCGAGCTGCTGGCTGCATCTCTGAGATCTTGCCATAAGCAGCACAGCAAGAAAGGATGTCACCATCTTTTGCTGAGCAGCTTTCCTGGAGGCATCATGAGTGTTTGGCCATCAGTGCTGGGCAGTCTGTTCCAACAGTAACTGTATTTAGCTCAGACAGTATTTGTACTGTAAAAGTAGGGTTGTTTCATAAAGAGAGTATTTTGAGAGGCTGCCTGCCCAGAAGCCTTTGCTCTTCAGTGAGACCAAAGAGCTGCTGCTTAGCACAGAGGAAAAGCTCCTTGCTCCAATGGCAAGAACTGGCTCCATTTGGGAATGGGGCTTTTTAGAGCAGGAGCTGGGAGCTTTACTGCAGTGCTGGCCCTGCCTGAATGTACCACACAGAGCATGTGCAGGACACAGGGAGCCTTAGACTGAGGAGCAAATGACAAGCAGCAAGTTTTATCTGTGAGAAGCAATAAAAAGCCCCTCACTGACCCTGATTAAACATTGTGCTACTGATAACGAGTTGGTGGAACAGATAACAGTGAAGATGCAAAAATAAAATGAATTTTAAAAAGATAATTTCAAAAGTAAATGGGTAGYGTGTCATAAGAAACAGAGAGAAAGAGTACAGGAGACATGTTAGTTGGCTTATTAAGGTTAGAAGGAGTATATTGATGTGAGTTACTTAGGTTTTCTGATTTGGTTTTGAAACTATTGAAGCATTGTTCTGATTTATTTATTTTCACTTATCCAGAAATATTAATATATTTGATAATTCATTATATAACCTGTTCTTAATCACTTATAAAAATGATGCATGTAAGTCATGCTTTGAGCTAACTACACAGAAGAAAAATAGTTAGTGCATAATAAATTAATCCCAATTGAGAACACAGGAGAGAAAAGGATGAAGCTGAACAAGGTATTTCAGTAGATTTATCCTATAGACCACAATAGTCTCCTTCTCTGGAGATCTTCCAAACTTGCCTGGATGCCACCCTGTGCCAGCGTGCTCCGGGTGTCCCTGCTGGAGCAGAGASGTTGGACTAGATGATCTGTAGAGGTTCTGTGATTCTCTGGTAATGGTACTAGAAACAGCTTCCTGCTGAGGACAATTTCTACATTTCAGCCATGGTAACTTAAAAACTCCTCTCTAGGCCAACAGGAATCAGCTTTGGGAAATTAATCCTTTTCATTTGGTAATTTTAAACTTGCTTTTCACTTAAATATTTACATTGCCCTTGTAACATAAAGGGACCATAGAGTGTGCGTAAATTGCAGCTATCTTAAATTCTCCCCCACTGACATCTCTCACACTCGCTTTCAAAGTGGTGGAAAGGCTTTGGATCACTGGGGATCTTTTACATGGCCCGTGTCCTGACATCCAAGGAGTCCTTGCTACTTTGGGACTTAAACAATTTGAATATAAATTACAATGAAGCTGTAGAGTTTACTACGTCCAATTAACTTAAAGGTTGGTATTCTTTTTGATAATAATCAGAACCATTTTTTCAGAGGCAGGTACAAAAAGTCATCCACCCTGGGTACGTCCATGATCATCTTCCTAGAAGGAAAATTTAATGTTAGGAAATTTCAATTTCGTTGAAAATTTCAATACTAGGCAACTATTGGTCATCTTGTGTCATTTACCATACTTCCAAGCAAATGTTTCGTTGTGTTTCAATTCCACTAAATTCGTAACTTTTCTTTTGTGGTAGGAAGGTCTACATATCAGCACACGCATTCTTCTTTCTCACTGCAATTTTTTTTTCTCAAAAAGGGAAGGAAATTCTCGGAGCCAAACAAACTCTAGCAGTTTTAAATATCCCTAAGTACTTAATAGTACATGTGGCTAAGAATAATGCTGGATGTCACGAAAGTACCATCCCATAAGGAACAGTTAAGTAACTTTAGCACCAGTACATATGCTAGACATGACGTGTACTAAACATATCCACCCTACTTCCAACTCTGACAACAAAATACTAGAAATTGTGTCAGATGTTGTTGTTAGCGCTAGCAACATGCTTTGTTGGTGTGCCTGGTCTCAACCTGGAGGAGCTGTAGTGGGTTATTCGGTCAAGAGCAAGATCCCTGCTTTGCAGCGAGGCGGGATCCAGCCTGGCAGGCAGTGCGGGAGGCAGGACGGGCGCGGGCTCAGAGCCCTCCCCCCGGCCAGGCGCACGCCAGGCAGACGCTCTGTGTCTCCTGGGACCAACCGCGGGAAGCGGCACTGGAGGAGGAGCCCAATGACTCGCAGCAAGGGCACTCAGAGCCCTCCCGTGCCGCCTGCGGCCATGGCTCTCCTTAATGGATTTCTTGAGAACTGCTGGAAAATATTTTATTATGTGTGTTAGAACAATAACTCTGTATGTAGTCTGTGTTATCAGGGAAAGGTCATTGTAGCAGGCATGCTTTGTAGTGATGAAGGCTGTAGGATCAGGCAGGTGGGAAAAACATCTTGAAGTTATGTTTCCAGAAGCAAGATTACATGTTATTGATCAGACCAGCAGTACATTAAATTTCTTTATTCGTCTTGACAAAGTTATTTCTTAACTAAGCTGTGATGAGAGATTATTTTTGCACAATTTAAATAGTGTATTAGAGGACAGTTGGCAAATGGAGACAGAAAGTAGGTAGGCCAAGATGTTTGCACTTTCCTGCGAAAGGCCCAGGTCTCCATAAGTGACCCATCACCAGTGGAGATTAAGCCTGAAGGTCTCAGCTCGGTCCCATGGGGGAGCTCAGCCTCTCTCGAGGAGGAGCAGATGAGATGCAGTCCCCAGACAGGAGGCAGCGCCGGGCCAAGGAGGGAGCGAGGGCGGCCTCCCTGGCCTCTCCAGGGTTTGTGCTGTGGGTGATCCTYACAGGCCTCCATGGCTGCCGGGCGAGAGGGCGGCCGAGCAGGCGGCAGTGCAGGGCAGTGGGCTCCTCTAGGGTCTACATGCTGGGCAGGGCGTGAGTGCCCTCACCGTACCCTGTGATGAGCTTCTTCCTGGGCCTGCTGTTGGTGCCGCTGCTCCCTCTCAGGAGCAGCAACCATGTAGTCAACATGCCCTTAGTGCGTGGGGTTAGTTATACAGAGCCTTCTGTGGCGGCCTCTCTCTGACCAAGATCGCAGCCTCTCCGAAACAGAAACTTCTAGTTGGTGATTTCTACCAGACCAGGAATGAGGGGTCCTCAGTGCTGCCGCAGGACACACAATAAAAAAACAGTGATTTGAGAAAATTACTAACTGTCTAAAATCTCTAATTTCCATACAAATTCCTGAAACTGCTGAAAGCTGTAGGTGAAATGAGAGGCAGTTCTTTCTGTCACCTTATACAGATGAAACTTGAGCAAGATAATATATAAACAACTCTGATTTTAGTTTGCCTTTATGTCTCAAGATAAAAATAAGCTGTGAAAGGAAAGAAAAAACATGAATGTAGCCCCCGTTCTTTATGTTGTTGATATATGGGATTAGTGTGATGGAAATGTACCTCTGAGCCCAAAGATATGTGCTATACTAAATGCAGACAAAGAATTAATTTATTTGATTAAATTGATCTGTTAGAAATAAAGTTTTGAAAGAAGGACAAAAGGAGAAGTTTCGTCAACTCGTATGTTTTGATAATTTGTACTGCCATCATCCCCCGCATTTTGAACTCGGTGCAGATTTACAGTTGAACTGCACATGGAACTTGCTGCCGATTGATTATGTTACTCGTTTAACATTCCAGCAGGCTGCAACAATAATGCGACAGCCTGTGATAAAATGGGATGTGATCTAACAGGACATGACCAAGGGGATGAGAGCGAAAGGCTGCGTGTGTTGTGCAGTAGTTCGAGCTGGCATCTTCTGTGCCTTGATTGTTCATTTCATTTCACTGTCATCCTACTGAGCTGAACATTTTAAGAGACACAGTGTTTTTCCATCTGTAAGTCACAGAAAGACAGATGGATATGGAGCAACTCCACCTACAGCACCTTGACTGAATGCCATTGCCTGCTTAGTGGTAGAGAAATCCCTTCTGGAAAATTAAAGAGTCCTTAAATACACGATATTGAGAGATTTTTAGTATAGGAACTGAACTGATTTCTTAGGGTTGAAATATTTATACTTCTTTTTTATTTTTGAGTTCAAGTGAAACGAACTGTTTCTTATCAGCCGAGTGGCTATCTTACGAACACCACATCTATTAGAGTGAAGTTAATCCACACTCCTGCTACAAGAAACTCATCCTTATTAAAGTAACATTAAGAGCCTCTTTTTATTGATCTGCTCCTTTCACTTAATGATAGGAACTTACTGATGTTTTAATAATAACCTTGCAAGCTTTATCTTATTTTACTTCACTGTGTGTTACAGAAAGGTGCTATGGAAACTAACTTAGCATAAACATTTTGCAGATGTCTTTAAAGGTTGGGGGAAAAAAGATTTAGTTGCACTGCATGTTAGCAAAGATGGCTGAAAAACTACAAGATAAAAGAGAGCCTCTAGTATGAACATCAAAGAATTGTTAATGACAAGAAATACCATTAGGGTTAGCATCCCTTTTGTTTCAGCCCCCTCACACCTGCAGTGTGTTGCAGATTCTSTCTTTGTTGGCACATCTGAATTACTTCCATTAGCATTTATAGAAAAGTGGCTGCAAAACAACAGAAATGTACCCCGGTTTTCTCTGTTGCTTCAGAAAGTCAGATATTAGGTTCTCTGTGRGTTTCCTTCAAGGTACAGTATCTTATTGTGAAGGAGCCTATAGAGCCTGGATTCCGTTGATTGCAAATGAGCTTGCTGAAAAGAGAGGGTCCCTTTTGTTACCGCAGCAGAAGTAATATAAGCAACTACGAGAAGTGCACATAAGAAGCTCAGACATTAGCAATAGCAAAATCAGAGCGTGAAATTCAGATTAGCCCTCCACAGGCTGTGAGAGGGAGGGGGTATTGGAAGACTTGGCATGGCTAAAGGTGTAACCTGTTTCATTTGGCCCCTGAAAATTTTTAACAGATGGTGGGACCAGCTGTCTTTTTCAGCCATTTAATAAACTCTTCGGTGGTAACAGTTTGGGAAGTGGGGGGTTTTGAGTTTTAGGCCAGAGGAAAAAATAAAGAAATCTGTCCCAATTGTCTTTGCCAAATAGTCAAGTCTGGAAACATTACGAAAAGTTAAAGTGAAAAATCTAATTGATGAAACTGGCCTGATTATCCATTTCAACAGAAGAGGGGAAAAAAGAACTACTTGTGCCTAAGTCAGCCAGTGAATGAAAAATGCCTATTAGGTTGTTATCTTTATCTGTCATTTTAATTTCAGCTCTTGCAAAGGAGGCACATAATGAGAAATTTTAAATGAGCTTCAGAGTGAGAAGCTGTCATAGTTTTTGAGACATAATAGTATGTCAAAGCAACAGGCAAAATGACCTTTTATATTAAAAACAAAAATAAGATTATGTCTATGATAAGAGAAAGTTCACACTGTCTGCCCAGATGAACACAGCAGTCAATGAACGCAGGTTAACTTGCATGACACAGTGATGTAAAATGATGATAAACTGCCATTTTAAGGAATATACAACGCTCAGGCTCTAATAAAAACCTCAGCAAAATTAGTTTTGGGTTTTTTTTTTTTTTGCTTATTATAACATGAGAGTTTACAAGATTACCTTACAACTCTACTTCTTCAGTTAAATTAATTTATTTTTAAATGAACATTTCCAGCACAACTCTTAAATGGCAACTCTCAATTATATGAGATGTTTTATTTAAAAAGCATGTCTAGTGTCTTTGAACAGAACAGTTCTTTTTGCACATTTACATGCTACCCAGCTGAGCAGCCAACCCTTCCGTTTGACAACGGCTTTGTTCTGCCTACAGGCCTATTATAAGCCCTAGATTGTTTGCCCTTAATAAATTGCAACAATAAGACAGAAACCTCTTTCATGTTAAGAGAAATAAAATGCATTGCCTACATAGCAAAGCATATGAAGTTTAATAATGGTAACACAAGCATATCCGCTATATCCCATTTGATTTGCTCCCAGATCTCTGTGGTTCATATAGCTCAGGAAAGTTAGTATCTTGCCATTCATTGCATGAAAGATTAGAGAGAACAACAGTGAGACAAAACTCTAGCTACAGATATTTTTTCTCAATATAAAATCACACTGGATGCTAGCAAAACCTGAAAGTAAAAAGAACATGATTATAAGTAGAGTAGAAAAAATATTTTTTAATTTAAATGAAGTATGGTTTTGTATTAGTGAGAGGAAGAAAGTAGAGTGGGAATTATTTAAATTAAAGAATTTATACTATGCTCCAGTGTACTGGTGTGTGTCAGCCTGAGTGTGCCTTTCTGGCCCTTGGATGAATCACAAAGCCCTACCAATTTTGCTTTTATAGCAGCTAATGGACATTCTTTTGTGGCTCAAGTGTTAGGAACTTGTGATCTTAAACAAAATTGTTGAGCCCTGTTTATGAGGCCCTATTTGTAACGTTCAGCTGTCAGCTGCGGTGCCTGCATTCACCAGAGATTGTTAAAAACTGGTACCTTTGTTGAACTTGGATCTTCTTTGTGCTTTTCACTCTAGCTAGAAATTCCTAATGGTTTTTAGAGTATATCTGCTATGCTAAATGCAAAATGCTTAAAGGGACAAAATGAAAAAGGGACAGAGGTTTTTGGGCCCCCTTTGCAGCAGTAAAGATAGTGAGTCTGTCCATCATAAAGCTACTAGGTAAAGGCAGCTTGAAAGAACTGTCTCTGTTAGAAACTTGTTAGTAGCTCAATGTAGTGTTTTCAGAAAAATTCCAGTTGCTAATTCATTTATAGTTTATTTTCTGAAAATGATTAATTTTCATTTGCAGATGGAAGTCTTGAGGATATTAATATTTCTTTGCTTTGATACTAGGAAAAATACTTAAAATGTTGCTGACAAGCTGGAAGTACAATGATATGCATGTTTAAAGGAAATGTGGTATTTGTGACACTTGTTGATTTGACTAGGTTAAAGGCTGCTTTTCCTTATTTTAAAGTATTTTTGAGCTACAGGCTGCCACGCTGAGGGCTATCAGGTATTCTGTGGAGAATGTGCAGCGTTGCAGATCCCCGTGCTATTGTCCTGCGCTCTGGTCAGCCACGACATGCTGGGGGCCTCACTGTCACCATGCTCACACTGAAGAGGGAACCGAGGACCCAAGTGGTCAGGGCTTTTGTGTCACAAAGAATTAGAGGTGGGTACTTGGTCTCTGCTGCTGTGCAGTGAGAAGGTGCCAGCTTCGCTRCTGCTTCCAACTGCTCCGCCGAGCCAACCAGCACGGGATTTGTCATTTCTGCGGGAGCRAACCCCTCACGTGCGCCCCACAGCTTCCTGCAGTGCTCGCTCTGCCAGATCCAGTTTCTGAGGTGATGCTTGGAGAAGGAATTTTGAAAGATAAACATGAACAGAGAAGTAGTGATGATCTTTGGTGAAGGGAAAAATTAATGAATTCATGAACAGTGAAGTATAAAACTGGTGTGGAAAGGAGAGGAAACTATTTGAGAGAATAACAGAAATACACTGTTAGGCTTTGTAGAGGAAACAGCCTTGAGTTTTAAAAATAACCCTCATCATGTCCTATGATAAAGGCTTAAATCATCTTGCATAGCCTCTAAGATGTTAGAAAGGCTCTCTGACATGGCAGAGGCAAATGGTACAGTTACTCTGAATCCAAGTCAGTGTTTTTAGAATGCAGGCTGTGAATTGACTAACACCTGGAATTCTAAAAGTAAATAAATAAATAGAGAACTCTTAGGTATTGGCTTTTCTGCAACAGAAAATTGCCATTATATTAAAATCCATTATTTTGGGATCTGGCTCCCCTTTCAAAAATCATAGAAAACTTTTCCTTTTTGATGGTTCAAAGTTTTTTTTTTTTTTTTCTGGGCTGCAGTGCTTCAAGGATTCAGGCTTTAAAACCATTACTATTGTTATCTTTTAAAAATTTGCTCCAACCCTCAGAAAGAATATTTCCTGTCAGGAGTCAGTTTGAGTTTGCAAAAAGAATCGAAGAATAAGAAAAAACAATTTTGTAATTATATAATTTTTAAAAATAGCAATTGTCCAATATGCTAGAAATTTAGTACCTATAGCCTTAGAGCTAGCCTACTGGGTAGGTGATAAATGTCATACATATGTGAGAAATAGTATATTTAATTAGCAAATCCTTTTCCAAACTCAGATATTACCTTCATAGATATGTTATTAGATAACACATCCATTTAGTGGATTTATCCTTCATATTTGTGGATATATCTGAACAAATATTGCTGTGAACCTTCCTCTGAGGAATATGCTTTTTTCTGTGAAAAAAAAAAAAAATCTAAAAATTAAAAACTTAAAAACTTCCTCAGTTTGGCTAGGGTTCATTGTGTTACAACAAATAGTTTGCTTTTTTGAACAAATTGTTCCAAGATGGATCTCTCTGCATATCTTTAACATGTATTTATCTTTTCACCTTCAGATTTTACTGTTGAAGAGATATCAGATACGAAGATATTATATCACTTGGATATTTTCAGGATTGAGCTAGAAAATTCTAAGCTTCACTCAAATATCTGAGTATGTGTACTCTTATTTGGAACCCCTCAGACATCCATCATGATGGGAGCATGTCACTTATGCTGTAAATAATCCCTGTAATCCCTCAATCCTTGGTTTGAGTGAACCAGCCAAGCATAGATCAAATAGTAGCTGGTAAGAGGAAAAACAGGGAGTCCCAAAACTTGCCCAATACAGATTTAAGGTTATCTGATGACGTGCTACACCGAGCATCAAATTCCTGATAGCCAGGAAACAAAGGGTGATGGTCACAAAGGTGTTTGGTTTTTTAGACAAAAATCTAGGAAGTGTGCTGCACGCAGTGCTACAGTAGCTCTGCCATTCTGGAAGCAGCTGCTGGCCGTGGAGTTCATCACATAGAGCCACATTCACTGTGTTCAGTCATGTATGTGTTGGCAAGAAAGCGTCACAAGAAATGGTCACCAGAGCGCTGATTAAGGTGGAAAAAAAGTTTTGGGAGTGAGGGGGTCTACTTAGGGTGGAGGAAATTCAACCCTTCTCCCTACCCCCTTGTGCAGGTGACCTGTGTATTGATAATTTGGAGGGAATGAGGTGGGACATACTATGATATGATCCCATAACCTGTGATCCTCTGTGCTTCAGTAGGGTTAATATGCAGCATGGGACAGGGTGTGTACTCGTGCTGTGTTTCCAGTGGTAAAAAATGGAACAGTAACATACTACTTCTTCATAGACAAGTTGTGAAGATAAGTGCTTCAGAGATGATGTGCTCAGCACTGCAGTGCTAGGAACATAGAGGCATTGACTAAAGCTCCTCTCAGGAACCCCCTCCACAGTTTGTCTTCCTACTCAAGGCTGTTCCAAGATTCCCATTTTATTTATGTTCTTTTATATATATATATTTATATATATATAAAAAATATATTTTAATATATATTTATATATTTTTATGTATTTTATATATAATATATAAAATATATATAAAKATATATAAATATAATAAATACATAATATATAATTATATATAATATATATTTATATTTTTAAAAAATATTATATATATAATATTAATATATTTTATATATATAATTTTATATATATATAGCCTGAATGATGCYCGTTACTTAGAAAGCGCAAAACCACTAAACTGAGTTACACACATTGCCAGATGCTGTTCTGCATCCTTATATACTCTCCCTGTACCTGATAAACTCAGCAAGTTTACAAAGAGAGTGAGAGGGGTGTACTTACTTAAGTATATTTAAGATGAAAAATATTTGTGCTAGTGGTGGGAAACAGGGAAAGAACAGRAAATTGGAGATGTAAATTTTCCGCCCCTTATCTGTGTTGAACATATATATATGAGTTGAGTGTCAGAAGAGGCTGTATGTGCCTGTGTACAGACTTCTGAGTGAGATGCTATTTGAACTGAATAAGAACACCCCACAGAGATGAAAACAGCTTCAATCAATCACTGAGAGCAGAGTGAACTGCTCCATTCGTCTTGGTATTCTCATTACAAGTGACCACAGCTTCGGTGTATGCGAGTCCTTGCTTGTTCTGAGCTTCTCCTGGCGGTTACCTGGTCACCTAGAGAGTTCACCTCCTAAAGGGTTTACCTTTTGCCTCTCAGAGTCCTGGCTTGCACAGGAAAAGGAGATTGAACTTGCCCTGCAATACACACAAGCAGGAGGTGAGATCTTGGTCAACCAAGGGACTGCAAGAAAGTTGGCAGAGATAAATTTCTGCAGTAACGTGGCAAGAAAGTCCTAATCTCCAACGTATCCCACACATTTGTCCAGTAATACGAGTTCAGAGTCTGAACAGCTGTGTTTCCCATTTCCTACATCCCTTCTCTGATGCTTTCCGGTTTTTAATACTTCACTTAGAACCCTAAAAAAGATGTATGAGTAATAGCCAAAGGACCAAATGGGTGAACAAGGCTAGTGACATTGTTACCTTTCTAGGTATAGATGAGAAAATACCAATCAGTTGTGGCTTATGTGACTGACAGAGCTGTCGGAAGCAGAGGAAGTGGTTAGTTTTATAGACACRGTGATCAAAATCCCCGCAAGGGCTATAAAATACAGAGCAGGAACTGATTTGGTGACCAATGAGACATATGGTATCTAAATTAACAGAGAGCATAGGATCTTCCAGGAGAAGGTCAGCAGGGTATCAGAAAGCTGGGGCAGAAAGTTCCTCTTGTTTTTTCCCCACATTAAGTTCCTGAGATAAGGTAATGTTATACCTATAGGGAAAACMAGATAAAACTGGAAATTTAACTTTCTCTTGACCCTTTTTTGTAGAGTTTAATGGATGAGGCTATAATTTTCCAGAACTGTGCTTTTTGTTCTTTGATGGAAATTTGGGGAAAACTACCTCTCATGTGACTGCATTTCTAAATCTTGATTTAAGGGAGATTTTGATCACTCTGTTCTCTTACGAACATTGTTTTACCTCTAGAATGCAAAGGATCCTAGCCTTAATTTAGAGCTAAGTAAATGAGAACAGACAGGAGATACAGTTATCAGTTGATTTATGAATATCTCATTAAAGAGGATCATTGGCAGTATAGAATAGCTTCTTCCTGAATCTCTCAGCGTGCCAAGTATACTTAGCATGTGTAGCAGTGGCAGTGAAAAAATAGAAAATCTTGAGCCTGTTTCTGGTTTTGTAGGCAATTATTTCACTGACTTCAGTAAGAATTTGGATTAAAATGACATAGTTGTTCAGCTGTGACTAGTGTGCTGGTAAGGATCACAGAATTTTATAAAGCTAATCCAATGGAAAAAAAAAATTTTTTTTTTTTACTCCAAACTTTCTTACTTTAATATAAAAAAATGTGGGGAATGGCTCCTTATGCCTTGATGTGACCTCTTGAGAGGTCAGTGCTTGTCATGCACAGATTTCTCCTTGTTCCCCTTATATGGGTTTCAAAGTGGCTAATGGATCTGCACCGTTGGGACAGTGGAGTGCAACACCATAGTATCTCTCTTCTTTCCCACAAATAACTTAGACTAAGAATACATTTTCATTGTTTTGCATCCTCTGTTCTTCTCATAAGACTTCTCCCCTTCATATTTAGTATGTGATTTTCTCTCTCCTCAGTGCTAGTAGATTATGAGAACTTCCTGCATGTAGAAGGAAAAATACAGATTTGAGATTTACCGAAGGAGAGAAGCCAAAGCAGTACCAGTTTGAAGGTCGTTTCTTCCATCTCAGAGTCCCTAGTGGATTGAGAAAAATGGTAAGAGCCATTCAACCTGGAGCAGTCACCATGAACACACCTTCCCCTTGTCTTTGAGAAGAACCTGTTTTGCCCTCCTGTTCTCCAGCATCTGGTCACGCTGGCCAAGGTCCTGAGCGGTAGGACCTGCCTGAAGAGCGGAATAATCTGGCGCTAGAGTCGCCTGCTTTGGCTTGGCACGAACGGCCCATGAGCCAGAGTGCCCACCTTGCCGGTGCTCCCTGTGCGTCGCTGCCTTGCCTGGCAGCTCGGGGTTTTGAGTGGGGCTGGGTGCCTTTGGGAAGTGGCCCGTGAGGAGAAGGCTGGTGATCCCTGAGCAGGACTATGGGCCAGGGAGCTGCTCTTCCCAAAGCGGAAACGGTTGTGTATGCGACCACAGCCATTCTCTGTGTGGAGCAAGGGAAGGAAGCAACCCCTGCTGCCGATGGTGAGAATTGGGTTTTGTACAGCGCTGTAAGGAGGGAAGTGGAATATGAGCACAGTATATAATTGAAATTATTTTATTTCTGGTATATTTATTTTCAAAGTTATTATTTCAACAAATTTCTGTTTGAATAGTTCATGTTGTTGATGTATCTATCTATGTATTATCCTGCAAGACGAAGGCACCAGGGGAAGACGTGACACAGAAGACACACCATGAGCAGTGTTTCTGAAMGGGCTTTTCAGCCAGTCTGACAGGGCCATTTTTGAATTCATTTGTCAAGATCAGGAGAGAAGTCATTTCAAAATTAAAAGTGAGGCTTTTCCCTATTGCTGGCCTGTGGTGATGGCAAGGGGACTGTGGATTTTTCAGGGTTTTTTTCCTTAATGGCCAGCTGGATGGTTGCACTTGCCTGTGCCTCAGTGTTGTAGGCGGGTTGTGCTGCCCACCTGGAGGTCTCTCGAGGGCTGCAGCTCCGTGGCCCAGGCCCAGGCTGGCACCAGCACCGGAACAGGGCTGGGCCTGGTCAGGCCCAGGCGGCCGCTGGCCCCTCAGCCTGGCCGCTGYGCAGGGCCGGGCGCGCTGCGGTTTGGAGGCGCAGAGACTGCTTGAAGAATTCGGCTTTGCTATGTCCCCTTCAAAAACTCTTCCACTGGTGGGGTCACCTACCTGGTTGTCTTAGTTGTCTGTTAGTTTAATTATAATAAGCTTGCGTATACGTATGCAAAACTGGCATAAGCACCTTCAAAATACTGCATTAGAGAGGGGCTGTAACAGGCTGTGCAGAGGTGCCGACTCGGTGTGTGGGAGGTTCCTTTTCTCCAAAACTGCCAGTTGCACAGGCATGTCCCGTACCTGTCTCTGCTGGGAGCCTCACAGTGCCACCATTGGGCTTTTCCCTGTGGTCTTTTCTCTTTCCTAGGTACAGTAGTGAAGTTGCTGAAGATCTGTATAGAACACTTGTACTTTGGAAGAGGGCTTATGGATTTGTTATGTGCCCTTATTCAGTAGTCCTTGAAGAACAGCTTATTTGAACAGTGGTTCTATTGCAAATATTGCTATTAGAAAAAATGTTTGTTTGTTTGTTTCAAAATATTTTAAAATTACAACAGAAGTTCACTAAGTGCCAGGTGTATTTTTACAGCTTTGGATTAATCAGTTCAGTCAAATTAACCACACTGTGACAGCTGTATAATCAGCCAATATGAGAGTGCAGGCGGAACAAGGTTCCTTCAGTGTAAAACTTCGTGCTGTTTGCAGTTTTAACACAATATAGACACAGACAGCTGTTTAATTTGTCAATAAATGTACTAAATAACTAAAATTAATTACCACGAGAAGAAATGTTTAGATATTGCACTCTGTAGTTAAAAAGATGCAATTAACAGTTTAACTACCTTTCTATTACATAGTGAATAATTACAATGTAAGAAAAGTGTATATATGTTTATTTCTACTCATTAAAAAAAAAAAATGAGCCCATTCGGTATTCCCCAAACAAATGTATTTGACCAAGTATATGCAGGCTTTTTTACCAAGTGCTTCCCAAAGCAAGAGGACAAACAGGGTGCAGGCAGCAGATCCTTTTCAGCTGCTCTCCAGATCTTGGCTCACTTTCCATTCTGTATGAGTCCATTTCTGGCTCTTAGAGTTGTAAAGAAAACGCAGCAATGGATGCCAGAGGCGGGAAGGAGTTTTCTGAGAGCCCGAGACAGCCGTTTTGAACAGAAAGGTGTCCCAGGCGTTCCAAGGGGCACCAGTAATAACACCTTCAGTGTTGATATAGTCGCAACTCCGACTGATTTTTAAGGGAGGAAGCGCATCCCAAAATGTTCACCAGGGCTCCCCAGTGTGGGAGGAGGAGTCACAAAGCGCCAGCTGAGGAAGGAGCAAAGTTGAGTGCATTAAGATTTTTAAAGCTTTAAACAACAAGCAGTAAAACAGTAGTGAGGCATGAAATTTGTTTTACTTTTCTTGAAGGGCAGCTCAGCTTTCAGAAGCTTGGGAAATCCGCTATTAGTGTTCCTGAAATCCAAACCTAGGCTGGGAGATGTTGAGGCAAGCCTTTAAATGCAGACTGTGCCTTTGCATGTGCCTGGCTTGCGTATGTTTTTGTGTTTTTCCTTTGCATATGCAAAGACAAGAGGACTTGATAGAAAATTTTGCTCTTTCTTTTCGTTTTCACTTCCTGCTGAGTTTCAGGTTAAACTATTAAAACTTTGGAGATATAATTGCATCAAAACTCTTGGTAACAGGATAGCCAGCAAACAAGCCGTATAAACCAGCATGCGGGAAATGCAAACTGGTGGCTCCTCCCATTACATTTGTGTCAGTGCTGGTGCCCAGCATAAAAATGTGAATATGCCTAAGTAAACAGTGATAGTGCTAAGCGCCCAGCACTGCGTGTGGGCAGGCGCAAGCCCCGAGCGCCGGGTAGCCGGAGCCCTCAGCAACGCCCCGTCCTCACAGCCGGGCCCTCTCAGGGGCAGAGGGACGCAGCAGGGGCTGCACTGGGGCAGGGAAGCGCTCTGGGGTAGCGCCAGCCCTCCAGGCAGGCAAAGGGTGAAGCCTGTAATGGGACCTCTGGCACCCAAGCTGCTGTTAAGCACAAACGTTTCTTTCATGCCTGCTTCATTCGTGTAAGACAGTCACTCTAGCGCACTTGCACTTGCAAAGTCCTCATTTTTAAAACATGTGTCTTTGAAAATGTTGGTGGTGACTCATGTTTTATACCCACTGCCTTTAAGTCACCCACTAACATCTAGCCCAGCATGGCCTGACCCGCTCCAGCCTCCTGGCTGTGAGGGCTCTTCAGGGACAAGTGCATTGGGGTCCCCTGCCACCCTCCATAGGCAGGGCCCAACTGTGGCATGGGCGCAGAGACTGCCCGTGAGTGGGTCCCACTGCCCCGAGTGAGTCTTTGGGCTCCAGTTCTTTTTTGCAAGAAAATAATAATAATAATAACAACAACAATGGCTGAAAACCCAAGCAGAAAAGCATCTGCTATTCCAGCAGGTCCAGGAAACAACCCCTCTGTCTTCACGAGCCATATGGAGCTCAGCCCTGCTGGGGCTGGTCCCAACTTGTTCCCCTTCCCTGATGTCTCCCAGCTTTACACGAGGATGTAGCAGAGCCTCTTTCTCCAGGAAATGGAGCTATGTGTAACGAGATTGACATCTGGCCTTGATACCTGCATCTCCTGATAACTGAAACAAATTTCTGAAGTAAATACTGTACTTTGATCTTCCAGCCCTGCATTTTTAATGGCAGCGCTGAACATCACTTCATTAAGAATAAATTTCAGGAGACTGAAATGCTCCAAGTTTTAGCACTAATTATTTGTACAGAAAACTATGACTGCAACTTTCATTATTCAGCCCATTGATTTCTTTCAGAAAGGAGAAATGATTCTCGATTTTAAGTAATGTGCTTTCTCTGATGCGGATTTATGGCATCTGTCCCATCACATCTGTACAGAAACTCGCCCAGCTTTCCACTATCTCTGTTGCAATATGAGAAATCCCATCGGATCTCGAGCTCTCTGGGGCAGTAACGTGTGCTAACGGCGGGGGAGAAGCGGGGAATGCGCCACGACTCGGTATCGACTGTCCCTGCGATGGCATCTGCCGCTCGGGTCATTTTCGGGGCAATTGTTTATTTTGTGAAACGAATTACCCGAGGCGGGAGGAGTCGCGGGGCAGGGGACAGGGCCTGGGGACAGGCCCCGCGGGGGGCCCTGGCGCAGGGACGCGCCGCGAGCGGGGTCGGTGTCACCCGCGGCCGGGCGGTGACTTCTCCCTGGGACCCCGTGCGGAGCCGTGGGAGAGGACTTGGCACTTTAATCCCTTCAAAGAACCCGATCTAATTCAAGCGCTACCACTCTTGGAAGTCTTTGAGAGGACAGCGATTGTTTCCCCAGGAAGGCAGATAAGGATCTCTGTGTGCTGCCGTTTAAAAGGGCTCCGCTGGCGGTGCGAATACAATTGAACCCGGCGACTGCTGCGAGCATCGAGTTACCTGGGCAGGCGGCCCCGCGGACCCGGGGCTGCCCAGGGCGTCCCGCGTTGAGGCCACCCCGGGCGGGGCCCGCGGAGCAGATGGGCAAGCGGCGGGGGTGGGGGGTGCGGGGCCTGCGGCGGGGTGCGGAGCTCCGCGGGGGGTGCGCGGCTGCGCCCCAGCTGTGCCCGCCGCGGGGAATGTTCCTGCCGGGAGCGCAAGGGAAGCAGGCTGGGTTGGGTTCCTCCATGCSCGCACCGCATGTAGAGCTCGAGCGGGGCGGGCGAGGGGCGCCCCAGGCCGCCCCCGCTGGTGGCGGGACCTGAGGGGCAGTTTGCAGGTTCCCAGCAGCTCCCCCTCCCAAAGGAGGTTCAGCTCTGCGGGCGGAGCGGGCGGGACAGGAGCCCCGAAAGGAACGCTCCAGCTCCAGCGAGAGGCTCCTGTGTTCTGCTAACGAAACTGCGTGTTTACACGCGGCTCGCGCTGGAAGGGGAAACTTTTCCGTGCTAGTTCGTGTGCGGGTCGGCGGGTCCGAGCGGCGCGGGGCGGCAGGACGGGAGCGCGGCGGGGAGCGGGAACGGCGCGGCCGCCGCGGAGTCGCAGCGAGGGCAGCGCGCGGAGCCCCGCGGAGGAGGCGCCAGCCGAGACTCCGGGGAAGTTTTTGCAACCGGGATCAGGTGAAGTCGCCGCAGTCCGAATGGCGCTCTGAGGCACCAGCACCAGCGGCGGAATCCGGAGGCAGATTTCGCGGGCGGTAACAAAGACACAGAGTCACTTTTAGGGCCCTGCCACAAATCCTTAATTGCCAAAAAAAAAAAAAAAAGAAGAAAAAGGGGGGATCCAGTGTCTTGCACATCCAATGCGAGGGTCTCCAGGCGGTAAGGGGTCCTTTGATCAAGAAAATCCAATTATTTGTGTATATACATTTCCCACATAGTGATTACTTCATTAATTGTCCCGCCTTTATCTCCTCCCTTCCCATCCCCCCTAATAATCAGTTCTTTTATCCAGACCAACAAACACACCATAGGAGCTTTGTGGATTCAAAGGATTTGCTTTCGCTTCTGAAAGAGCCGCTATTCTTTGATGATTGGGTAGCGGCAAACTTCAAAGCCATAAATCTTCCCTCTGACTGGCTGGCGGCCCAGCAAAGTCCTTATCAAATTCTTGGAGGTGATCCTGGTGCAGCCAGACGGGCCGCGGAGATCG
>PTEX01000034.1:5633611-5706858 GCA_003342815.1 Eudromia elegans | reverse complement strand
GCCTCGACGTGCGGCGCGCGCGGTCTCGGCGCGCGGTAACCGGCTCTGCTCCCGCTCAGGACCGCACGCCCAGCGCCTCCCCGGACGTGGCCGCGCACTCGCCGCTGGCGCTGCTGGCCGCCACCTGCAGCCGCATCGGACAGCCCGGCGCGGCGCCCGCCGACTTCCTGCCGGTCTCGTACGACGCGGCGCTGGGATCGCCCTCGCGCCTCTTCCACCCGTGGGGCGGCGAGATGCCCGCGCACTCGCCGGGGGCGCTGCCGCCGCCGCACGCCGGCCTGGCGCTCACGCCGCCCAAGAGCCACCTGCCGCCCTCCTTCGGCGGGGCGCACGAGCTGCCGCTCACGCCGCCCGCCGACCCGTCCTACCCGTACGAGTTCTCGCCCGTCAAGGTGCTGCCCTCGTCCATGGCGGCGCTGCCGCCCAGCTGCCCGCCCGCCTACGTGCCCTACGCGGCTCAGGCCGCGCTGCCGCCCGGCTACTCCAATCTGCTGCCGCCGCAGGCGCAGCCCTGCCGGCAGCTCTCGCCCAACCCGCCGCCCGACGAGCTGCCCTGGTGGAGCATCCCGCAGGCGGGCGCCGCCGCCGGCTGCGGGCACCGCTTCCCCGGCGCGCTGCAGCGCGGGCTGGTGCTGGGCCGCTCGGACCTGGCGCAGTACCAGACGCAGATCGCCGCCCTGCTGCAGAGCAAGTCTCCCCTGGCGGCCACGGCCAGGAGGTGCCGCCGCTGCCGCTGCCCCAACTGCCAGTCGGCGGCGGGCGGCGCCGCGGAGGCGGAGCCGGGCCGCAAGAAGCAGCACGTTTGCCACGTCCCGGGCTGCGGCAAGGTGTACGGCAAGACGTCGCACCTGAAGGCGCACCTGCGCTGGCACACGGGCGAGCGGCCCTTCGTGTGCAACTGGCTCTTCTGCGGCAAGAGCTTCACGCGCTCCGACGAGCTGCAGCGGCACCTGCGGACTCACACGGGCGAGAAGCGCTTCGTGTGCCCCGAGTGCGGCAAGCGCTTCATGCGCAGCGACCACCTGGCCAAGCACGTCAAGACGCACCAGAACAAGAAGCTCAAGGCGGACGGCGTCAAACGGGAGGACGCGCGCGACCCGTGACGGCCGCGGCGCGGCCCGGCCCTGGGCGCGGCCGGGAGCGGGACAGGCGCCGCGCGCCCCTTGGCGCGGGGGCAAAGACTGGACTTCGGTGTACAGCTTATTTAATAGTTCCGTCCCAATCCGCGTGTTTCCTTCTCCTTGCCCCGGCGCCGTGCGGGGGCTCCAGCATGAGGTGTCTCTGTAAAGCGACCTGCAACTGCAGCGCGACAATAAATACGTTAACCCTGGGGCCGCCTCGGGAGGGCCCCGCTGAGTCGGTCTCCTTTGATCCTTTCACCTCCCCGCAGGCTCTGCGCAGCGCTCCGGCCGAGGCGCGCGGCGCCTTCCCGCGCTTTCCTGCCCTGCGTCGCGCGCCGGGCGCTGAGGCGCGGCCGTTGGGCGCGACCGTTGGGCGCCGGRGCGCGGCCGTTGGGCGCTGCCGCCTCTCGCGGAGCCGGCGCCCGCTAAGCCGGGGGAGCCGCGCTGGGTAAAACAAGTTTAAAGTCGTTAGCTCTCTTGGACTAGTGTTGAGCTGGGATCTTATTTATTTTTCTGTTCTACGCGTGAAGCTGTAAGCGTAAAAGAGGAGCACATGAGGCAAGTACTGGAGGTCGCCTTGCGGCTCATTTTCCACAGATTCGGTTCTGAATTTGAGTCGGTCTGAATTCGGCAGTAGTCGACGTTAGGAGCCCTCTGAGTTTGGTGCAGGGTTCTTGCTGCCCCTTGCTACCCGATGTTGTTTGGCATAGTTCAGCTAAAATATACTTAATATATGTCGGGTTTTCTGTCAACCCCACAGAATCTTAGAGATAAGATTTAATAACTCTTCCCTTTAATAAGGAAAGGAAAGAAAAAGAACAAGAACTTGTTATCTTTCCCTTGCAGAATGCCTAAACAGTAGATGTGTAGATATTCTGCATATGTGAAGGTATTTGGCACAAAATAGTTTTAAAATACTCAGTAGGCTGTTACAGCCTTTACTGTTTGACACCATGCAAATATAAATTTAGTCACATTGCTTTTGAAAAACTTACTTGAGGGTAATGGCCGAATTTACTGTTGCAAGTTCGTATTTTTTAACTTTTTTGTTAACAGAAAAAATGTATAAACCAAACACATGAGGAACATAATCATTTGCTAAATTTTACTTATTAACATAGAGAATATATTATTGGTTCTGTATATTTTTTACCAAGTCAGCTTTCTTCACTGGTTATATAATGAGACAGTCAAATAAAAAATGCTGTCTGAAACTTCACGCAGGCTAATTGGGAACCAGACAGCCTCACATGGGTTCCTCTGGAGGGGGCTGTAAAACATGTTTTGGCACCGCCATAATTACAGAGATGCTTTTGGCCGTAAAACTTTGAATCAAGAAAAGTAGCAGCTGTATAAATGTTTGTAATGATAGGATATGTAAAACTGATGTATTTATATATGTGTCAAATCCTGGAAGGAATATATTCTGCCTGGAGATGATGAGATGCAACAATGCCAGCAGAACCTCAGCGTCTGCAGCAGTGAACAGTTCGTGTACAGTTGGCACAGTACAGCTATTCAACAGTATTTTAATGTTTATGATTCTGAATTAATTTCTGACAGCATTTGTCCGTGGGGTTAGCTGATCAAAATAATAACCATGCAGTTACATTCTCTGCTCTTATAGACTCTTCTATAACACYCTGCCATACTACAGAATGCCTTGCGAGAAATACCTTTGGTTTGATGCATTAGAATTCTTGTACCAAAACTTAGGAGCAAGATGTTGAGGAACATAAGTAGTAAATACCTTTAGTGTCACAGAATGAGTGATGACAACAGGGGAAATAACAGATGGACCCTGTACAGAAATCTTTGTTCAAAGAAGTCTTCAAACAAGATCACCCCTCATTTAATACTGACATTTAAATAAGTCAACAGGAATAACATAGTGTTTCTGGTTTTTAAAGTGTTTCCTGATGTACAGTGCTTCTCCTTTCTTTCTTTGGAAGGAGGTTACATTAAGTATATCACAGGAGGAAGAACTGGCCAGCAGTATTTAGAAAGCCTCTTTGAACTTCAGAACGCTTTAAAAAATAATTTGCTGCACTAAATAGTCTTCCAGTTCTATACTAAGGTCAGACCTACTGTACTGGATGGTTATGGAAAGTAATTTTGTTGATAGCAGTAGAGAGGAAACGACAGTATCCTGTAATACGAAAGATCCATTTAGAAGTTAGAATAATGGACTTGGTTTTGCCACAGATAATGGCCTTTCGCTGCTAAGTAAGTGCCAAGATGAAGGTGAAGTATTAATGAGAGGTGAAGCAATATTTATATTGGCTTATTTTGGCACACGTGTAGTCTGAGTAGGAACTAGAGAACTGAGCTGGTCATGACTCTCACTTCATGACTTCACTTCTGTTACAGCAGATAGAATTAGTGTAAAATATCTTGATGATCGTCAACTTGATGATCTCTAAGCTAGGCTAGTACAGAAGGAGTTATCTGCAATTGGATGACAAACTGTTTTTACTTAGCATCTGTGTTGTCTAGCCAGACTATTTTGTGTTCATGTTTGTTCCTCCTGACAGAACTAACAGTGAAATTCTGAAAGTTTTACCACTGACTTAATTACTTGCAGGATCATACTTGAGGATTTAAGCAAAAGAGCACAGCTCAGGCAGTGCCAGCACCATGTCAAAATGCAGGGGTTCTGATTAAAATAATAACAATAATAACAATGGTGTGCTGTTGCTGAAATATATTGTATGACTTTTAAAGCATGGAAATGTTAAAAATGTGTACAATTGAAATGAGATATGCATTTAAGTGAAAAACTGTGATGATGTGAAATACCAATGAGAATTTTTGTATGTGAGAAAAACACATATTTTGGGACATCCAGCCACAAAGGGAATGAAGAAAAAAAGCAATCAGAAAATTAGRAATGCAAGGTAAGCAAAAGTAACAATTTAGAATATTTTAAAGTTAAATATTGTTTCTCTTTCAAACTTTTAAATAGCTCATTAGAAAAAGAGGACATATGCATCATTGCTGTTTCAGATTAATCTCTAAATAGCTAAATCATAAGATAGCTTTTCAATTGAAATCTTGAAACTTTTATAGTAATGTGCCATTTAAAAATACATATGACCTTTCTGATGTATGGATAGAGTGTTACAGAAATATATTGCTTACATTTCAAGGATTTATTTCTAGTTGGCAAATTACAATCTGTAATAAAATTAACTTTTAATTTTAGATTTGCAAAATACATTTTACACTTTTAGCTGTTTCCAATCAACTAGAACAGCTGTTCATTTTATAAAATTAAATGATTAATATTCTTTTTAATTATACATTTTGAATACATATGCTGCTCAAGGTCAACTCAGTTCTGAATTTTAAGTCTTAAATGTCATTGGTATAATAGACAAATCATATAAACTAATTCATTTCATAGTTAATTCTAATTAATTTTTACAAAACAGTAGTGATATGGTTTAAAAAATGAAGGTTTGGCATGTTTTTGTTGAAAAGTGACTTTCACGCTTGGGCAAATCTGTGAGAGATTTTAAAAAAAGACAAACATATTTTACCTCAGATTTTCTTTTATTGATGTTAACATTGAAGCCACGTAAACCCTAATTTGATCTTCATCTCATTAAAACGCTCATGTTGCTTTGAATAAGACTTTCACAAGAGGATATAGCAAGGTTCATCCTCACTGACCAGATTCTATTGCAGTAATCCAACACAAGTATAAACTCATATTTTGTAACTCCTCAGCTATTCTTATAGAAGTAAGTATAAGAGAACTGAAGCTGCCAAAAGTTTCCTTTCTAGATTAGAGGATAGACTAAAGATGTGTCTGTCATAAGGTAAATAAAAGTGACAAAACCTTGGGATTTGGTTGATTTTTTTTTTTTTAAGAAAGATAAAGGGTCTTTTTATGATGGCATAAAACTGCTGGCTTTAGCTTAAGTAGCAGCTCTTGGCTTACTAGTTGCAATATTGAGCAATGGGAAATTTTACATAAAGCTAGTGTCAGAATATGGGTCTGAGTCCTAAACTATCTTATTTTTTTCCTCATGTAGTTTTGCATGGATTCTCTTTTAGGAATGTGTTTTGTTAACCAGATACCATATTTTGTTTCAACTTCCTTTATTTTCTATTGTAAATTTGAGTTTGTTCAATATTGCCATGAGTCCTTTGTGTATTTCAGCTGTTCCAGATATATTGCACTTCAGCAAACTGCTTTCAAACTGCTTTAGGTGACATAGCTATTCTAAAATCATCACTGTGTTATTCTTCTTTCAGTTAAATTGAATTAGGGATGCTATTTATTGGAATATCTAAAAGTATTTACAGATTTTTCAGAGATTGCATTAAATTCTAAATTCGTTAGAATAGCTATTCAGATTGCAAATTCTTGGTTGTATCTGATATTAAGTTTGAATACAGAAGAAAAAGGGAATATAAAATACTGGTATCTTGATACTATTTTATCAGAAAAAAAAAGAGATATATTTGCTATTATTCAGTGATATTTCAAGGCACATCATTCATAAATAAGGTAAGATATTCACCGTACCAGTAACTGCATAGTATCTAGGCACTTCTAAATGAGTTTTGTTTCACCATGTTCCACTATAGAAAATTTTTTGTTTGCTTGTTTGTTGATTATTTTTATACTTGTTAAGAAGATCTTGTGAACTCCTTGGTAAAGATGTGGGACCTATTATTCTGGCACAAAATAGTCATCTGAAAGCATCTCTGAAGAATCTCCTGCCCAAACCATAAAAAATATTTATCATGCAAGCTCCATAAGACAATGAGACTAGCAATATTCCAAGCAAGACTTCCCTTCCAAAGGCCATCCTTATATTTAACCATTTTGTATTTAAGCAGCATCCAGATCACCAAGAACTTGGGAGTGTGCAGCAACCAGCAAGGCTCACAAGTGTCAGGTAAGTGTTTTGTGCATCACAGAGGGGAAGGATCAAAGGCCAGCGCTGGCTGAATGAGTAGTCTAGATCATACCGAAGCAGTAGAACTGCATCCAGTTTAAAGGTTCGTTTAACTAAGTTTACTAGTTTTATTCCTTGTTAATATTTACTCCAGGCTGTTTTGAAGACATACAGGTGTTTCATTATGGGTAATGAAAACCAAAGAAAGCATGTATTTTGACCTGTGATTGGCAAGTCAGTGGGAGTCTATAGATAGTGAGATTTGGCCTTTAACCTGCAGACCATTGATCCTGTTTTTCTTCTCATGATCTCTTAATTTTTGAGTGAGGCATTTACTTGAGTACACAAAATCCCATCCTGTCCCTGACCCAGCTCTGGCAATTACACTGCTAGCTAGCTCTGTTTATAAGGGGAGGCCAACCTAAAGGCTGCGTACCAATCCTGGCTGCTGGTTGAGAAAGAGCAAATAGCACAGAAGGGCGGGGAGAGTCTTCTGATCTGCAGGTGAGTATGTAGTGAAACCCATGATAAAATGTACTGAAGTGAGTGGTCAGGGGCTTTGAATGGCTAATGAGTCTGTACTTGGTTATGGACTCAGTATTCAATGAAAGATTTCTWTGCACTCTTTAATGGTGCAAAGGTTTTGTACTGAACATCTGCATAGATTTATGTTTCTCCCTTAGTGATTATAAGGCTAGAATTGACTTGCATCTTGCAGCTTTTCTCTTCATCTGTTTGAACTTCCGAAGATACCATACTAATCCTTTTTGCGATAACTACTTCTCCTTAGTTCTGCTTGCACGAGAGAGAGTTTACCAGTGTAAGAATCTGGTACACTGCAAGCTATTTTAGTGGATCTCTGTAGTGACTTTTCCTTTCCCACACCTTTTTGTCCGTTCCTCCAGTGTAAAACAGAAGAAAAAGTGCTGTCTTCTCCATATAGCTGCATCTATATTTGTGTCTTCTGCTCTTGCAGTTACCTCAATTAAGGGTTAAGTTCTTTCTACTGCCATGATTGGCAATGAGTGTGCCATGTGGTGGCAGACGGGACTGCCTCATCCTCAGAAAAGCACAGACTTTTTATGGTTTGGATTTAATTATTCTCTCTTGTCTAATGGTTTACTATAACCTCTGCCTTAAGGTATGAACCTTTGTAGCCTCCATCTAGTGCATTATCTTACTTCTCCTCTCTAGGGCAGCAGTCACCAGCTTTTGCGAGCCATTGATGCCAATGCTGAGCAAGTAATTCACTTCATGCAATACCATATGTTGCCCTTTCTGCCAGCCTATACTGTAATCAAGTTGCCAGTTAGTCACAGACTTCTTCCGTGACAGTGACCGAGATGTCCCAAACGGAGTATCATGTCACCATAGAAAAAAAATCTAATGCAAGAGAAAAATGCCTACAGGAGAGTTCTTTTTTTTTGAGAAGAAAAACAGAAGACAGAGTAAGAAAAAATAATAATGTGATAAATTGTGGATTTTTTCCTGTTATATAATTCTAAATACAAATAGCCATATCACCATCTCCATGCAGAAAAAAAATTGTGCTTATAATATTTTTGTATTATTAAAAGGTAGACTTGTCAGTAAAACCAATATATTCCCGTCATCTCTAAAGCCCTATTCTTGATAGCAATACTGAGCTGATTAAGCAAAGTTTCATTTATCATTTTCCCTTTTAACATGAACCAGCCATCACAGAGCACACTTTCTAAAACAGGCTCTAATTACAAAGCAGGTTAAAAGAAATTATATTAGAGCAAAGCCTGTATCTTTGCTTGGGGTCATACTCCACATGCTTTATTCTGGATCAGATGGTGTGCCTGTGATCTCCACATGCAGATCCCTCCTCTGTAAGGAGAGGAGATGTCAATCACATTGCTACATTCCCCCTTATTCAGGCAGCTCTCCACAAACCCATGACACACATGTGAAGAACAGAAATGAAAATGCACACTCTTCACTCATGAAAGATTAGACAGGAAAGATAACACAGCCTGAGAATGCCAGGTGTTCTTAGCCCCCATATGTTAAACCTAAAGGAATATGGAAGTGGCTTTGTTTTCCATTCATGTCTAAATAATTGGCTTTCCAGAACGGCCAAGAATATTGGTAGTGCTTTGCCTTCAAGCCCTGCAAGGACCAACAAAATATTTGACATCGGCATACTTTACGTGTTAGAAACCTTGTGTGGACACCTTAGTAACTAAATATAGAAGATTCTTTCTTCTCAGCATTACATGATCCTTTAGCTGTGTGGCTTCCCTGGCTCTTACTGTTCATTTGCCTTGACAGAACTCAAAGATAAAGTTTTAAACAAGCAAAGTTTAAAGTTTAAACAAGCAAATATTTTCTAAAATATTAACTAAATCTTCTTATGTCCCTACATGAGACCTTAGGCTATGTCTGAGCTTCTTAATAAAATGCTTGAATAAATTAAATAATGATGTTGACAAGCTGTTCAGAAAGTACTGTAATCAGCGGTATGTGCAGTGCTTGAAAGTCAGACTTTTTTGTCAGAAAGACAAAAGTCACAGAATAGTGAGCAATCTTGTTAGGGGATGTAAGTTCTCTGCCATGCTAGGTTAAAACAGCCAGAGTACCTGAGTTAATTTCTGTAAACACCGAGTTTGGGTAACTGCTACCCAAAAGTAAGGATCTCAGATACAAAGAACAGCAGTGTTGAACATACTCTGCACAACCTGCACTGGCAGGAATGAGTTTCTTTTCTCACTGGAGGAAGGGTTTGTACAATTTGTAACCTGAAAGCAAAAGAGAGGTTCATAGATCTGAGTATCATTCAGATATTCATATATATGAGTAATCTTTCATTAATAAGAAGGGAGAGGCAACAGTGCAGGACTACAGGGAATCTTTCTTCTAAATGGGCAATGTATTCTACCATTTCCTGGGGCAGCTGGGGCAAATAAATAGAACTCTCTGCTCATGCTCACAAATATCAACACACACACACACAAAAAAAAAAAAGACTCCTAATTCCCCTCTCTATGCCTTCCTAAATACAGAGAGGAGAAAAAGACCCAAGAATTCTTAAGAAGTGCTTAGCTAATTCACTACTCCCAGCTTTCCCACAGAGTCTGTGAGAGTCATTTTTTGAATCCCAACATCTTTGTAATAGGGAGCCACAGTGCAAAGCTGCTATGTTGCCTTCGTGGTGGTTGTGCCCTCCTTTTTCCCTCCCCCCTCCCACTCATTTGAGCAGTTATGCTATTGTAGAATGCCTAGGTACTTAGGAAAAGTTTCCTAAGCGAAGTACTGTGCTAGCCAGAATACTGAAACCACTAACACTCAAATATTAGAATTACTATTTGGTTTTAACATTCAATTATTTTTCTCACTAGTACCACAATTTGATTAGCTTTGAAATATTAAATGCTAAACATATGATAAAGCAGAATAGCATGTTACATTGAAGTAATTCTTTATACAATACCTAAGTACATTAGAAGCTCATTTCTTTTATTATTATATGCATTCATTCATCCTGTACTTTAAATAGGTCATAGATATTAGCTATATTACTCAGATTTGGATCTGCCACTTAATTTGTTCAAGAAAGGGAAAGGAGGAATGTGAGTTTAGGCATATTTTTAATTAGCTATAGCAATTAGATATTTTGAATACTCAGAATGATGTGTTAGAGTTATACAATTATTTGGTTTGTTCACTTGCTTTTAAATACACTTGAGAACCAGCTCCTAATTAAGATACACACACTACCAAAGATGCAAAACTTAGATGTTGGTGAAAACAATTAGAATAATGATATAGGCTTAGATTCCCCATGGTTTTTGTACAAATCTGCAAGATAAATTAGTGTTGACACGTGGAATCCTCCTTCTCTGCCCAGAGCCAAGGAACAGGGGCAGTACTCATGTATCCAGCAGGTATGCAAGCCATCCCTGCGCAAGTGGGAGGCTCTGGAACATGGTCTCATTTTCTCAGTACAAAAGCTCCTGAACTGACTGTACACCCTGACAAAAGGGACTATAATCTTGAAGAAAATTACTCTGCAGACACACTGCGATCAGGCAAGAAACTGTTGCTCTGAGTGCTTAAATTCCTTCTGGGGAGCAACAGTCTGGGGATGCTGCAGACCTCATCTTGCACCTGTGGCCAGACTGTTAAATCACCCTAGAACCCATTTTAGTTTCTACCTGTGCAGTACATGCCAAATGCATATTAGTTATTTGTTCTTTCACTTTAAATGGTGTTGCTTCCTGTTTAAAAATATGAGAGAAGCACAGCATACAGCAAAGAATTTTATAAAACAGAATGTGATAAATGATCCCAACAAAATTTCCTCTGATTATAGATGGCTTTCAGACCATTAAAACTGATAAACTATGTAATATACAGTCCTTAACATGTCTTGAAAGTACTGATCTTGAAAACAGTGCAGTCTCATGAAATCTTCTGTTAAAAGGCTGAGCTTGTAGCATTTCAATGCCATATGAAAATGGCACATGAAAAACCTTAATTAAAGCAACCAAACCTCTTGCCTTGCTGCTGATTCCACAGCACTTTTTGTAGAATGATAGCACTTTTATCTGTCATCATTTATTCAGAAAGGTAAATCAAAAGCATAAAATAGTCTCATCTTTTTGCCTGCAGGAGATGTCCTGCTCAGCGGTTAAGTCATAAAGTCTTGCATCAATCAGAGACAGCTAAGTGGCCATCCTGACTCCATTCTCCTTTTTCTTTATATGAAATTTGCCTCCACATAACGAGGCCTCCATACCATCTAAATGTGAATTTTGAAGAAGGAAAGATTTGTTTTTAATAGTTCCGTGAACACAAAGTAGCACATCCTCTTTTCAGAAAGGTGCAACATTTTAAGTTACTGATCAGAAAGCAAATCTATTAATAGTAATTATTAAAAGCATTAAGGTATTCATTTATCTCTTAATGCTATTAATCTATTAATCCTAAATGAGTAATCTGAATATATCACTAACACCTCTTAGTATGGAATCTATCTAAAGCTGCTGAAATGATTAATAGCAAGGCTTTCAAGAAATGGAGCTCTACAAATAAACTTCAGTTTTTGTGTGTGTAAGGTAACTATTTTCCAAGCTGTTTCCTTCCACTCATGTTCCAGAGCATAAATATTGTATGACCGCAGGATGTTATAAACCTTGAAGCTTAGGTCACAAGTGATAAAAAAGAAATCTGTGGGACCATGAACAGTTAAGAAAAGAGCATACTTGTTTATAATAATAGTAATAATAATAACAACTCTGCAAATATTTAGTGGTGTTAAAGATAATAATTAGCAGTAGAATGTTAAGGGGGGGTATTTTTATACAGAGAATATTTGTTTTATTAGTTGCCACTGCTAAATACCTGTACAGATTATCTGAGCTCCAGTGTATCACTCTGTAACAGTTTATGGTCAGAACATGTTAAGTTCATATACACTGGGAGTGAAAATAAGGCTTTATCTGCACTGTCTAACTCTCAGTGTCGTTTCAAATTGGTGTAATTAAAACACCATATTTCTCTGTGTGGATGCTCCTCTTTTGCTTAAATTATATATTTTATTTTGGTTTAAGCAATTAAGAATTGAGTTCAAACTAGACAGCAATGACCCTGTCATGCCGGGCTGCCTGCCACTGCTGTCCCCAGGCAGCACTCAGAGCACATGGGTTTGAAACCCACTCGCCCCACTCCCGCCTACAAGTCTGCAGTCTGCGTGGGCACTCAGCACTAGCAAAGGAAATCCAGGGAAATCTGAGCATGTTACAAGTTGCTCTGCAGCAGGTAGGAGCTCACTCTGCTGAGCTGCAGCTCCCAGTCCTTCAAGGTCTTTTCTAGAAAAGTCAGTTGATATCAAGATGCCTCACTTTGATTAAGCACTGTGGTTTGCTTCYCTTTCAGTGTAGCAGTGTAAGCTGTAGTATTACCTTAGTTCATTGTTAGTGAAAGCTAGGAATATGTCATCATTTCCCTTCAAAGCTGGTTTGAGGGCTTGTTTGATTGTACAATGTCAGCCAAGGCTGAAATACAGTATTCAAACTCTAAAGAAGCACCTCCCCTCTTTCCCCTTTCCTCTTTCCCCTCCCCTCCCCTCCCCTCCCCTCCCCTCGCCTCGCCTCGCCTCGCCTCGCCTCTATTTTTTTTTATTTTAAGCAGTAGAAAACTTGGTTGTTAACAGAATGAATAAAATATATGAGCTTCCTGATTTTAAAAGCTTTTTATGTGCTTGTAGAACATGAAAGCTGATGTAATTGAAAAGAATAAAATGTGATTTGACAAACAGATAGTTCTAACTTTTATATTGTCCCTTTCTTTCATCATACAAAATGATAAAAATGCTTAAGATGTTAATGTTTGGAAAGGGATAGCCCCTCTGATACTTTATAGGAATAAATGTCTTAATATGTCTTTATGGAATCACAGATATATTTCTAAGACAAAGTATAAGGTCTAGTGCGTTCTGCGGTGTGCTTCCTGTTTTAAAGCAGTTTAGATGAACATGGATTTCTGTCACAGCAACAAGGCTCAATGTTCAGAGTAGTGCTCCTTTAAGGTGGTCTAAATAGTCAGTTACTCGCTTTTTGTCTTCTTGCCTTAGTTATTGATGCTGTTGAACCATTGCTTGCAATGTGTCTTTGAACCAGGCCCAGCTGAACAGAGCAGAGTAACATAGCAGAGTAACATGAGACAAGAATGCCTGAAAGGAGAGAGCATCAACCTGAGGGTGCTGCTGTTCAGCTCATTATGCTGTGGACTCAGATTTAGTAGATGTGTTCATCTGTACAGCACTGGGTTGAACACAGGCATAGATTGCTCCTCACTGGCAGAGGCCTTCGTGAGCTGATGGGGGTGCTCATAAACACGAGCAGAGTTAGAGATGCCCATATATAAGTCTATGGTGCTCTACTACCAGGATTGTTTTAGTGGTCTCTCCCCCATGCATCGTCGTGAGAGTACATAGTATCATGTCTGGGGTGGATAAATCTAAACTTCTGTCACTTCCTCAGGTGCTAGCGTGGGCATTCTCCCTCTGCCAGCTTTTTGCTTGTCACTTTGCTCGACTGAAATATGCACACATTATTGATGAATCTTGCTACCCAAGACCTCTTTCTGCTCCTAATTAAGTCAAAGGAAAAACTTTCTCTGACTTTTTAGGGAGTAGAGTCTGGCCCTTCAATGGAATTCAGACATAAAATATCATGCTTTCCTGACAGCTGTGTGCCTTCTGTGAGAAAAGGCCAAAGCCCAGCAACTGAAATATAGCTTGCTGTGGCTGCTTCAAAGTGAGATAGCGGTGTGGAGAAAACATGTATAAATGCCAGCACCAGCAGAAAGAGTAGGGAGCCATTGGTCTGCTCCTTTCAAGGAAGCACAGCTACTGCATGTTAAAGAATTCTGCTTTTTGTTATTGAGCTTCTGATGTGTATGCTTCAGGAAAATATATGTACCCTTAATACCAAAGCACAAAATAGATAGATAGATTTATTTCTGACCCAGAGGAGAAGTTGCAGATCTTTTTGTTGAATGTTCTCAATTTTTTGGCATATTGAAACTGTGTCATAGACCCTCTCAGCCTAACATTAAAGAAAGAGCAAATTATTTCACTTAGAGGAGCTGTCAGATAAATCTGTAGTTGAGTGGATGTAGACACCAAGCTCGTTTTAAAAAAAGAGATGCTTAATTATTTGTTATATTGTTTGTTTGTTTTTCAGGTTTTTTGAATGCCAGAAGCGATGCTTCCAGAAGGTATTTTTTGTGACCTATCTCTAACTACATATAGCATTTGTTTGTTTTATGTAAAGAGTTTATAGCTACCAAGACTTTACTTAAAACAGTGGCAAGTATGTTTGTTATTAGGATTAGTATAACCTCCTCAGTGTGCACATTTTAGTATCTTTTTTTTTTAATTTTGAGACTTAGTTCATTTTTTAAAGAAAAATTATTAATATCTATACCTTGTTTTTCACATGCCTAGGCACAGCCTGTTTTAAACCAATAATGACACTCTAATGTAATTCTGTCTCTTTTTACTGTATGGATTGTGCGTTTGACTCCTCTGCTTTCTGAAAAATCACACTAACAAACCCTACTTCAAATCCATCAGGAGAACATGTGTGTGTTCCCTCTCATGTCCCAAATGAAAACTGATTTTTTTTATACCTCTTTGTAAAACTTCTTTACCATGTTAAAAATATAAACAACAATCTTAAGACTTTCATGGGCATCTGATTACATTGTACTTTTTTTTTATAGGGTAAGTTGTCAGACATTCCAAGATTTTAAAATAGCTTCGTACTTTTTATTAATTCCTTACTTTATAAAGTTGTAACTATTGGATTGTCTCTAAAGATTCTGCTTGTCTTCCAAGACAAAAAAAAATTAAACAAATATGGGACAATAATTTGTTTAAATTTCCATCTGGAAATTGGTCAGATATGGATCACATGGCTCTTGGCTACAAGAGTTTCATTAATGGGAATAATAACATCAAGCAGTATTTCACTGTATTGTATTCCTTTATAATTAAGTAAGTATGAATTCTGATTTTTGTAAGAAACTTGAACTTAATATTTGCTTTAAAGCTGAATGGTAATGAATGAACTAAAAACAATACTGTGGGATTTTTTGAAAGGAAAGAGAATAGGAATCAAATATCTCTTAAAGTTTTTGGATTATCATTTACTGCAGTTATTGAAGACAGTGTGAACATATATTCTCATAACTATATACCAGCCTTTGTGTTCTTATAGGCATTTTTGCCAGCCTTACTCTATCTAAATGTGTATGTATGCTCATACAAAAACATATGTAGATAATTCTAGAATTTTTAAACATGATTTCATATTAAAAACAATGTACAGCAGGGACCTTTGCTAAACACCAAGCACTGCTAGGAATTAAAACTCGTATTAACATTTCAAGTACTTATTAAGTGATGATGTCTTATCATGTGACAACTGGGATGCTGGTTCAGTTTTTGACAACAATTTAATTTTTTTTTCATCTTAAAAAGTATTTTTATATGATCTAGAAATATCTCAAAGCCCAATCAGTTTTTAAATAGAAGGAAATTTTAACAACCTATTACTAAACTTTTTGTGATAAGCTTCAAACCAAGGTAAAAAAAATACAAATGACAAGAAAACATCTGTTACTCATGGCAGCGCTAATTGTACCGTGTTTGCTGTTTAGATGGATTTATTCTAGAGACTCTGTAGCAGTATCAAGGTAGGAAAAGAAAGATAGATCTTGACGACAAAAGTTTCTAGAAGGCTTTTATTCAGTAAAACCATAAGAAGAAGACAGTTAGACTGATTTGGAGATGCCTGTTGGTAGATAAAGTTAAGGAGTATTGTAATGGCCACTACATCCACCATTTATCGGTAGGTTTCCCCTCACGAGTTTGTGTTAGGAAGTTATTGAAATGAGTATTCATGTAAGAATATTCAGCAATATATTCTCTGTGAGGTAAAAATGCTCCTGCTTTCATTTTTGGTAATTCATGCCTAAAACCTAGGGCACATAAACTGAAGTTTTGTTTTGTTTACTGTGATTTTCAGGAGTATTACTCAATGGCAAGGTTACATTGACCTATCAGTTCATGCCTCAGTGGTTCTTCAGTTGCACTTATTTRATCAAGGCTGGTGGATAAAAGAGGAGACTCCACCCAGTGGATCGAATTAGAATTATAATAAAGGGCAGAGTAGATTGAGTATGGTTCTTGCTATACTTGGTGTCACTTCTTGCAATCCAAACGAATTTTCTAGCAGCTTTATTTGTAAATATTTTTCAGACTTTATATTCAATATTTTTATTTCAGTTTTACATAGTTGTGTTAGTGATGCTTTAGTTACAGTTGAAGAAAAAAAAAATGTAGTATTTCAGCTAATGGGGGCTTTTTTTTTTTTAAGTACTTGTCAAAGTGCAATAACCTTTTTGGCTTTGAATTCACAAAAAAACTTCCTGACTTCCCAATCCCTCTTTGCTGTACAATTCAGAGATTGCCATTGGTCCTTAATCCAAAGAATATTTTATAGTCGTAAACACCTTTTAAACACTAAGGAGTATGTAATAACAGCATTCGTGTGGCTTGATATGGAGTCCACAAGAAATACATTTATGTATGTATTTGAGTTTTAGTGATCTCAATAGGATATAAAAATATGCTGCAGCGCTTTACATAATAAGGTATAAAGAAAGCATGTGCTCAAATGCTTTATATGGCATTTTTCTTCTAATAGAGATAGGGAAGACTTCAAATCAAGAGCTTATATAAGTATTAGAAAGTTCCTGATTCACTTTCTTTGTTCTTTTGTGTTTTTGTTTTTTTGAGTTAGCTAATAAGTCCAAATTAATAAATTGCCTCTGTAACTGTAAGGTAAGGTAAGGTAAGTAAAAATACAGCATTAATTTTTAAATTAAAAAAAAAAAAGCTTAACAAAAAAATATTTCCTGTTTATTTTGAAGATGCATGTCTGTTTATATAAGTTATGGTAGTCTAGTTTTTAAAAAGTTACTTGCACTGTGGATTTTTTTGTTGTTATTATTATCGATTAGGCACAATTGTTTAAAAAGAACAGCCACCAAGAAGGTGAGCATCTTCTTATTCCTGGATTAATAAATTATTTAACAATTTTCAACTTTTAAAACAGCACTTGCTTTAAAATAATCAAAAATCTAAGTAAGCACATATTTGAGCAATTTACTAAGACTTAAAATATAGTCTTTTATATTGGGAGTAAAGGTGAGGAGCTGGCATTACATCTTCTAGTTAAAAAATCTTAGAATTGAGGAACAAAATTTGTATCAGATGAACCAAAATGTGGAACAGATGTTTTATATTTGTTTTTCAGAAGAAGTGATTATCGAACCAATCCAAGCAGCACCACAGTAAGAGGATGTCTTTGGTTTTGCAGCTGATCTATTACATGCCTTTTTAAGCAATTAGAGCTCAATAATGCAATCATTTGTCATCCAATTAATTTTGAAAGACTGGAAATACATGGATTGACACTTTAACCTATGGTTCACTTGGCACCATTGTTATTTAAATCCAATAAAAAATATCTGTTAACTATATCATGCAAGCTACATTATAGAAACTTGAGCATCTTTATGTTCTGTGAAACAGACTTTGCTTTTTTATTTGATTTTTATTTTTGCTATTAACTACTAATATGAATAAGTATATGCATAAAGCAATGTGGGTTTTTTTAATAGAGTACATGACTACAATATAATTAGAAACATCAACTGAGAAAATTTTTGTCACAGTGCTTTTCAAGCGCCAATTCAGTACCCTTGCTGTCAAAGAAACTTTGCCGTGGGCTTTAATGTGTGCGACTTCCAGCCCTACAATATCTTTACAACTTTGAAAACCTTTTCTCCCTAACATCTAAACAAAACCTATGGTTAGGTTTCCCTTGTTTGAGTTTTTCTGAAATGTGGGTCTTTCACACTTTTCCATAACTCTCATAATATTATATTTAGCATTTGTATGTTGTATTCGTAAACTCAGTTTGAGTTATCAGATTGCAAAATCATTTGTGATAATGTAAACTTAAAATAAGGCTAAGTAAGGGCTTCAGTGGTATATAGCTCCCTTTATAACGCCAATCCTTCCAGGGATAGAATCGTGCTTCAAATATTCTTGTGGACTACTTGGAAATAGCTTACACCTGTGGGGTGGGTACGTTGTGCAGGAGCTCTGAGGTAGTTATTCAATATTTATCTAAACATATGTACATATGTCATCTCCCTAAACCATTATAAGTGGACTTTTAAAACTGCTATTTTGAAATTGAAAAATGAAAGGAAACCTTGTGGAACAATAGATAATATTATTTGAATTTTATAGCTGTAATGGGAACTTTCACATTAGAGTCTTCTAACTTCAAGTATATTTTTGGAGGTACTATTTTCCCAAATAAATATTTWGCTAACCACCCTTATAACTGACAATATCTAATACTATGTGATTTAATTCTGCTAATGATGAGTTGGTAATTACGGAAGCTACTGATGGCACTGATCCATTTGTAATTGAATGATAAATGAGAGAATTCAATGTTTAGAAGTGTGCCTCTTGCTTTAGCACAGTAACTATATATGCTCACTATCTGGAAAGTAATTTGACTTAAATATGTTTCAGTGCCATACTCAACTTTGAAAAAAGAAAGGCAAACATCTGTAAGCTGTAAACAAGAAAGTTTAAGGCAGTTAATGAAACTGCTGAGAGCTGCATAAGCACTAAGTGTGATTTCCACTGTTGTCACCAATTAATATGTGTCAAAGAAGAAGATGATGCTGCAGCATCAGAGCAATGCTATGTTTGTGAGAGGGAAATTTGGCCTAGTATCTGTATCACAAATTACATTTAAGGGAAAAAAAATACAGCATTGTCTTGGTTCTCATGCTTGGGTTATAACCCTTATTTTGCTGGATAGAGTGGCAGCTCACTAACTTTGTCCAGTAAAAGCTGAAAAATGTATTTTTATTGGACGGTTATAATTACATCGGCATTACATTTTTAATTACATTTTTAATTGTTACTTTTAATGTAAAGTTGTTTGGGCTTTCAGCTACAAATGAGTGTCGTGTCTGCCCTACAGAATATAAATCTCTGAAATATCCATTGGAAAATATTTCTGATTTCATCCCTCTCTGCACTTTTGATAAAAGTGCTATGTAAATATTGCTTCTAAGCTTTTTGAGTAGGTCATTAATCTTTTGAATAATTTTGGCTGTGGCAAGTTCCATGTTTGGTCAGGGAAGGTCTGTCAACAGGAGATGGTTTTTGGCCATAGGAGACACTGACTTYAGCAGCCCCGTTCAGCAGGTCACAACTGCAGTCTTGAGCTGCAAGTTACCAAGATGTGCAGGGAATATTATCCCAGCTTGACTTTTTAATGCATAGTGGATGCACCAAAGAGACTAGTAGCATACATCAGGCAGCTGCAGTCAGCAGGATCTGCCTTTGCCTAGGGAGAGAACAAACGGAATGGGGAAAAGAGGATTTGGGCAGCCAGAGAAAACAAGTTTTGAGCTGCAGGGTTTTGTCTCCTGGACATGACTTCAAAAATAAATGCGTTCAGAACTCAGAGATGTTGTAAAAACTTTTTTTTTTTTTTTTCCCTCAGCGAAGCCAACTTTGATTTTGGTTGTCACTGAATTAATGGTGAATTTTAAAAATCCTTTATATTGATATTCTTTGTAGAGCTTGGGTAATGGGAGAAGATATGAGATAAAGTTTCTTTTTCTTTGTGGAAAGTAGGAAAGAAGAGAGCAAGCAGGCTATATGGCTGCTTCATCCTGGGACTTTGCTATCTCTAAGGTATTTGCAGCTTCAGCAGTGAGTTATTAATGCATCATACAGCATTAAGAAGTACTGTTTTGTTCTTCAGTAAGTACTTGTTTATTCTGAAAGCAACCCATTCTTCTGTGAAGAGTTTACATTTAGTGTGTGCTTATCATATGTGAGCATATTACTTTGCTGTGATTGTAGAACCTCATTAGAGATCATTTTACAGGTGAAAAATACTGTATTTTAATAATTTCTGATATTTATATGCACTTCTTTTCTGTATTTATTCACTGCTGGAAATATGCATGCAATCTGTAGATGGAATATTTCATCTAAAATTTTAAAAAAAAAAAAAAAAAATTGTCCAGCAGTCTTCCCCAAGCTACACAAGAATACAGGAAAATACAGATAAGATTTGTATTTACTTCCATTTATCTATGGTATCTATGAATGAAACTGTTATAATTTGGTTGATTTATCATAGGTGTTCCATGAATATGTGGTTGATGCCCTTGGGTTAAATTGAACTGGAACTAGGTGGAATGTTACAGAATAGCTTTTGCCAAAATGAAGTTCAGACCTTCTGAACCTGGAAAGTCTGAATTCTGCTTGTATCAATAACCTTGTGGCAAACAAGAAAATTTGACAAGTGTAAAATTCTACAAAGGAATTAAGTCAGAGCCTTATTTATATTGAAACAGGCTGTAGAAATAGATTATTTATTCTTCTTTTTGCATTGGAATATACAAGTCTATGTATAGTACCAGAGCAGGTTTTTGGCTTTCTGGTTTTTGCTTTTGACAGAAATGTAGTGATCAGTTATGAAAACTCTATCTATATGGCCCATGTTAAGAAATGAAAAATCAGAGAATTTCAACCTTATTGACTTTGAAAGGAAAGATACTCTGAATTCTTCTTAATTCTCTTATATTTTAAAGACTTTTTTTTATTCTTTTTTCAAAACAAGGAAGGAGAGGGGGAAAGAACAGCCATTAATCACTAATGACAGTTGAATAKTCACCATGGTATTAGTGCCTCAGGAAAGATAGATGCCTAAGGGGGGACCCTTGCAATTCAACATGCTGAGCTGGAAAGGCTACTAACGTGTTGGCAATGGCAGTTTGGTGACTATTATATAAGTATCCTCAGAAGAGTTTCCRTTTTGAGCCTTTCCAACAGTTAGGCATTTGCCTTTCTGCCAGCACAGAGAAGGAAAAAATGGAATGAGAGTGTTATTCCCCTTTTCCTGCAATCTGAGTTAAAATTTAATCTGAGTTTAAATTTAATTTTTAAAAATTCTAAAAATTATTAAGAATAAATAATAAAATAAGTTTAAATAAATAATAATAATAATAATAATAATAATAATAATAATAATAATAATGCCTGTTCCAAGTAGGCTTTTTTTTTTTTTTTCTGTGATGAGTTTCCTTTGAAAGTCCCTAAGTTCCTTTGTTGGCTTTCAAGGGTATGAAGTAACTCTGAAGAAAGAAAATGCAAGTCATTGGAAAGTCTGGAGGCTGAGTTAAAGCATTTGAAACCCTTCTGAAAAGATAAAACTAAAGGATGTCAAAGACCTGTGAAGGCATCTTTCACTGCCGGTGGCCACCACTTGAGTGGAGGTTACTGCCCCAGCAGTGGAAGGGAATACTCAGTAAAGTAAGTCAGGAGAGGAGTTCCAGCCACCTTGTGATTCCCCACAGCTGTTTAGGGAACACTTGCACAGCAGCACCAGAAAACTAAGAGCCACATTTTCAACTAGGACAGCKTTATAGGGGAAATCTGTCAGTCCTCTCCACACATGGTAAAGGAAGAGCATTTGTATCAGCCCTGCTTCCTTCCCCCTCAGTCTGCTGATCCCAAACTAGTATTTTGGTATAAATATTAGCTGGCTGACCAAAGGAGGAAAAAAAAAAAAAGATTCACCTGAGCAATAAAAAAATCTGATTAAGTTCTTAGACTTCATATGGTTATTTTTMCTAGTATTTGTACTGTGCAATTAATAGATGTGATTTATGTACCAAGTAGCACTGTTTTATTGCCCTAGAAGACAGTCTAGCTTTGTAATAGATACTTCTGTCCCCAACTGGTTCCTAGGAGCTCGCAGGTGATCTCACAGTCGGCGCTTGGAACAGCTGGAGCAGCTGCTACAAAGTGAGCACTACCAGAATGGAGTTTCTCCCAGTGGTAGGAGACACTGGAGTACGGGGTAAAATTAACTTTGTAGTCTGGTCTTAGAGGTTTCATTTGTTTTTCAGGCAGGATCTAAACTTCAGTTCAAGCCTCTTGCAAACTTAAGTGGACTTTTGACTGGGCCCCAATAGTGTTCAGAAGAATTTAATACATTTATGGCACCATGCAATTACCCATATGCTTGTGTTTAAGGTGTTATTTGCTGAGGACTGTTTTGTTTCTAACATAAAAGTTTAAACTTCCAGGAAGGTCTACTCAACTGACAGTTTACTGCAGTCCTGTCTGTAATAGTAGAATTGGTGTAGGTTGAGATGGGACTGAACACATTCAGGGTTTTTTTTCCCATTTTCCCAGGTCTGAATACAGGGCAGAGGGAGGTTATCTGAATAGCCCAGACAGTCTGTTCACTTGCATACCTTGGCATGTTTGAACTTCTAACTTTCAGTTAGCCCTGGCTATCATATTGTAATCTTGCAGGAAGAGAAAGGGTTTTTTTCTTTAATTATAATAGTATTTTTGAAGTCCAGATAATTTTCCAAGCAAATTTTAAGAAGTATTTTTTGTAGTAATCATTAAAGAGAAAATATTTTAAATTTAGTGCAAAAAGTCCTTATCAGTATTCAGTACAGATAGCAAGTGCTATTTTTTACCATATTGTCATTTACACTTTTTTTTTTTAAAAAAAAGATGAAAATGAAAAAGAATCCAGTAACATTAAGGAAGCATCTGAGAAAGAAGTTGGTGCTCAAACTCTGGCAAATGGTGTTAAAATTCACAATTATGATGAGCTGCTGACTGAAATATCAGATGACGGTAATGAAATTAGCAATGAACAAAATGAATATGAACATGGAAAGCTTAGTGCACCGAGAGAATTATTAGAAGAGGTAAATTTTGAATTATTACATTTGTCTTAATATAAGTAGGCCTTATGGACTAGGGTGAGCTGGGCTTCCAATTCTGTGACGAGACTGGTTGGCAGTAATAATAATGGCAGTAATAATTGAGATATCAAAAAATAAAACCCTAAATACTGGATGCTTTACTATACCAAAACTGGGAATTCTGTACTTTTTTTTAGATTATGGTTACAGAGCCACACTCTAATTCAGCCAGTTTTTAATTCTCAGAATTATTCTTTCTGGCATAATACTTACTTTTACTTTTTTTTTTTTTCCTCACTTTTTCTTGCAAAAACTGTAGTCCCAGAAAAAAAAAAAAACAGAGAAATTCAGATCAGAATTCTGCAGCAAGTTCTACCCTAGAATTCTAAGTGCTGCACATAAGAGTAATACAGTTACAATGATAGTGATTGGCATGGCAAAAATGAGTCATCATACATTTACTATATATTTAAGCAAGGCTCTTCCTCGCATTTTCAAAAAGAAAAATTCTGAAAAAAAGGACTTTGCTAAAGCTTATGGGCTAAATAGATAGAAATGACATCTGACATAGAAAGCTTTTGTGTAAGCATTCCTTCTGCATTGGTTTTAGATTGAAGAGGAAAAGATTGGTTAAAAAAAAAAAGTGCATGGAAAAAATCTGAATCTCAGTCTAATTATAGAAGTAAAATGGTTGCTCAGAAAGCAAGGGTCTTTATATCTGACTCGTGCCACCTATATTAATTGTATTTAGTAGGGCTAAATTAATTAATTAATTGTATTTAACCTAGGGSTATTAGTTGTATCTAGTTGTGTAAGAACAGCAGAGGGCTGGGTCAGTTATGTTTTCTCATTTAAAGAAAAATCACCATTTGTACCCAATTTAAACTTCATTCCTGTAGACTTTAATCTGAGTTGATTCAGTGGGGCAGGTCCACTGAAGTGACTTGGACTTCATGTTGATATGGTTGTTCTCATTCTTAAGTGCTTCTATAGTAGTTTGAATTTCTGCTATTGATATTTAGATGTTCAGGCTTTAATCTGTCATAGTTAAAAAGCAGATTAAGGAAGTTCTATAGCACTCTCAGACTTGTCTGAGTCTGTCTAATAAGGGGCACAACAGTAGAATTCTCCATTATTTTTGCAAAAGCTGCTAGCAATCTCATCAAGTATATCTTTCATGTAAAAATAGTCAAAACTTGGAGTTAATTCTGAATTTTAATATCAGCACTTATTTATATTAACTTTGTATGGGATGTTTTTGTAAAAGAAAAATATGTATGTTTATATATCAGTATATAAATACATGCAGAGTCATATATTCTAATTATTTATTTATTTTAGTTCCTAAAAGCAATTCTGAATAGAAACTACAGTCTTGGAAAAAAACTTTGTCAGATGAGTAAGTACTGCCCCGAGGGGATTATATTTCAGTTGAGGTAATTGGACTGACTTCTCTCTGTCAACAGTACAATTTCATTCATAACAGCTGCTTTTTAAGTCACTCAGTATTTATTTTCTGTATTGAAACATTTTAAGGAGAGTTAAAAGTGTCACCTCCTTGTAGCAGAATTATTTATCATCTAGTTCATCTGTTTGAAACACTTATATAATACATTGTTCATATGCTTAGCAAAAAGCTTTAACATTTTAGCATGATAAAGTATCTTATGGAGAGGAAAAATAAGTGATTCATTAGCAGTTATATGTTTAACATATGATATCATATTTGATGGTGTCAGGTAATTTATTTCATCTTGTTTACCTCTTTAAATAAGTGAATTTAATATCCAGGAGAATACATGCAAAAAGYGTTAGTAGATGCCTGATGTAAAGAGAATAAATTTTGGGGGTTTTTTAGATATTTTGCAAAGATCAGTTCACTAGAATCCAAGGGTTTTTGTATATTTTTTAATATTCTGGAACAAATCACTTTTTTTAACTAGATTGTTTTTCCTCTATGGAAAATAATAACAGAACTTTTTCAGGGCTTAGTGTTTCTGGGATTCATTTGAATCTAACTTGATATCTGAATTTTATGCATATGTTATGCATGTTTACAGTATAGTTAATATGCTTTATAATCTTAATACTTGTAAATAGCATACATCTTCTTTCCATTCCAATTCTAGAAGTCCAAATTAAGACACTAACCAAGAGCATATTTTGTAATAAAATCTTTGAAATTTTTCAGGTGTATCTATTTTGTATATGTGTAAAGTTTTATATAGGTATAATTACCATAATGTCAGTCTTATTTCAGATTTTCTATTTATTTTGTCATTGTATACATAACAGTAATATGCTGTATTGTCAAATTGCAGTTCTGATCTATGAGCCAGAAAATACTGAGGCTAAGCAGGTTTTTGCACTTCTTGAAGAAAAGTTGTTGATAGGTAAGTTTGATAATTGTAAACACAGTATTTTATTGAGGAGATATTCTTGCTTTTCAGCAAATAAATACTGGAGTTATTGTACCAATAGGAGCCTGACTTTGTGTTTAAAAAGCATTGAGTGAAAAAATATTTATACTATTTTGGGGTTTTGTACATCTTAAATAGGCTGGCTTGAGCAATAAAATAAAGGAGTAAACACTTTCCAGTTGTTAATTGCAAGTATCCATTTTACAGTATATTAAGGGAAGAAGGAATGAGTCAGGAGTTTTATTTAGAAACCATCTCTTAAAATCACAACTGGTAGAATGGATCAGGTGACCTCCCATCATCTGTCTCAGTAGTCCAAAGCATCAATAACAACCTTAAACTGATTTGTATAACTCTGAACTGAAGTGAAATAGAAGCTGAAAAAAACTCTTACTGCCTGAGCAGAAAGCTTCCAGACCTAGCAAGTAGTAGGTAAATTTGTTTTTTAAACTACCCTAAATAGTTCCACCAAAAAAAAAAAAAAAAAAAGGAGAGATGCTTCTTTGAGACCCAGAGCATTAAATCATGCCAAAACGTAGGCCATGTTTGTCACAAAATGGATATTAGGGTGAAAGATGTTAACCTGAAAGAAAGGTTCCTCTGCTGAATTCTGTAATACAACACAATGGGAAGGAAAGAATGGCAAAGATTCAATAACTTAAATCTCTGTCTGGACTTGGGCTGGTCTCTAGTTAAAAGGGACATTCTGTTTTCCCTCCCATGTTAACTTTAGCTTACCTCAGTTACTTGTGGTCAAGAGTTCCTACTCTGGTATCTGTTGGAGCTTAAAGACACCTGAGTAGGGGGAAAAGGTCCTTTCCATAGCCACTATGTAGCTACAGGAAATGGAACAACAAAGAGGTTTAAACAGTGGCTAAATTCTTCTGAGCACTCCCCCATAAGTGAGTGAATCTCTGGTTACCAGCTGTGCTTGTTTTAGAGCTATGTTGAGCCGATTTCAAGAACAAAGTGGTCACAGCACACTTCAGGATATAAGCTAACATCATAGTTTTAACTCTGTATTCTCCCATAGTTCTTTCAGGCCTTTCTTACCTCACTGGAAAGAATTAGTAAGTATTTAATTGTTTAATTGGAAACAGGAAAACTAATTGCTTGCTTAAAATAAAGAAAGAAAATCTTCCTGTAATATAAAACAAATTCAGTAATGAATGATCTTGTGTATTTCTGTGACAGAAAGAGCACAGAAGCTTGCTGAAGAGGAGACTGAAGATGATGAAGAAACCATTGATGGAAGAAGTGATAGCAACAAGGAGAGTACTAGCTGTTCAGATAGCAGTGAGGAAGAAAGTGCAGGAAGTTTTGATTCTGATGATTCTGAGGAAAATTAGTTTGGAAATTCTTCTGCAATATTTCAGTTGATGATTTTGATTCTCAAACAGGCATGTTAAAGCATTTAATCATAACTTCTCTCATAAGTTTCAATAGTTCTTTTTATATATGTGTTATTTTCAAAATTTGCAAGTCTGCAAAATTTTTCTTGTTCTACAACTTAATGACACACACAAACTTGATATATGTGGAAGTAATTGGTAAAATATTTTTCCCTTGCAGCAGAAAGTCATGTGGAAACTGCTGTAGATTTTTAGTTGAGCAAATATGTTGTATTTTAGGAGCATTATGCTTGCCACATTCCATTTCATCATTGGAACAGGAGAAACTTATCTGCCCACATGATTACCTTAACTCTGTCTTGCAAAATGATGATGATACTTGAAGTGTCAGAAATGCCACCCTAAAATTTAAAATACAAAATACAAACACAGCTAGATGAAAAATTTTGTGGTTGTTATGGCTTTGACATTAATGAAATAGCTCTTAAGAATATTTCAACTAAAAATCCTTACTTGATGTCTCTATAAAAATATATAACCTCAAACATATAACATATATAACAAAAACAAAATGTCTTTTGTCTAGATTTGGAGAGAAACCCTGTAGTACAGTTGAATAATTGTTGATTGTTAAATTGATCAGAAAATCTACGTAACCAGTAAGATTGTGTAACGTTGATGACTTTAGCATACAGATATTTTTAACATTCATAAAGCTTGCACACTGAAATGGCATGAACCATGGTAGGGGTGGTAGGTATCACCCACCATAGAGGGAAAATTTTAAAAAAAGGTCAGCTGAGGAAATATGAATTCATGCTGCCAGTGAGTTTGATCTATGTAAAGGGGTTATGGGATTAAAGCTTTTGGTAAATTTATCAGAGAAATTTAGCTCTTTCTTTGGACACAAGTAGTCTATAGAATGACAAAAGTTTGAGAAGTGGGTAAGAGAAAGGTAAGCCAGTTGCTTTCCTGAGAGAAGCTGAGCACCTCTCTTTTCACTTAAACTGAACGTAATGAAAAAGATGAACTCCTTTGAGGTTCTGGCTCCTGCATTATTAGTACTAGTTTTATTGTCCACATCATTCAGTTCCTATCAAATGCTTATTCATGTGGAGATCTTTCCTTTAAGAAAAGGAACAGGGACAGGGAATCCTATTTTATAATTCTGCCGATTTTTCTGGATTTACTTTAAAACTAGAAAATTATGCAGATAGAGTCTCAAGAGACAAATTCCCTTTCTAGTATTATATCTCAAGAATAGATTGGAAATATAAACTCAAGATGGTTTACATTTTATGCTAATATCTTCTGTCATTTTTAGTGCAGATGTCTACATGGGTTGTCTGCCATATGTATTACTTCAAATCAGTTGGTGTGCACATGGTGAAGTGAACCATGTTACAATGCTGAAAGAAACAGTTAATGAATAAGTGTTTTTAAATTTTAAATTATAAAATTAAACTGACTATATTTTATTGACTATAAATTGATTGCCATGCCTGTAAAACCATAGACGTCTATCTGCACAGAGAGTGCAACTCTTGATTAAAACAGAGGAAAAAATACCTTGATTAAACCATTATATTGCAGGAAAGGTTTGTAGCTAATTCTTACTGCATTTACAGTTTTTGTGKTTTTTTTTTTCAAAATAGTAAAAATTTTATTATACAAAATGTTAAGTTGTACAGGGATGCAGAACTGGACTGAACGTAATGCCATCTGACCTAGTTTACTAATGAAAACCAAACATAGCTTTCATGTCTTGTGATAAACAGAAGAAAAGCATTCAACATTTTATTAAATACATAAGCATGTTAAAGTTTAATATTGTTCTTTCACTACAAAAATTTTAAGGCCTGATACTATTATTTGAACCTATATAGTAGCAGTTCTGTGCTATAATTTTAATGATACTACTTTTATCTCAATTTCAAAAAACTTACAAATTGTGTTTAACAATGATAGGTCTAAATATTATGAAATAAATGTTTTGCTTTTTCATTTTCTTATGAAAAGTAGATGTTTAAATAGTAATGTATCCATCAAAGTCCATATAAGTCTCAGAGAAATAATTTGTTAATTTATTAATGCTTAGATAGATAGACATTTATTTCCATTACTTTCTTAGAATTGAGTGGGTTTACACTGTTGCCCTTAACTGCTTCGTGTTATGTTATTTTTCTTTCAATATTTCCCTATGGAAATCTTTTGGGATAATTAAGATAAAGATGATGGTTATCAAATGCTTGTGACTCTTACAGGGATTCGTTTCCCAGTGACTGCTTCTTTGTTTAATCCAAACAGCATAAAGGACATGAAACTCTAGAATGAAATCTTAGAGAGAATTTGGTTTCCTTGAATGATCATCCTGTGTTATAAAGATGCCTTTGCATTCTCCAAAACTTCATCTTGGTACAAGGTACAAAGTGTAATGGAGAAGGTTCCTCTGTATCTTTGTCGTTTCTAAAGGTCATATCTGGAGTGCCTTTTCTTTAATATGTTTGTATTCTTCTTTTATTTTGTGCAGAATTACTATAAAGAATAAGAGGATAACACTTGTTCTTCTTTAATTGCTTTTAAAATGTGTATGTTATCTGCTTTTACAGTCTCATACTTAGGAAAAGGTGAGATCTAAGTCAAAGTAATCAGAAGGTGTAGGTCTGGTAATGGGAAATGCTTAAGTTGCTCCTGAAGTCGGAATCATTGCCACAGCTACAGGGCCCATAAATGAGACCAGGAAAAGTTCCCCTACTCTTATTGAATAACTGGTCAGAAAAGGAAGAACAAATTAAAAACGACTGATGTGGAGGGTCTCTGAAAGGCTTGGAAGCTTTATTTAAACTAATTCTTTCTATTTGATCAAATTTAGTGACATGTAGGGATAATCAATCTAGTAACTCAGAAATTGATAGAGATTCAAGTAATTAAAATTGCACATAAATGCAAACCCTAGTAAAAGGTTTACATGCCTTGAACTGAAAACTTTGAAAGCTTTTATGATCCTTCTTGGGGCTGTTCATAGCTTTTTGAGCCTGAGAAAAGTAAGACTTCTTTTAACAAGTTTGTCTTTCACTCTCCATTTTTAAGAAAATGAAGTGATTAGATAAATATCTTTATTATACTTATATAATAATATTTCAGTTTTAAAGTTTATATTGGTAACTTTTAAGTTACGTATATGACCAATAATAAAACACCAACCTAGTTTTTGCTCTGAATGTAATTTCTTTTTTAAAAAGCCTTATTAGTAAATACTTGTTTCTCAGTCTTTTGAGTGGTTGGCATTAGTCAAATAACATCCAAAAGAACTTTGTTTTTTCTTTTTTTGGCTAATATTTTTATTTTCAATTTGTAACTTTTTAAAAAAAAATTATGTTAGAGATGTTTCAGAATTTTTGATAACTCACCATCAATTTAATTTAGTTTCAATTTAGATTTCTGTTTAAATAGATTATTAATCTGAGAAGAATTCATATCTCAGATCTGAGAGGAGAATGCTGAGGAATGAAGCCCTAGGCTGGAGTTCTGTGCTTGCAGCCAGGTAAGAGGAGAGCTATAACATGGCCATGTTATCTGCCCTGCAGAAAACTCAGCTGTCAGAGTTATCAGAGCACTGTCTGTTGTACACTCACGATTCCCTTCCTAGGTATTTCCTTTAAACCTTTGTAAGCATTAAGTCTCCCTTAAGATAGATTACCTTTAAGTGGATATTGACTATAATGAGGTAGGTTATGCTTGATTCGTCGTTAAAAGCAGTGTTGCTCTTATCTGATGTGCATGAGCTTTAAAATTTTGTTCAGGCTGAATGTGAACTGTAAGATAGCAAGGCTAAATTATGTCTCTCGTTCTAGTGCYGAGTAGCTACATCCACCCAGATGACATGATTCTTCTCTTTATGTTGGTCTCCGTGCAACTACCGAAATGTCAATGAGARTAATCAAGAGCTCTGAGTTAACAAGGGTTTTCATGGAAGTACTGAAAGGCCAAAATAGGGGATGGGAATCAGATGCACTTAACCTTCACTTTGAAAGACTATTCATATTTCTGTAATATTGTAGCTAAAAATACCAGGCGAATCAAACTTTTCAGGTATGACATTGCAAAAAAACTATTATTCTACTAGCTAATTATTACTATTTGGGGTAAACTGCTAAAAACAAGCTAAAGAGTCATGTTCACATCTCTTGAACATTCTTAATAAAATATTGTCCAGATTCGAGCTCTCCAAAGTAATTCTGGAATTGACGAGCTGAACTGTATTATGTCTTGCAACAACTTTACTGAATTTATTGAATGTTCTAAATATAAACCAATACACTGGTGGGAATAAAAGATACAGTTCAGTGAGACATGTAACACTTAAACCAAAATGTCACAAAGAGAAAATCCAGGGTAATGCCTCTACAGAGTTTAAGGGAGAAACTGGGAATAAGAAACTTGTTTATTTCAGTCATGAGATAAAACAGTTATAATTCCCTAAAGCTGGCAGAAAACAGACTTAATGATTATGTTATCTTTTCTGTTTCTGTTACCATTTTTCATGTTGCAATTGCAGTTCTGCAACTTACATAATTGTATTTTATTTATGTGATCACCTATATAAATAATATTGTCTTATAGATAAGACTTTTTCTTTAGTTTGTTCTTGAAGGAGTGTGATGAGGCCTTTTGGCAGGGGGATTTTGCTTGATTTTGTGTTTGCTTGGTAGTGCTAACAGTGGCGATTTCTTGCTGCTTTTTGATGGAGGTTGGATTGTTCTTTGGGTTTTTTGTTTTTTTGGGTTTTTTTTTTAGATGAAGCAGATCAGAATAAACAGTGACACATGCTAGGAAGGAGACATCCTGAAAAAAAAAAAAAAAGCTACAAAGTATGTAAAACTGTGTACAGTGGATTCTCTATATGCCCTTACAGCAGTGTAGAATGTTCTGGCTGGCAGCTAACTGCTGCCAAGCAATTCAAGCAATGGACATGACCTTAAATATGGGATATTTGGATAGATCGGTGACTGATCAGTCACAAACCCAAAGCAAACATCTCTTTAACCTTTAAAAAAATTTTCACTGTGGCATTAAGGGGATAGCAAAAGTTATCTCTAGAATAGAGTATAATTCAGTAGTTCACCCATGATTTCCAACTTTTCCTACTCAGTGCTCATGGTTACATGTCCACTGTTAGAGCCATTGTATAATCATTGAATGATTGCTGTTGTTAATTATGTTAATCACATCCATTTTATTTATTGCTGTGTCCTCCCAAGGTACTGGAGATCCATATTTCAGCATAGCCAGTTAATGGACAGAGGTGGAAGGAGAGGGAGCCTAAGGTCTGGCTTTTGTAAGTAATTTCTTATCCAGGCAGCATTTGCAAGCGCCGGTAAGGGCACGTCTGCACCCTGCTCTCTGTAGCTGATCCTGTGCATATTTGCCCTGTTTCCCAGGCTTGGTAAATGGCAGGAGGTAAAAGCGAGAACCAAGCCCGGCTGGGCGCTCCCCTGCAGCGCGCGGTGCTCCCCGTAACCGGGCCCTGGCACCCTCGAGCACGAGCAGCAAGAGCACGAGTGACACAGGGACGAGCAACACAGCAGAGCGGGGTGAGCAGAAGGACGGCCAGTAGCCAAGGGGAGAGCAGGACGGGGCTGCCGAGCGGCCTGCACGGGGACGGCGACAGGGCCAGGCCGAGTCTGGGCGCGCAGCACCACCTAGAGGGCACGCGGCGCTTCGAGCCCGGGGCGGCGACGCCCCCAACCCGGGCTGCTCCGGAGTTGCGAGCCGGGGCCCACGGGCGGCACTGGGCGCTGTCCGCGGTGCTGAGCGCAAACCCGGGCGTGCTCGTTTCCTGCGACCTGCCACGGTTTCCGCGAGCCACGTGTGTTTATTAACGATTATAGAGACAATTGGTCATAATCATTATGTCTCCTGCGGTGCAGTTAACATTTTGCCCAATTATTTGCAGCTGCCTTAAAAGTATAGAAAATACATGAGGAAGAGACCCATTTTGGAGAGGAGTGACTGACTGACTGACACCATTAAGTAGCCAAGATGCTAGTTTGGCCGTGCAGACCCGGCACTAACAGCTGGAGATATTAGTACCTCTAAAACTATATATAGAAGCTGCTGCTTTTGCTCTCAGTGTTTCCATTGCATCTGGCCGCTTAGTGCTGGCCCAGGTCAGTCTCCTCAAAAAAGACCTTAACTTCTTTATTTTGCCCTCAAGTCCTTGAAGAAGGACACGTCCCTGCTGCTCGTTACCGTGTCAGCAGTCCTGGCTGTGCAGCACCCCCTACTCGGGGTGAAATCCTCTGGCCCTTCAGCCTGTTTTCCCTCCTCCCTTCGTCTTGCAGCTTCCTCCCGGCCCCTTGTGTGTCATGTTGGAGAGCAGGGTTGGTTTTAGCCATCTGTGTAGCTACCTCTGCATGTTGAAATGCATCCGTGCCACGGCCACTGCTGTGAGCATCTTAGGGAAGAGAGGTAGGAAAACAGTGAGATTTTGGGTTGTCAGGAGTAGCAAAGAATGGCTGTCTTAATGCTTCCATTTTTAGCTGTCTGGTACAAAGCGTAATCTGACGAAAGCGTTGAAGGTAAATCGCAGAAATCCAGGTGTTTCCTGGCGCTGAGGAGACAAAAAGCGCCTCGGTCTTTGAGGCTCTGCCACCCTCTGGCGGAGAGTTGCGCGGAGGGAGCCGGTCCCGGCGGCGACAGCTGGCGAGGAGAATAACCGAGAGGGTCCCTAACGGCGCCTCTTCCAGGGCGCGGAGCAGAGGGTGGTTTTGCTAAGGTGCATTTTGCACGGACCCGCCTGAGCAGTTTCTCGGCTAGAGCCGTGCAAGGGCGGCGCCGGAGCGCGAGCAATGCCGGCCACGCGCGCCCAAGTTGAACCCCAACGAGGTTGGCGAGAAGCGGCGTTTTAAGGAACGCAACGCCCGCCAGCAAGCCCGGCGACGCCGGTGCAGCACACGCTGCCGAGGGTGCCAGGAGGCGAGAGCCGGGGCGTGGGGAAGAGCCGCGTGGGGGGCCGGCCCCGTGGGCCGCTCCGCACGTGCTGCGCGGCCCGCGGCTCCCAGCGCCGCCCCCGCGGGCCGGGGGCTGCCTGAAGGGGGGGGCCGCCCTGTGACTCATGCCTGCGTCGGAGCACATCAGCTGCCGATGCACGCTTTAAAAAAGCAAATCCCAGGACTTGGGGGGAAAAAGGTCATCTCGCACGGAGTTCCGCGGCGCCATTGGTATTCCGGCAGCGTCCCCCGCGCTGCTTATAAGCGGCGAGGCGCTCCTGGCTAGAGTCACCCTGCCTGCTTGGACGCCGGGAGCGAGAGTGGTCCGCTCGTCCCTCGGTAAGTCTTCTCTAAACCACATCCTATTTTTCAAGCCTTTGGGAGATGCTTTTTGAAGATCTGGATATTTTTTTCCCCCTTGAAATCGATTGTGGTCCCTGCCATGGCCACAGAGGAAGAACGGGCATTTTGAGACAGCCAGCGCCTAGACATTGAGCTAACCTGTTACTCCACTTCCAGGCATTGTCTGGCGGATCTCTCCTGCCGTAGGATTACTTTTTGGTTTTTTTCTGCTCTCTTAAAAAAAAAATAGTAAGATACCTATTTGCCGCTGAAACCCCCGATCCATTGCCTTTTCACGCGGGCGTAAATCCACCAGCAACGAAAACGAATTAGTAGTTACCGATTTTTGAAGAGCAGCTAACAAAGAACGGGCTCATTCGTTACCGTGACCTTGACTTCATTTACAAGGCGAATAAAATAAATCTCGGGCAGCCGTAGGGACAAAATGGGGAACGGAATATTGACTCGATCGTTCTCGATCAACGGCCRATTTGGGTTATCGGAGTGTCGTGTCTGTCAGGAACCAAGCGAGCAGTTAGCGCGGAGCGAGGCTAGTCCAGCATCTTCCTCAGAGCTGCCTCCACCCGCGTTGGTGTTGCTAACGCTACCTGCACCGGAGAGCCCTGCTGGGCGTGTGAATGCTCACACATGTGTGTTTTGCCGTTTTACTGCACACATGCGTGTTCAGACACACGTATGCCCGCGCATGTGCTGGGACGTGGGCACAAATGCACCTTTGTCGTGGTGGGTGCGAATGTCGCTCTTCCCCATTGCTGCTGCGCCTGGCGCGCTTTTCAGCCCTGGGCGATGGGCCACGGGAGGGGGGCTCAGCTCGGCAGCGCTGCTCATTTCAGAGCCCGCTTTGCAAATTGGTTCCAATTGGAGGCGAAGCGCGTAATTGCCCCACTCATTGATGTAATTGCGCCGGGCTCCGCGCTTCGCCGAGCACCACTGCGCGAGAGGCAGCGCAGCGGTTCCAGCTCCAGCCCGTCCCGCCGCCTCCCCGCAACTGCGCCCGGTCCCGTCTGCAGCTCCTCGGCCGCGCCCCTCGCAGCCACTTCGCCGGGAATTAAATTGCTCCTTGCTGCCTGCAGCCTCATGCCCTCTGGCATCTAACGAGGACCGGGCGCTCCACCGAGGGAGCGGACCTTAAAGTTACCTTTCTCCCTTGCAGGGAATTCTTTTCTAGGCGCCCCTCAGAGCAGCGTCGGAGGCAAGGCTGGGCTCTGAGGAGCGACACGTTTCTGAATCGATGGCTTCCTCAGCTCCATCGTCCTCCAATGACACTCCAGAGCCCACCCCAACGAATCTGCGACCCACAAGTAGGTTTTGTTCTTTTTCTCGTTTTAACCCGCTTGGCGGCTTTCTCCASTTCGGCTGGTAAAGGCCGATTTGCGAAGGAGACGGGAGATGCGGGCCGGGCCGCCCCCCAGGTGCGCAAGGCACCACACACAAAGGAGGCGCCGTCCTGACCCCGGCAGCCGGAGCGGAGCAAAACCCGGGCAGGGGGAAAAGCCGCGCGGCAGCTTCAGCTCCCACCGCAGCTGAGGTGGGTGGCAACAAAGCGAAACCCCCGGATGGTCAAAAATCGGGGGGTTCGATGTGGAGAAAATGCTTTGGTTAAAGGGGTGAAGTTATACCAGCTTAAGCTGTTTTCCCCCCCGCCTTGCATTTTATAAATGCTAATACAACCGTTGCCTTTCGGCTGAAGCCTATAATCAAGTGAAATTTGGATGCTAATTGTAGCTTTTAAAGCCTTGTATTCCTAATTGCTCTGAATTTGCCTTGAGTTATTGAGGCGTTAGTGGGAAGCAGAGGCTGCTGCAGGTGGATAGAGAATCGTTTTATAGCCCTGGCTTGGCAATTCAGGCAGCCGTCTACCAAAAAAAAAAAAAAAAAAATATAAGAGGCTCGATGCCATAAAGCATCAGAGACAAAGAGGGGACATCGGTAAGAAATGAAAGGCTGTCAGGCACTGCAAAGTGGGGAATGGCTTTTAGCCTGAGAGCGCTGCCGGAGCTCTGAGGCATGAACAGCGGCGTCGTTATTGTGATTATTCTGCAACTGGAAAAAATAGGGGGAGGGGGCGACAGGGAGCACCATATCGAAAAACACTTTTTTTTTTTTTTCCTCCCGGTGAGGCTGATAGGCTGTTGCTTCTTCCTGCGACATTAGCCCTAAAATAAATACATTAAATAAAGAGAGAGGGAGACAAAAGCGAAAAGCGGCCCCTGCCCGTTGCCCGGTGGCGGCCGCCCCGGCATGCCCGTCCCGAGGTTGCCGGGGGCTCCGGGCCCGGGCGCCCCGTCGGGCCAGACGCCGTTGGGCGGGATTGGGCGGCCCGCTCCGTCGTGCACGGCCGGAGAGAGCCCGGCAGAGGGAAGGCGCCGCCCGGGGGCTCCTGGCGCGCCTCTGCCGGGCCGCGGCTCAGCCAGGCGGCCCCACCATCTAGTCAAATACTATTTCTCACCTAATTAATTCCTGAACTCTTCGGCGACCCCATTTCATGCCAGTTTATTTTAAGCTGCCACTTCCCTGGATGATTGCCAGTAAATTATTAGATGCTCTGGTCCCAGACGCCTTTCTCTTTCTTCCCGACGGGGCCAACGTGTCACTTCAGTGTCACCGGAGAGACAAAGAGCCTCGGCTGCCCCGAGTGTGCCAAGCAGTGATCCGGGACCTGGACCCCGCTGGAAGGCGGCCACTTCTGAAACTCCCCGTGCAGCCTCTGGGGCCATGAGTAGTGGGGGTGGGGGGGTGTCAAGAGATAGGGAAAGATGCGGAGCTAGGCCACCCTCCACGGACCACCTCTACCATCTCTTCCAGCGTACGACACGTGGTGCGGCGTGGCCCACGGGTGCACCCGGAAGATCGGCCTCAAGATATGCGGTGAGTTCGCGCCGCCGGCCCCCAGTCCCGTCCCCCAGTCCCATCCCGTCTCCTCCCCCGCGCCGCGGGCAAGGCGCGAGCGCCCCCTGTCGACCCCGCGGGGCCGCGACGGCGGCGTCGCCACCCGCCGGCCCGGGGGTCCACAGGGCCCGGGCCGGCGGACAGCAGGACCGTGGGGAGGAGCGAGCCGGGATTGGGGCCAGCACTCTGAAAAAAATCGGTCTTATCGGACTGGAAAAGACGGATCTCCTGGGGCGGGAGAAGGGGAGATTAACGGGAGCGTTATTAAGATCAACCCATCAGCCTGGCTGTGCAAGGGAGATAGCGTGGCAGCCGCTGCTTAAGGTGCGGAGAACCGCGCGGGCAGATCGCGACGTGTAGCACAGGTTCATTTGTAGATAACAAGCTGTCTCCCCGCTCCTCCTCTGGCGCACCTTCGTTTTGGGAGACAAGCGGGCAAATCTCAGTTTCCTGGTGGAGAGAGCCGTGCCGCTTAGCACGCGCTCCTTATGAATAGGAATGATCTCCGGTTTCTCCCGCTGGGTTTTTTTGGGCGGGAGGGGTTTCCTGGCAGATATGAGCGTTTTATTCAAGCAAAGAGACAGCCGAAGCCTTAGTCGGAACGCATTTGTTCATGCGTTTTGTTACACGGACGTTAGGACTGACGAAGAACCAGGTTGCAAAATATTTTAATCCTGTGTCTATTAGAGAGCTCATTGGCACCCGCAGGCGACATTAACGAGCAGCCGCTTGGTTCTATAAATAGCTCCTGCTCTGGGTTTAATGGAGCGCTTCCCCGCCAGCCCCTCGCGGCCGGGGCCACAGGCTCCTCATCATCGTTTTGATCTAGCCCGGCGAGCAGAACTGATGGAGTGACGAACCACCGGCTGGGGCTGGGCGGCCGGGCGGCGGCGGGGGTCAGGGCGCTTCCCCTTGCTCAGGGGCTACATCGAAAGCGCGAAAATGAAGCGTCCCACCATTTTCGATTCAAGAAAGAACAGGAGGAGGAGGGAAGAAAAAAAAAAAAAAAAAAAAAAAGCTTGTTTGGGAGCACTGTGGAGGGAATGCCAAACAAGCAACGATGTCGTGTTGCTGGGTCTCTTTGTGTGCTTGGGGTATTCGGTTTTCCTTTTCTCCCCACCCCACCTTTGTTTTGCCTTGTTGTTTAACGGAATACATGCTCTGGCCGTGGGACTTGGGCTGCGACGGCCCATTTGCCCCGACTCGGACCTGTCCTCCACACAGCGCGGGAGCGCTGCCTTTGGTGTGAAGTGCTGAAGTGCCAGGAGTGATTTCCGATTACAGACATGAACAAGCCGACGTTTAACGATTGCCATCGATGCCTCTCGTCCCTACGTTTCACAAGGCGTTATCCCAAACCTTCCATATCTTGGAGTTACAAAGCTGCAGGAAAGCGAACACCTCAGAACTGGCCTTTCCGTGAGGGTTAGCGCCGAAAGCCGCTTTATTCGGGCCTTCAGCTCGGAGGACAGACAGCTCGCGAAGCAAAGGTGCGCCCTTCCGCCTGCTCCTGTTTATCACGTGTCTGGTATTTTCGGCAGTTACCTACCCGGGATTTACAGGTCACTTCTCCCCAGACAAGTGGCCAGATCAGAGATTCGCTGCTTTCCAGCCGAAAGCCGAGCTGGGCAGAGCGGGGCGACCGCCGCGCAGGTCTCGACGTGGTTGAAAGAAGCGTCGCGGAGCGGCAGCGGCTCCTACTCCTCACCCCGATCCCCTTGGCCTGGGGCACCCGCGGCGGCACGCCATGTGTCTGCACCCTCCGGTCCGGGCGGCGCCTCCCGGCCCCGCAGACGGCTCCGCAGCGACCGTCTCCCCAGGGCAGCCGCGCGATGAGAGCACGAACTCCTGCCCCGGCAGCGCGGGGGGAGCCGCTGGACCCTCCTGCTCGGGGCGAGTCCTGAGGTGCAGACGCTGTTGCTCCTAACGCTGGATGTGTGGTCGCGCTGGGACACAGAGACTCTGGCCGTGGCGACGCTGGTGTCACCACGTTTCAAAAGCTCGATGTCTTTCAGTGCAAACATTGAAAACGCCCCTGAGCGGAACCCACGCGGGACGCGGCTGCTGCGGGCGGGACTCGGCTCCTGACAGGGACACGCTCCGACAGCGCTGAGCGCGTCCCGCGGCGGGGGCACCCGCTACCCGCGTCGCTCCCCGCTAGCCCCCCCCCGCGCGCGGGGCAGCCGCGCTCATCCGCCCCGCGGCGCTCCCCGAGCGGCTGATGTTTCTCCTGCAGAGCCCTCTTTGCCGGCTCCTGCCCCCGAGCGCCGGCAGGAAAGACGGGCTGCGGGAAAGACGCGAGGCCCCGGACACCCCCCGCCCGGAGCCTCCGCGGCACCCAGTGAGCGGGAAAACGGAGCTCGCTGGTGAAGTGAGTGATTTTTCGCGGGAAMCGTTAGAAGTAATTACAACGAAACAACGAAATTCCATCAAACCGGAATGGCTGCTCATAATTTGAGCAAGAACAGAGATTGACTTGCATTAATTTTCTAGATTGGCAACTCATATTCCTGAGAGCATCATAGAGGAAGACACTTGAGCAAGAGGTTATTGCTACGGCGCAATAGTGAGTGCGGCACTCCCTGTGGGCTAGCYGGGCCTCGACGAGCTCACCCGGCCGCGCCCCGTGCTCCGGCAGAGAGAGTGCGCGCGGCCCGAGGCTGCCACCCGGGGGAGCGGGGCCGCTCGGCTGCTCTGCTCTGGAGGCCCGTGGTCCGCGCAGACCGAGGCCGGTCCGAGGCACCGCCAGCAGTGCGAACTCGGTGCAGCGGGGATGCCGAACCCTTCGTTACCATTGTTAAAAGCGGAAAGGGAAACCGCACCTGCGGCTGAGCGCCGTTAAAGGGAGAAATCCTGACAAACAAGTGCCGCTCCCGCCTCTCTAACGCCCACGGCCCGCGCTCCTAACCCGCGGCCCCCGGCCGCAGAGCTCAGCCAGAGGTCATTCCTGCCCCGCGTGGTCCTGCCGGGCACGGTAGCGTTGGTACCAGAGCCCCGTTCGGGTGGGAAGCGGCCGTTCTTGGGGCATGCAGAGGTCCTGGACACAGGGGGGAGGGTCTGCGGGGGCTACCACGGCCCGGAGAGCCCCGCGTGGCGATGCTCGGGTGCGGGGCGACTCGCAGGCTCCTGTGCACGACAGCACTAGGGAAGTGAAAGTGGCCCTCGTTTCAATCATACATCATTGCCCCTGTCTGCTGGGTCCATAAACTTCGCCTGAAGGCTGAAATAGCATTGACTTATCCTGAACTCTCTTCCAGTGGCTGATTACTGAAGTGGAATCTGTCTGATCGACTTAATAAGAATTTACCACTGCACTAAATGACGAAAATTTGTTTTTTGCATGGCTGGGTTTTTGCAGTTGATGGCATTTTGAGCTCTCCCTCCTGGAGGCAAATAATCTCCATAAATACTCTTATTCCTGACCTCATTAGCTAGATCCAGAGCAAACACCACTTTGCACTGTTGCCTAGAGAGCTGCTGTAGCCATCTCAAAACATGCTGGGAAGTGAGAAAACTCTGACCTGTGCTCCTTGCAATAACAACGTAGGGTTCCTGCAGAGGACCAACAGCCTGGAGGACAAGGGCCGCCTCGTGAGCTCCCTGAAGGAGAAGCAGTCCTCCAAGAGCCTGCTGGCCTGCGAGAACAGCGAGCGGGAGGGCCGCTTCAGGCGCACCGAGACGGACTTCTCCAACCTCTATGCCCGAGGTGAGCGCCTTGTGGAGCTCCTGCTTGCCCCAGACAGGCTCACCCCTTAGCGTATCCGCCCGTGCTCCCCACGGGAGCGTAGCCGTGCTCACACCTCGCTTTTGCTTGGCCGCTTGTAAGGAAACTGTGTGCATGCTTGGTAAGATCCCCTCCCCCCCCGTCTTACCCTTTTATAGACTTGGGGCCGCTCCGCTGCAGCTCAGCACTTCTCCGGAGGCACTCACCTCTACAAGGAGGCTTCCTGTTTTGTTTCCCTCTCTGTAAACTGGCAATGAGMCCGGGTTGCTGGCAGGGGCCGCTCACGAGGAGCGTGGGCAGGAGAAATCAGCCCGTGTCGGGCAGGTGCGGGACTGGCTGCCCGGGCTGCGCCCGCCGGGGCAGGCCGGGCGCCGCTCACTGCGCCCTTGCCCGCAGATTTGCTGCCCGCCAAGAACGGCGAGGAGCAGACCATGCAGTTCCTGCTCGAGGTCGTCGACATCCTCCTCAACTACGTGCGGAAGACGTTTGACAGGTCCACCAAAGTCCTGGACTTCCACCATCCGCACCAGCTCCTGGAGGGCATGGAGGGCTTCAACCTGGAGCTCTCGGACAACCCCGAGTCCCTGGAGCAGATCTTGGTGGACTGCCGGGACACGCTCAAGTACGGCGTGAGGACAGGTAGGCGCCCGCTCCGCCCGGGCTGGCCCCCGGCAGAAGCCTCCTTCCCGTGACGAAACGCGAGCTGCTCCATCTCCGGGGAGCAGTATCAGTAGATAAACAGGGGCATAAACCACACGGAATTTGCACGGAATTATGCTCACCACGCGTTAAATGAAAAGAGAGGGGCGTCCCTGGGGCGTGGGTGGTCCGTGAGGGGACCCCGCGGGTGTCAGCCCGCCACGAGCCGGCGTCGCGCGGCCCCGGCAGCCCCGCGGCGGGCGGCCGGGAACGCGCTGAGTCCTCTCGTCGCCTTGCAGGTCACCCCCGCTTCTTCAACCAGCTCTCCACGGGACTGGACATGATCGGCCTGGCCGGCGAGTGGCTCACGTCTACGGCCAACACCAACATGTAAGTGCGGCCCCCGCCTTGCCCGGGAGCAGGGCGATAGGGCATCTGTCCCTGCCTTAGAATCTCAGTTCTGAAGGGCTCTTCGATAAAGGAGTCTGGTGTTTTTTCACTTAACGTGACAGTTAATCACATTAGTAGTTATATAAAGCTGAACAGTTCAAAAAAGGATTTGTTTTATGTCCCTAATATATAGAAATATCCTGGAGCACATGGGGAGTGGATCATGCTCATTCTGATATGACAATATGAAATATTTTCTCTTACACTTCTCTTTTCCAGATTTTAAAGACTTTTTCTCAGACAGCAATTCTGTCTGAAGAATCGAGTAATTCTGCAGCTGTCCATTTATTAACACTAGCATACAAATATTTAGAGCTTTATGTTGCCTTTCCTCTTACTGATTTCAAAGCTAACTGGTTTGGGGCCTCTTCTTCTCCTTCTCCTGGCAAAGTTGTAGATTTTTGGGTATCTTCAAAAGGATTAGTAATGCAACACTGACATTTAATTGTTTATAACAAAGGAATTACCCAATCTAAATTCGTCAAAGTTTTATGAAAAAAARTATAAAAAAAAAATCTCATTTTTCTTGCCTTCAAAAATAATTAAAATTAGAGTCTAAATTTGAACTTTTGCAGAAAAAGGAAAACTTTTAGTCAGTTTTTGTATGTATACTGATTTGCATATGCTCTAAAATGTACTGGCAATGCCAAGGCTTCGCAGGTAACAGAGACTGCCTTCTGATTTAGCTCTGTATTGGGCATTTTAGCTCTGTTCTTTCCATCTGAACCTATCTGTAGTTTGGGAATGTAGACTCAATGTTGCTAATTGGCAGAACACAAATTGAAAAATGAACACAATTTTTACTGGCCCTTCCATGAGTAAATGGTTCATTAAGTAGAGCTGATTATTAGCAGCTCTATGTAGATTACAAACTGTGCCTGTTTTGTGACATTAGTGATAAAGAAAAGTACATAAGGTGCTTCAGCCAAAACCAGTCTGCAGTAATTGTCTTCTTAATTAGTTCTCTGTTAAAAATCTATATGAGACGTTTAGATGTAGAACATTGGCTGGAAAAAAAGCAAAACAAAACACAGCATGCATTTATAATTTAAAGCAAATACCACAAGGTGTATCTCACTCTCTCTTTTTCTCTCTCTCTCTTTTTTTTTTTTTTTTTTAAACAGCATCACAATTAGAAGTAAAACCAAATCCCATTACTTTTCCAAATGAAAAATTTATTTAAATACTGTTTCCATATGCAAGGAAAACATACTGCATTGCTTAGACACAGCCTGTTACTTTTTGTAAGCCACATTTCTATTGACTAACRTCCTAACTGGCCCTTTGCAATCAGGGAAATAGCATGAAAATGATAAGGTAAAGTGGAATTTTGCTCCACAGGAGAATATGATAATCTTGGAGATATCTTCATGGTTATTAAGAACAGGAGACTCACTCAGTTCCACAGGGGTAATTTTTATTTSGTGATGTTACTTTACTTTGGTTTTAAGAGTGTTTTCTTAAATAGTTAGTTCTGTAAAGTGTATGGAGCATTTATATTGCAAACAAGAACATGTGTTGAAATAATTTTCTGCAAACTTTTTTTTTTTTTTTAATGGAGTTTACCAAAAGTAAAATAATACATTGCTTTCTCTTTTCTTAACCCCTTCAGCAAATCAGGGTCAATATGCTGGGTTTTAAAATAACACATTAATTACAGATTCATATAAAACATGATGTTGGTAAAATATGATTCAAAGAACTGACAGAGAAGGTTATTTTAAACAGCCAGATCAACTCTCAGTGCTCTGGGGAATATATTATTTGTTTTGAGCAGTGCTTCAGCACAGAAGAGCGGGTTCTGACCTTTATCTAGAAATTGTTCTGACCTGCTAGACAAGCATGTAATGTGACAGTAGCACTAGACTGTGATAGGGAATTCATTTTCCATTGCCATTTTTCTTTAGATAGCTAAGAACAATACTTAAAATATTTGTGAAAAATTAAAAAAACAAGTATTTTGTTTCCCGAATAAATTTTGAGTAATCAAACACTGGTGGCTGTTAATATATTAAGTTGCCATTAAATGTTATTTGTCATGTGAATATATCAAATCAAATATAATAACCTTTCTTTAGAAATGATGTGTCAATAAAACATTCACAGCTCAATCATTAGCATAAAATGGTTAGGGAAATTTTCAGGTAGAATTTGCAAAAGCTGCTGCTGTTCAACCAGCAGCCAGAGATATGCAGCATGGGTGCTCACCAGCCACTGAGGTTGGGAAGGGAAGGCTTTATACCAAAATTCCCTCCACATCCTCTGTTAGGCCAGATGAGAAAATTTTATTGATAGTATTGGTGTTATGCATTTATAGTTATATGAAGACAACACATGACATGCAAATTACGTAAAATGCTTTAGGTTTGTTCAGTTTATCTGCTAGCAAACAGGGGAACGAGGAGATAAAAATTATTTGTCCCAATAAAAATGCTGCAGCCTTCAGGTGAGTGCAAAGTTAGGCCAGTCCTAGGCACTACTAAAAAAACACAAAAACAAAAAAACCCAAGCTTGACATTCATATATTCTGTCAGCAAAGAGATGAGCCTGGTATACATTTTAGTTGATTCTTAGAAGTACCTGTAAAGGTTATAACTGTATGAAAAGCCTCATCAGGACTTTTCATCAGGAGATTGGTTCTGAAGTAGCAAAGAGTTTTTACCATGCCAAATATATTTTCTATATTTTAGTGATATTTTCAAAATCGTTTAAATTTAAAACACATAATTTGGAGAGTTCTTTAACAAAGCACTATTTGGAAAACTACAGCCTTCATCTAATATAGCTGCATTGACCTTATCACTTGTAATCATCCACAATCTTCTTTTATTGGATTGTCACTTTTTGGAGATTCAGAAACTAAGTATCTAATAAAATAAGTATTATATTATTTGGTTTTAGATATATGCAGCATTTCCTCTGTGAACACTTGACATTTTATTTAAAATATGCTATATTTAAATATATATATATATATATATATATATATATATGCAATTTGCCAAAATGTATATGCTTTTTATACAAACCTCTAAATCTTCCAGGATGTAGGCATCAGGGTGTACATTCTATATTCTCAGGACAAAATTGAAAATGCATTTAAACCAATGCATAAAACATATCTTGCTTTAAGCGACAGTAGTTTATATGGTGCTGCGTTCCTATTGACTTCAATTGGTCATTCTGCCGGAGTAAAGGTTGGAAAATATCCTAGACATGTAGTATGGGGAAAAAAATTTAAAAATCAACTATTATGATTTGGCTGCTGAGAAGATGTGCTACTGAGAAATCAGGAACCAGATGGTTTTTTCATTTTGTCTTTTTGATCTGCAGATCARTTGGCTCTCTGATATATCTGATCATGATGCAAACAAAATAAACAGTATTTTGGTCTTTCAAAAATAGAAATAGCAACAAATAGAAAACAATATTATTGAACCTTAAATGCTTCAAAAATAGTGCTATTGCATCTGTGATGAATGAAGGACATGGGCAAGGTTTGTTAAAAAAAATAATTTGTAGTAGTAGTGTAGATATAAATAGCAGACAGTATTTCAATCACGCGTTACCTTCTTCAGATAACTTATCTCTTTAAATTTTGCTATACCTATTCTCAAAAATGTTATTTTTGTATTAGTAGAGAGACAGCACATAGATTTATATCCATGTTATTCAAATGAGAGACTTATTATCGTATTTTCTTGCAGATCCTTTAAGAAATCCCAGGCTGATTGTTCAGTTTCTTCCTGCTTTAAAAAGTCTTTTTTTTTATTATTATGACAAGCAGAGCTTATTTTCGACAGTAGCGATTTGTCCATGTACCTTGATCACCAAAACTGGTTGTATGACTGTCACTTTCCATCCATATATCTGTTCGTGACTTCAGCATATTAGACTATGCAAGGCTCCTGCCCTCATTAAGTGGTTACAGCGGTTGAGTGCTGTCTTGTTTTTTCTAATTAGTAATTAGAAAATCATCATTTATAATTACTCTTGACAGTTATTGATCATATGGTATTGTAGAAATAAGTTGTCCTTGGAGATCACCAGAATAAATCCACATAATTAATTATATTTAGACTTTGAAGCCCTAGCTCAATATCTCTGGGTGGATGAAGTTCACTGTTTTCATAAGTTTTTGGAAATATGTTATTCAAAAAGTGTGAAATTGGCACTTTGGCAAACAAATAAGTTGCAATCCAGTTTTGCATAACAATAACCGGCACTGTGATGGTGAGCACAAGTTTCCTGTTGACTATATAGAAAAGTCACTAAAGATGTAGTATGTCATCGTCTTCATTTACCAGTACTGCCAATATTCTCTTCCTGGAGGTGTTTTGTTGTTTTGTTTTTTTTTTTTAATAAAGAATGCAATATAAGACCCTCAATTTACGGGAAAAGTTTTAGGAATCTTCAGCATTGTTATCAAGAATCAGACTAGGAATTCACTGTGTGTTTTGTAATCTGTATTTATTTTGTTGTTGTTTTATCTATGCAGGTTTACATATGAAATTGCCCCTGTTTTTGTCCTCATGGAGCAAATAACACTTCGAAAGATGAGAGAAATCATTGGATGGTCCAATAAAGATGGTGATGGAATATTCTCACCTGGTGGGTTGCACTTCATTCTTGGTGATTTGGCTAAAACTTCAAAAATAAAAAGAAGCATAAGCTGCGCTTGAATGTCCACATTCTTCATGAAATATYGGCAACTCAAAACGACATCAGAATTTTAGAAATAGGCATTTCCCATCTGATGTATATGTTTTGTTCAAACATAGCACAAAAGGTTGAAGAAAATGCTCTTTATCTTTTGGTGTGACTATATACCATACCAAATGGCTCTACCTGTACAACATTTTAAAACTTTATGAGCCTGGTAACTTACTTTTTTACCTAATTTACCCATTATTGCCTTATTCTGACGCCTCATTCATAGAGGTGCTGAGCAACTACAAACCCTGATGACCAACAACTTCTGAGAATCACGTACTGACTTCTTTGATGAGGATTTGGGCACACAGTTGGGTAAAGTGCAAGTGGATGTTGGTCACATCTTGTGGTATCATTTCCCCAGAAATTCGAGTTCTCAAAATAGGATTTTGAAGAGCAGGCCAAAGTGTCACCTCATGAAGGCAATATGCTCATGAAGGGCTATCAGCAGGGGTATTAAAAAAAATAGGAACCCGTGCAGAAACCCTACAGCCTGTGTGTGGACAAAATGGGCACCTAACAGAGCTCTGGATTCTGGATGTATGGAAGGGAAATATACTTCATCAGAGGATGAACGGCAAACTCCACTTCCATCTAGGATAATCAGCCTAAAATCTGTGAATGCACACTTACTTGATTGCTAGTCACATCTGCAAGAAAAATATGGAAATCTTTCCCAGTGTTCTTGTTGGTGAAGAAAGATCAAAGGAGTAAGTTCCCTTAGATTTTATGTATGAGATTAGCCTCAATAAATGTTGATGTCAGCATTGTACAACCATGCTAGCTATCCTAGGATCTTTTTGCAAATCAATCAAGAGAAATAGATGCTTTCCCTAAATTAACCTTCTTCAAAAATAAATATCAAAGCATATTAGCTGAATCATACCCTACAAATACCTCCTTCTGTTAACTGACTACGGAAGGAGCTTAGGATAACTAGCTCATATGTAGAAATCTACCTTTAGGCATTTATCTCTGCATCTTTGATAAGATGGAATAAATCTACCCAGCATGAGTCATTTTTTCAGTCCCAGTCACTTTGATAAGTTTCTGCTGTTCTGACTAACAAGAAGCTGTCATGTAAAGGCAGCATAATGAAAATGGACGCCTTTAGGAATGTGTTACAAAAATATTTGCATTTGGAAGGGAAATAGGAAATCCTGACTATCAGTATGACCTTCCAGAGGGTCTGTCCCTATCCTGTTTAGATGGGTAACCAGAGATCTATTTTCAGAGATTTATTTCATTTACAACACAACAGAGACATGTCTGTCTTTGGTCTACTATGTTTTTTCTTTCCTCATAATCACATTTTATTATGCATTCTTTCACAGGAGGAGCTATCTCCAATATGTACAGCATAATGGCTGCACGTTACAAGTATTTTCCTGAAGTTAAAACCAAAGGCATGGCTGCAGTCCCTAAACTGGTTCTTTTTACCTCAGAACATGTGAGCTTATTATACTATCAATTGTTAATTTATTTATATATATTTTGAAGATATTTTGCCATTTAATTACTACTATTAAATAAACATGTGCTTTGCTGCAGAGCCACTACTCAATAAAGAAAGCTGGAGCTGCACTTGGATTTGGAACAGACAATGTGATCTTGATAAAATGCAATGAAAGGTAGGTTTTGATATATTAAATGTGTTCATCTGTTAAATTTGTTTTATTGTGCTTAAAGACTGGTTCAGTACAGTRTGTCAAGTTGCTAATGGCCTGTTGAGAAAATCCTATTAAATTATTTCAACTGTAGCTAGTATTTCTGTGTGCAATCTTTAATTTTCTTTGTCTTTCTGTTTCTGCAATAATTACAGAGGCAAAATAATACCAGCTGATTTAGAGGCCAAAATTTTGGAAGCAAAACAAAAGGTTTGTGTTTTTAAGAATTAGAGTTTTAATGTTCGTGTTAATAAAAYATGTTATCTTTCCCTTTGAAGGCTGAGGGTTAACAATAACTAAGCACATTTTAATAATATTTTCAGGTGTTTAATTATGCATTTATGTATTGTTTTAGGCTATTGCTATATCTTCCTAAGGTTTCCATTTACTATTTGGATTCTCTGTATTTTTTTAATATATATGTTTATATTTTATATGTTTTTAAACTCCATCTCACGTCTGTATTTTCTGATTTTATTTTCTTTTATAATTTGCTGTTCGTGAATATCTGCTGGGTTGGAAATGTCCGTTAGAAGTATCTGAAGTAACTGGAATTTCTGTTTGGAAATATTGAGAATACACCTACTGTTTGAGAAAAAGATAATTAAAAAAGTAAAGCGAAAGACTGATTTTAGTCAAACTTTAAATTTTAGTCAAAAACTACTGAAAATTTAGATTAGTCCTAAAATTCCCATCCATTACATTTTGGGTAATGAAAAATCTGCTAATGTTGTATAGGGTTCCCAAAGTTAGAGCATTTTTATTTTTAACAACTTTGCTTTTGGTCATTCTTTAAAGTTGCAGTTCACATTTATTTCACTTGATATGATTAGATAATTCCACATTTATTGCTTTTGTTTTGKTTTTTTTGGTTCTTCTTTGTTCATTTTATAGTAGATAAACTAGATTTAGGTTTACTGGGCTACTGCTATTTTTTACTGAACCATTTGCATCTCCAAACTGAAAAAGATTAGATAAAACACTATATTCTGATTAATTAATTTTGTGAGGTTATAGTATGATAAACACAGCCAGTTTGTTCCTACTGTGTATCCAGTTTACTAGTTTCTACTGTTGCTTGTGTGTGTCATTCACATAGGAAGAAAAACATTTTAAGATGGGAATATGGGGCAACAACAGTTCTAAAGAGATTTTCACACTTTATTTTTTTTCTGGACTAGGTTGGATTTTATGTTTATTTCATATTTTTGTTTTATTGTAGGGATACATCCCTCTTTTTGTAAATGCAACTGCAGGCACAACAGTATATGGAGCCTTTGATCCAATACAGGAGATTGCAGATATATGTGAAAAATATAACCTCTGGCTCCATGTAGATGTAAGTAGCGGAACAAAGTACTAGTTTATTTGAATGTTTGAAACAAATGTTTGAATTAAACCATTTATTATTAGAGGTGAAGTAAGTTAAAATATGTTAGGCCTTTTCTTCAAGGCAAAACAGTGACTCTCTTCTTTTTCCTCTCTCTTCCAGGCTGCTTGGGGAGGTGGACTCTTAATGTCCCGAAAGCATCGTCATAAACTAAATGGGATAGAAAGGTACTACATACTGCTTATTAGTATTATTGTAACTGAAGCAGTTTTACTGGGATGCATGACACTTCACAAATGCATGGAATGATGACTTTGCAGTAGTAAGGAGATTAAACAGTAAATTAAACAAAAGCAAGACAGACAGGAGAGGTTCAGGCCAGGAAGATTACTGCAGAAGAAAACAGCTGAGAAGATGCACAGCTGAGTGGAAGGTAAGATTTCAGCAGAGTTGAAGGGAAACAGATATTTGTTGGCCAAAAAAAAGAGGAAGATAGGTTGTTCTAGGCATAGCTTGGAACAGGTCCCAAGTCTGGGAATAGGTGGAGTGAGATTTGAGAAAACCCAGGCGCAAGGGCTAGGAAAATATGAAATGCAAGACTTTGAGAAGAGCAGTGGGGAAGGAGGAATACAAAGATGTGAAACCATGACATTGTGGGAGTTTGTAGAGTTTCTCTCCTGAATGAGATTTTAGAGTCATTTTCAAAAGATCGTGTTCTGTCTGAAAAGTGAGCAAAACTCCTCTATCAGAGAAACTAACTTTCCCCATGCTATAAAGAATGGTATGAGTTAGTATGCAGAAGGACTGAACCAAGCCAAGGAAAAAGAAAACCATATGGACCTTTCTGGTGAGGGAAAGCGGCATGTGGTGGAAGTAGCAGAACCACCTAAACCTCTGTCTGGTCGACATACYGCTCACTCATGCAGTGGCGTCAGGTCTAATATGGAATCACACACCATGCACTGGTTTGTCCTAAGTCCCAGCTGCGAGCTACTGCCTACATTCAGGCTGGACTTGACCTGCCCAGAGACATGGGCACACAAGGCCTGACACACGGCTGTGGCTGCAGGGTTCAAATCACCGATATTAGAAGAGCCTCTGGCTACTCTGCAGGACAGAGCATGTTTTCTTATTAGAATAAACCCTGGGAAAGCTACTTTAAACTGCCTCTGTTTGGAACTTTGAAATTAATATGCTCAGCTGGACTGTAGTGCTCACTTAAAAGAAAATGAGCTGTTACATAAATTTCTGTTTCTTACCTACGCCTTGCGAACTACCATTTAAGTTTCTGAGAAGAAAATGACTTCTTAAGCCTGTTTCTGAATGGGCTCCAAGTGAGCTATGCCCTGCTGCGCTGCACTGCCCCTGCACGGCTTAGCAGGCTCCAGCTCCAGATGAGTAGCACAGGCAGCCCCTTTCCCATGCCCTGTGGGCTGTTGTTAAACCTCCTGCAGGCCGGAATCGCACCCGAAAACTCTGTGGGGCTAGTGGGCCTCGGGCCAGGGGGAAAATGAGTCACCGCATTGCCCTGGATAGAGGAACTGCAGCTTTGCCTGTGTCCCTGAGGGCAGAATGCAGGAAGGGAGGAAATCTCTGAATCTTCATGAAACGCTTTGTATGAACTCGTGCAAAGTCTGTGAAATATATAGCTATGGACTTTCCTTCTCTAGATAGCATAGGGACTCAAGGGGATATTTGTTAATTAATGACCTAGAATGAAGAGGTCAGTAGATGTATGAAGTTGGGACATTTATTTTAGCATCTCCATTAAACTGCCTAGGATAGTGTGCTAAAATTACAGAACATTTCATGTGTTTGGCCAGTAAATGAATCTCAGGAATCCATTTGTACTTACACATAAAATGTTTTAAACTTTATACACAGAAGAGTAGGCATGTGCTATAAAGTTTTATAGTCTTTTAATAACCCATGAGTTTTAACAAGTTAATACAGAAAAGATCTCATATAGCTCTAACTGGAAAAGTGGATAAGCTTTAGGAGTGTCTTATCCTTTGTCTTGTATTCTTGCAGCAGCTATTGAAGGGATATTGAGGAATTGTATTTTCCTGGTGCTTCAGGTTGTTCTTTTAATTCTTTGCCCCTTCCAATCAGTACCTTTATCTGATATAACCTGTCAAGCTGTTCTTAGCTTTTGAAATGCTGTTTCTAAAAGTGAAATCTTACGGGGATGGAGTTACAATATCAGATAATCAGCATAGTCTAACACTAATTAGCTGTATTATTAACAATATAAACTAATCAGAAGTCGAACATGGTGATATTAATCCAGGAAAATTCATTTCCTGGACAGTGCAGTTGGGAAAGAAGACATCTGAGACATTAATACCCTCCGTAGTGGAAACAGGTCAGAGCTCCACACATTTCCAACTGAAAGCAGAAATCTGAGGTGGCTCCTCCAGGTTAAGTTTCTGTTTCCCAAAACTACCTGAACATGTAATTTTTTTGCAGAGCCAACTCGGTCACTTGGAATCCACACAAGATGATGGGAGTGTTGTTACAATGTTCTGCCATTCTTATCCGGGAGAAGGTCTGCTTTCTATTTAGTAATTAAGCAGTTAAAAAACGAATTGTAAATATCAACTCCTGCTTTTTTAAGAGGGTAACACAAAACCTATTGCATTTCACAAACTTCTTTTGACAGGAATGTGTGATTTATGTTGTGTTTTGTTAGAAAAAGAAGTCATTTTTTCATTTTCTGGTTTTGGTCAAAGACTCTGTGGACCAGATCTTTAGCTGATATTCTTTGCATATTACAATAACAACACTAGAGCTCTGCTATTAAACTCTAATATTTGAGCACCTCCCCTAACTACTGTGACCTGCTGAATATATATACCTTTTGTTTTGATAATGACACACTGTTAAAACTGCTTAAATAAGCACCAACTATTTTACCTTACCTGCTGGTTTACTTTATGGCATGTCATTTGCTGCTGGGGAGGTTGGCTGCAAAGGAATTGGTACCCATGTGTAGAGCAGGCATGTAGGAGGTGGAGGCTCCAGCCCTGGATCTGCCATTGGTTTTCCCAGCAACTCATCTCTAAACTGAGAACTGTGATATTTACTGTCCTTTGTAAAATACTCTGAGATCTATTGCTGAGAAGCAAAGGCTATTTTTTTTGGTGGCTGGTGTGCTGACCATGCTAACTACTGTAGGATTTTGGCAAAATCAGTCTCGGTATGAGAACTTTGGGGTTTTTTTCTTTGTATTTATCAGATATAACGGTTCTTTGAGCTTCTACAATGAGCCACTAAGATATTCTAGGGGAGTTGCAAGCTCCTTTAGAAATGTCAAATATGTAAGATTCCTATGTAGTATATATGGATTTGTTTTTCCATTCCCTCAGATAGCTTTAGAAGCAATTCACAAGTTTCCGTCATTTTAAAAGTAGCTGTTGTGAAGCAACCCTACCCTGGGGTGAGGTTCCTTATTTTTTAATACTGGATTGAGAGACAATAAGTTTATTCAAGTGTATAATTTAATATATCAAAAATGTAAACCTTAAAAATACAGTCTTAAGTCCCAATAGCCTTACAAAGTCACGTGGACAGTGTTAGTATGGAAAACTCAAAATCCAAATTCGTTGAAGGATGCTTTACTGCTAATGGTCTTTTAAGTCAGGTTATGAAATTGTCTGTGGTTCCTGCTTCTCAAAACTAGGTCGGTGTTTCATAATCTGGCTTTTAAAGAATAATTTTATATACATTTGATATACAATCCTTACATTAATTTACATAATTTCAGATGAAGTGTGCCATGTAAGTTTCATATATGTTCAAATATATGTTTTTTAATAATAGGGCATACTTCAAGGTTGCAATCAAATGTGTGCAGGATATCTTTTCCAGCAAGATAAACAGTATGACATATCTTATGACACTGGTGATAAGGCAATACAGTGTGGGCGACATGTGGACATTTTCAAGTTCTGGCTGATGTGGAAGGCAAAGGTGAGTAATAAAGGTTGCATTCTAATGTCAGAAATGTATATGTTTCATCTGTAAGTCTCACATAACAGAATACATTTTTTAACAAACTACCTCTAAGCAGAGGTAGTAAGTATCAAATCAAGAGCTGTTTAAGCTGTAGAACAGTATTGGTCATCAGTTAATTCAGCTGGAAACTGGAATAAAGCATTAAGTCACTAGACGAGTGCAGTTCAAGGACAGTCCTGCAGTAAAAACAATGAGGGCAGGACTTTGAAATGGCMTTCTGTCGTTATTCTGTACGCTCACATCAGGATTTTATGGCAGGTTACTTGCAGCAGCAGCAGCAGTGTGGACTTGGTGACTTAAAAGGGTCTTTATAGCCTTATATTTGTGTGTATGGATTTGACTGGCAACTTTGAAAACAAACCCTGCTTTTTAGGGAATTGCCTGTCTAATGGTTTAACAGTTGATTCTCTGGCATTCAAAATGGTTTCCATTCCGTGTTCATGGCCATTCAGCAAAAACTGAGAAGGAAAGCTAACATTTAATATTGATATTTTTTGGAAGTTGGAAAAAATAGAGCTAAAAATCTATTGAAAATCAAAAATTCTTTCAGTTATCATGATAAGTTATCTTAAAATCAGAGTGAAATCAAAGTATCGATTACAGCTAGCACAGATGTAGCCACTTATGTAGKGATAGATTACCTTTATTTTTAAATTGGAAGAAAATAATCCTGCTAAATGTTTCACTTTATGAGTGAACTCATTTAGATGTGAAGCTTATCTGAAAAGATGATTGCATCAGAAAAGGAAAAATAACCATATAGTTAATATTTACCTTCTTTTTAAAATAGGGGACGGTAGGATTTGAAAATCAGATCAACAAATGCCTGGAACTGGCAGAGTATCTCTATACTAAAATCAAAAACAGAGAAGAATTTGAGATGGTTTTTGAAGGAGAGGTAAGTTTTCTTTCAATTAACCAGCAAGCAGAAGCCAAATATATGTAATCCTGGAAATAATCTTGACACTTCTCAGAGATTTTCAACCCAGCTATGTTGAGATTGGGCAGCCTTTTGGCCAAATGCATGTGGTTTTGTGTTGTAAAAATCCAGCTGATCTCCTCTGCCTCTCCTCAGAGGCTTCTCAGTTTAGGGCATTAATAAACGTACTCATGCTAGGATGCCAAATGCTGCCACATACGTAACTATAAACCTGCTATTTCTGCTATATTCTCTGTTGCTAGTGCCATCATGTAAACTTGTGACTGAGAAAAGAATAAATGTGCTCTGTCTCTTTATTAATAAGAAAAGGAAAATTATGTTTCCCTTGCTGGAATCCTGGAAAACATTTCCTCTTAGAATTGCATGAAAGTGAAAAGCTTTAGTGCTTTATTAGTACCCTAAAATATTGCAAATGGGACAAATGACATGGTAAGATGGCAAATACAAACAGCAGTGTTTTAATGCATTCATTTTGTTCTAACATACAGAACCAGCAAAGTTAATACTATATTTGGACTTCCATGTCTGTGCTAAACTATGTTGCTGTATTAATGTGAGCAATCTGTATTACTGTATTTATTGATACTTGTATTTGGTTGTTCTTTTTGCAGCCTGAGCACACAAATGTATGTTTTTGGTATATTCCACCAAGTCTCAGGGGCATGCCGGATTGCGATGAGAGAAGAGAGAAGTTACACAGGGTATGAGGCCTATATTAAATGCACAAATATATCTCCTATTTTAACATCACATACTCCATTTATCAAAAGTAACTCATAATGTGTGTTGACACATTTTGCAAGTTCTGAGTTGTCAGTTCAATTGCTGGTTAGGCCCTTGATACCTGTTTCCCTTTCTGTCTCCTTTTCCGTCTTATTTATATTGTAGCAGAAATCATGTTTCTTTCTCCTATAGAACTAAATACAAAACAACCATCATTGTTATGCATCATTTGTATGGTTCTGGAAGTGTACGTGAATTTCAAAAGCAGCTGGGGAAAAAGTGGTCCCTGCCGAGGACAACATGTTAGCAAGGGAAAGGAGTTGTTTGAAAACAGTAGAACAGATAAAAGACCTGGAAACCTAGGCATTCTTGAGTCTTTATTTTTCGTGTTGTGGTTAGTGTCTAGGGGCTTCATAATATAATCACTAATTAATGCATTTGGGTAAAAATATCCTTTGGAGGATTGGGGGATAAATTTATTTTAAGGAATGATGGAATGAGCAAAGCGAGGACATGGCAGAAACAAGAATATTTTCATGGTAGTTAGAACTTGATAGAAATGAAACGCATCACTTTTGAAGTTGCATTTTAGACAGAAGTAGAGTGAGGTAAATTCAGGAGACAAAAGAATGAAATTATAGTTGTCAAAATGAGTTGCAATTTTTTTGTGTTTGTGAAAGGCAGAAGAATAGGCAAACCTGGTAAATTTGTAGAGGATTTTGTGGCTGCATTAGGCTGGGGAAAGGCAACAGAAGACAATTGCAATTGCTGTGTGAAGCCGGTGACATGTTAAAGAAATTGCTGAAAGTGAGAGAGAAAAAAGGAAGATGGATGAGATGAGGGAAAAAAAAAAAAAAGTTGAAATGTTTGAGTAGGTTCTCTTACATGTTAGAGGATATTATAAAGTATCCTACAAAACAGTAAAAGAGCCAGAGAAACAGCCGTGGCTGGCAGAGAGTGAAGCAGGACAAATATGTTCTGGACAGCAAAATTGAGCTCAGTTGACATTATATACCAAGACTGTTGGAACATTATTCCTTATAAATTGAAGTAAGAACATGAAATTAAGTTAAAGATTTTGACTTCAAAACTACTGGATTTCCACAGCTTATGCTAACAGAAAATATTTATGAAATAGATCTAATTTAAATTTTTCCATTTTTTTTTCCCTAGCAAATTTGCTTTAAGAATACATAATATTCTCACAGAAAGCATCAGTTGTCCTTGAAAAGTTGATTTTGGAGTATATTTTCAAAAAAAAAAGAACATCTTTATGATAAAATCTTTCATATCTTTTTTTATTTAATGCTTCAGCAAAACAGTGTACTTTTAAATCACCTTCAGCATCGGATATTGAAAGTGTGCTTAATAACTTCATTTTAATTGTTCAAGCCGTAAGAATAATTAATCAGAACATAGAAATTATATGTGCATTTRATACCCCAAATTATTGCATACTGAATACTCTAGGTTGCTACTAGTCTCTTAAGAAAGAAAGAGAAAACAAAACAAAAAAAGATTTCTTAAAAGATAGATTTCATTGTTGCTTATTTTCCTTTAAATATCCAATCCTGGTTATATATCGTTTTTTCTTTTCTTTTTAATATAAAATTGTGCTTTGCCAATTTGTCTGTTTCTTTTTGTTTTCTAAATTCAGAAATGCTATGACATAGAGAGGAAAAAGCTTCTGAATTACTACTTTCTCTCTTTCTCTTTCTCTGTCCCTATTTTATTTCTTTTGTTTGTTTGTTTCCTTTTAATTGTTTCATTAATAAAGGTGGCTCCGAAAATCAAAGCTCTGATGATGGAATCAGGTACTACCATGGTTGGATATCAACCTCAGGGGGACAAAGTCAACTTCTTCCGAATGGTCATCTCAAACCCAGCAGCAACTAAGTCTGACATTGACTTCCTCATTGAGGAAATAGAGAGACTGGGGCAGGAACTGTAGTATGGTGGTCAAAATATTTATTTCTCTAATTCACTGTTTTCCAGCACTGGCTATTTTTTTATCCAGTTCTGCAGAACATGTTTTGAGGAAATTCTCTATCTGTAAGCTCCAAGCTCCTGAAACACCTTTAAACAAAAAATCTATAGGATACTGAAACATATAAGTATTGGTAGATAATTTTACTGAGGGAAAATGTGTTATCTTGAAGTTTGAAGTACTATTGACTCTTACATTGGTCTTGCTTATTATAGTCAGCAGGAAATGAATAAGTACTAAAATAGACATTTAAGAACTCTACATGGTATATATGTACAATATAAATAAATATATATATATATATAGAATATATATATATATATAAAAAGTGGTTATCCAAGCTGCAGCATGTTTTCCACCATAAGAGAAAAAATGTTTCCTTCAACAACTATGTGGATAATGTGCGACAGATTTTTCTGGCAGATAAAAATAGATATATAGAAATATTTCTAAAATGTAGAATCTAGAAGCTAAAGAAAAATGTTTCACAGTATTAAATCTTATTGTTGGTGCTTCATACAAAACAGCAGTCTCTAACAGCRCCTTTAAGTAAAATAGTTGTATTTCCCCTTTAGTGTCACATCAGGGGATAACGGTAGCAGAGTCATTGTAACAGGTATATTATTGCTGTATTTTTAGAGGTTAATTTGTGTAGATTGTGTATATTATTGTTAAATGACTTTGTGTAAAAGGATTTAAATGTAATAGTTTTACAGCAAGATAACTGTTCAATTGTAGGTAAATGAAATATTTGCTTATTTATATTCAGAGATTTACCATGCTAAAGAGTTGTCTTGTATTTTCTTCCATTTGTAATGTATCCTATTTATATATTACTAAGGTTCTAAATAATGTTTATGGTATTTTAGTGTATTTGTGAGCCAAAGAAAAAATACAAAAATATTAGTTGACACTTTCATTTAAATATTAATGCCCTCAGAATAATAACTTACAGATAATTTTACTGATTATAAGGAATTCTGAAACTGTATATAGAATGTCAAATAATGAAATCCCTTTAATTTAATAGAATATTCCGTTTTATTAATTGTAATGTCAGACTGTTTGTTCAGTGTTCTGAATGCTTTCCTAGTGAATACTGGTTGCTAACCAAGGCCCCTGTGATTGTGTTTTATTTCAGGACTAATCTCTACAAATGTCATTTAACTAAATTCTGTAGCAAGATTCCTGAAGGTCTATAGCATTTCTGTAAGAGTTGCAGCCAGCATCATTGTTTCAAGTGAAATGGAGTTGACTATACATATTGGAGCTTATAGAATAAATAAACCCCAAAGTCATCTCAGATTCTTTAAGTACAGCTGGCCTGGCACCTCAGGCTACACTTTTCAAATACGGACACCAGAGTCATCTGCAGCTTATTCCGTTTTAACGATTAGGTAATCGATATTGGCAAGTGGAAAACTCCATGCCAGAGGCAGAGCAGTGGAACAGAATGGAGATTCAATAATGCTTTGCCTACAGAAATGGGTATCATGGCAAGAAATAGGACATGCTAATTCCAAATCTTCTCATACATGATTCCATGGCTATCACCCGTGGAAGTCAGTTATCAGTTGTTTGGGTTTTTTTTCCCCTCCCAAAGTCAGCACTAAAATTAATTTTGGAAATATTCAGTGAAAGTAAAGAATTTCACTTTGATAAGGATTGCAGTGGCAGCATTCCCCACCTTTGAGGCTTTGCCATATGTGCCAGGAGAGCGGTGCAGCCCCAGTTGTTCCTCCAGAATGGCGGTAACAGCCAGGAAGGATTTCCATCTGATCCCACCAGCTGTGTCTGAGGATGCCGTCTCGCAGTTCCAGCTCGTTGACAGAGGAAGAAGGAAGAAACTGTCATGGTAATTGCTAGGTCATAGGACGTGGCCTTCTCGACTTTTCTAGGCCTCCTGTTCAACCCTCTTCTATAACCCTCTGTAAAACTTTTTTTCTTGAAATCATTTGAGTTAAGTCTAAAAATTATTCTAAATTTTCACTCTCTTTCAGCTTTCTCATCATGACTTTCAGCAAATTATCCACATTATTACTTTTATGCCATGAATTTCCCAGTAATCTCAGCAGTACAGGATTCCTTTTGTTAGATTATTATTCTCATGATAGAGCTGTTGATGTCTTGCTTTCTTAGTCTTAAACCTTACTCTTCCTTAATTATAAGCTTGATATCTTACCATATCTTCAATACTTAACATTTTTCATTTAAAATCCATGCAGTGGGACCAAAGGCCTGTAATACAGCAGTAAGCATGAATACTCGCTACAGTAGCAGCTTCCATAGTGTTAAATGCCATTCGTTATAGATACGGGTCACTCATGAAAACTAGAAGGCTTCTCATTAGAAGTTGTTTTCAGCAATGTGAAGGGAGTTTGTTTTGAAGAAGTTGTGTATGACACATTTTGAACCACAGACTTCTGCTCTAAGTCTGGTCTCTGTCACAATTTGGCTTTATTCAGAGACCAGCTACAAAAGATCTCTGTCTTTGCTGTTTATTTGAAACAATATAAACTAGGATAACAAAGGCAAAGATATTTTACCACTAACCCAACTTCGGCAGGAGATTTTGCTTCTTCCGCACAAGCAACACTCTAATCCCTGTGATTTCCTCAACCAGATCTTAAATGAAAATTCCTGACTTCCTCCACCTCGTTAGCTCCTTAGTCAAAGTATTTCAGGAACATCATTACTAAAGTTCTAAGATTTCCACTTGCCCTTAGTCCTTTAACTTTAATATTATAACTGCATGATTTTTGTATCCGGATTACAGTATTACAATAATAATTTCTAGTAAGTGAAACTTTATACCCCTAGAAGCATATAAACCAGCTAAAGAGAACTAGTTGCATATAACTGATTCCTGGAAAAAAAGCCAAAGTATGGTTTATGTAAGAGCACACAGCAAGCCTTGGGTGGTCCTTGGACAAAACCTAGTTCTTTTCTGCACTTGTAAAGCATGTTTCTCACTAAAATCTTTGCTTCTTCACTTAGTGAAGCATCTTGCTTTTAGAAGATCAGAAAATTAGGGGTTGTAGCCATTACCAATGGTGGTTTGCAGATGGACAGGAGCAATGAAGACCCTCCTGCCTCTCTCAGAAGTGCRGAGCTCTGGTCTTTAAAGACAGGGGCTTTAAATTTATCTTTCTACACACTGCATTTTCTCTTACTTTTCTGCAGTGTTGCATCCTGAGGCCAGCGATGCTCGCAAATAGTAAATTTGTGAAGCTTTTAATTCTAACATCATCCATTCAATTTCCCCATTATGTCTACCTGCTTCCTTCCACAGGCACAGGACTCATGTCAGGACTCACTTGCAGCTTGGATAGATAATTTCAAAAGAGGAGTCAAGTTCATAGGTGAGAAAACCCATCTGTATTTTGTTCTCAGTAGGTAATTTTCATCTGAGTAATATGTTACAGCTTCTCAAACAAATCTTACCTGGAATTTTCCCGTGCTTTAATTCATATACTACTGAATGTGAAAGATCAAAAAGGATATGTGGAAGTGGTGACTAATTCAAACCATTGAAATCACAGGTGAGTAACTTCGTTTTTTCTGAGGTTTAAAATATACCCTAGGGTAGTGACTTTTGTCACACTGACAGTCACTGGCATTTTGGGTGGGTAAATTCAGATCAAGTAAACAATAAGCCAGATGTTAGCTAAAGGTGTAGCTGCTGCACTTACTAGCAGATATCATTTATTTGGAAAAGAATGATCATAGAATAAAAATCAACAGCAGCTGCTGATTTTTGAATGATGAACATTCTGATCAAATTATTAAAGGTCCTTTTTTGGAGAACATAGTTGGATTCTAGTCTTCATGACAGACAGACAGAACCAGGGGCCTTGAGAATAACTTAGAATTTTAAAGYCGTCATTTGTTCAGTTCATTATCTGTTTTTTGAATGGTGAAAAATATGAGATTTTTTAAACAGAATCTCTGTTTTGTGGTTAAAGAAATGTCAAAATTATAAAGAAGATATGCAATGCAGTTTTAATTTTTCAATAAAAGTTGATCTTAAAACTGTCACATATTGTCTCATAATTTGTGAGTTTGTTTCCTCTTTTTACCTTCTAAAATATGTAGATGTGTTGTGTGTATATATATGAGTGATTGTATCTCCAGCAAGTGAAATTCTCAATTAAGAGTGCATACCTTTCTCTGAGCTATTATTCTAGTTCGCTTGGGAACACATGAATCAAGTGTCCGATTCCTGTGAGCCCGGGCAACAGTGGCAGCCGGAGGGGGGGCGTTGCTGGTGCCTCTGGGACCCGGTATCAGGCTCTGCCTGTACTCTTTGCCAGCCTTGGAGTGCCTGGACATTTCTGCAAGCCCCTTCCCTTGCTCTGATCTCCAGCCATTGGAGCACGGAGCTGCCCAGTCCAGGACCCAACCAGCAGCTTCTGTAGCTGATTGCTGTGCCCTCTAGGTCTAGCAGAAAGAGGCCTTACTGCTGCACAGCCCTAGATCCGCTCTGCTGTCGGTTTCATTGTGTTGAGGAATTAACACTTCCGGAAAACCCACTGACTACTACTAACTGCTGGATTTTACTTTGGAAAATTCACAGCCTGTAAAGCGTTGGGGGTTTTTTTCTTAATCATAGTAGTTAGCACAATCCCTTACAATTTTAGACTTATTTGTCTTGGGTTTATCAATGACTTCTTAAAATTCAGTGTTTAAATTTGCTGCTAGGTAAGCTGTTGCAATAATTTGGTGCATTCATTTATGTACGTTGCTGGGTTTGGTTGTTTTTTTTTTTTTTTTTTTCCCCAAGCATTTTACTTGTACTTTGTTATGTTTCAGGGTTAGTATATTTCGTTATACTTTTCTGCATCGTTATAGATCTTCAATTAGTCTACATATTTTTCAAGAGAGATTTTATGAACTTGAAAAGAACCAGGTTTATTTTCCTTGCTGCAAGTGCTGAAAACAAAAATCCCAGTGAGTTGATTTTTTTAACTTTTTTTTTTTTGCCAGTCCAGTGAAATATAATTATTCTATATGTTTACCTTTCTACTGGCCTTGTCATCTTACAGTATAATGTGATGCATATTCTCTTATCTTCCAAAGGTTATAGTGCCTGCCTCTTTGCAAGATGTGATCAGTCGTCAGATTGCRTTTGTGTTTGACCTGGCTCCCTAGTCATGAGAACTGTAGTTGCCACCAGAGAGCTGCCCTGTACACCCGGCACTGGGACTGCAGCAGCAGAGCTGCGGTGGTGAGCGTGCTGAGAGTGCATGCAGAACTCCCCACAAACCTCCTTTCTTTGGAAGACATCAGCATCATTTAAAAAGAGCTACCAGGCTAGCAATCACTACAGTTTGCCTTCCCCAGAAATCTGATTTTAGATTGTCTTTTTTTCTCCCAGAAAATCTCTGACAGCAATGTCAATAATTATGCTTAGCTCTTGCCARATGCCTTCAGACCTCATGATGACTGTCTGTACACAACACTGCCATAACCCTGCAGTTACTGGTGTGCTGGAGGCACTCCAGCCCCAGAACGGGCAGTCTTTAGGGGATTTGGAGACTCTTTCATTCACTCTGCTGCCCATCCAGAGCTGTTTCCAGTAAGCTGGAAAAGTGACCCAAAGAAGGATCTGAAAACAGGGAGGATGCTATAGTGAGTTGATTGGACATTCAGTGAAAAGTATGTGACTTCAACTTGTAGTAGGGATGACTTTTCCCCTCTCTTAGGAAAAAGCTATCAATTAAAATAGCCTTATGAGCAAGTGATCCCTACGTGGAACACAGCCTGAGTCTGGGGTTTGCAGGATGAACTACTAACTCATCTAGCTAGCTACATAATCTCTGTGTGGGCCTAGCTCCTGTACATATCTACATCTCTAGGGCAGCAACATCAACAACATCAAATTATTCCTCACTTACGGGGCATCCATTTTCTTTTTTTTTTTTTTTTCGGTGAGATATTTTTCAAGAGCAAAATGTTGTATTTTTTTCCTTTTCTTTCTTTTCTTTTTTTTTTTTTTTTTTTTTTAAGGTAAATTATGCTCTGTGCCTTCCCAGCACTGCATATTCTGGACATTTCTCCTGAAAGGAACAATAGACCCATGCAAGTGTACTCGTGTGCACATATGTGAAAGAGGGAGAAGAGAGAAATGTTTCTTTATGAGGCTACAAAACCAGACTTTTACCTCTGTGTCTGAGTGGGAGATTAGAGTGGGAGGGAAACCTATTAAAAAAAAATAATTCAGATACTTTTTATATTGTTGGGTGCTTCAGATACAAATGAAAGAAAAGAGAGGTTGGTGGTGCCAAGGAAGAGACATATGGCAACAATTCAAAACCAGCAGAATTGTCCAGCCCGCAGAAAGCGCACTTAAGAGTAAGTAACTTGCAAAGTAGTAAAGAATCAAAAGAATGCAAGGAATTACTTGTTAGCAGAATTTAAGTGACGTTCACTATATATAATCTGAGCCATCTTGCAGTATGCTGTTTGGTAGAAATACATTTGATGTGGAAGTATATTTAAATATTTGCCTATCTATAACTGTTTATTTCTACTGTCTTAAAAACATACTTTTTTTCCCTGGTAGTAATTTTTTCACTGTATCCATGAGTCCTGGAAATACTTTTTAAACTCYTTTTTTTTTTTTTGCTACTATATGCTATCTACTTAGAAAGTGATTTGTGCAAAAATTACTATCTACCTACAGTGGTCATTGAAAGATGCGAACATGAATTGCTGAGAGGTTAACCTTGGTTTTACCCATTTTATTCCTTTATTTTTAGCTCTCTTACATAAGTATTCTTTTCTAATAGCATGGACAATTTATAAATGTTATAAAATGTTAAACAATATATAAAATAGTAAAGCAATATATGAAATGTTATAAAACATCAGGTTTGTTTTCTTTTACTGTACGCTGCACAGTGCAAATAACTTTTTAATGACCTTATAAATTGAAGATATTTACAATGTTAATCACAGTTACCCATGCAGTGTAATTCATATTGTAATTGGGGATGGTATTATGAAGTCTCTGGGCTCAGTAACGTTTTAGAGGATGCAAATGCTGAATTGATGGCTCAGTAATGGTTGCTATTACTTTGCAGTTGACTAATTCATGGGATTTAGTGGGATGGCCCTTAAACAAAACAACAACAAAACAATAAGTTATTAATAGATTACAACATTACTAATTTATCCAGCTAGGTTGTAATCTGATGATGGCCTCTTTAACAGACTGTGACCTAAGAGCATAAATAAAGAGGTAATTGGAAACCTAACTTAAAGAGAAAAGAGTGAGCTCACTCTGGTGTAGGTGCACTGAAATTTAGTGGAATTACACACAGGAAAACTAGGACCAAATGTAATGCATTAGAATGAGGTGTGTTCCTCTACTTCTGTAAGGAATGTGTTTTATAGGGTGAGTCAAAATGAGACATATTCCAATTCCCTGTCAAAACATTAGAAGAGTCAATAGCATGGGATCATGAATTTTTGATCCCATTAGTAATGATTAGTATTTTTTTGGCCTGAATAGGTAGAATAGTAAACATGCTGCTAATATTGCCTCGGTGGTAAAGAACTGTACTGTGTATTTATAATGGAGAAATACGGGTATTTCTCCCAGTTATATTAATGTTCTTATTGGTGTTAATCATTAGAAAAAATCTATATTGGATAGAGAAGTTATAAAGGACATTGGGAAGTGGGGTCTTCAATGATTGATGTGCTTAGACAACCTGATGAATGACTGCCATTGATGAAGGCTTTTAAAATTGTGTTGTCATTTTTAGAGTCTTTTATTATTATTATTTCAATAGCTTTGTTTTTTTTCTCTAAAAACTTTGCTAATTAGAAACTTTTGAGGGAACAGGAAACTAGCTTTTGTTTTAAGCTGAGCTGCCAGCCTCTCAGGCCAGCCTGCGCCCATGCCAGCTCTGTGGGGACAACCCTCAGGTTGCATCTCACCTCTTTCTTGCATCTCTCCTTGTTCCTCTGCTAGCTGTTTCTGCGGCTTCCCTTTAAACCAGTGGGCAAACTGCCTTTCAGCCCCTGGTTTCCTGACCACAAGAATTTCTTCTGCACAAGTGTGCCAATGGTGACAGCCTTTCCCCCTCATGCTGACTTAAGTAGGAAAAATCCCAAATGGTCTTATGATTTTTTTTTCTTTACCTAACCATTTAGCTCTTTTTTTTCTTGAAGGAAGGATAGGTGTTGCTTTGCAAAATCTTCCTGAGAAGCTTCTCAGCCCACATTCCTGTCCCAGTAAGGCTTCAGGTTAGGACAGCATCTTTGCTTCTGATGAGTTTTAAAAGCCATATAGGATATCTCTCAGGTGGCTGGTCTGAGAACATGACAGGACCCTTGGAGAAACACAATTGGTAGGTAGTATCTGTGTCCTTGAAAATAATACTCCGATCTTCCAGAAACTTCTTTCAAAGTCCTGGTAGATGTGTTGCTCATCAGTTCTTTTTGACACACAACAAAATGCTTCTCCTGCAAGCAGGAAGGAAGAAGCCTTGCAGTGACTAGGCTTCCCTCCTTACTGTTATGGCCCTATGCAGTGTGCTGTCACCCAAAGGCCAGCCAGGGCATCCTTGCAGAGCCGATCTGGGCTTGTGAAGCTAGCAAGAGAGCAGCCAGGGCCAGCGGGAAAGAAAAAGAAATTTCAGCAACTACCTGCCTCTTCCCAGCCAGTGCAGTAAGTCGTCAGACCTCTTGATTGCATTGAAACCTACAGATCTAATCTCAGAATAAATAAAACATATTCTAGCACCCCCCAGAGGGACCCAAGTGGGCTTGCCAGCTCATCCCTGCCCAGGTTCGTGCTCACTGAGGAAAGCAACCACCACCACTTCAGCAGGTTGTGCTAGTGAGGCCCACTGAAGCACTCCTGTCAGCATCATGGTAAAGCTCCATTGCTCGGTGTCACTCGGCTTTCCCTGCAGGCATTTCAGATGACAAACTGCTCATTTTGATTCTTAAGCGCCCACATGGGTGACATCCTTTGCTGCTGTCTTCAGTATAGAGCAGGGAGCAGAGATTGTTTCATCCACATGCGATGAGTTGGAAAAGCAGTTGAAATAAATGGCCATTCAAGGGACGCTGCATCTTGTGGTGAATTCTGTCATAATTCAATTGAACACCTTTGCATCCAGACAGCTGTGGAAGTAAGTTCTGGCATGTTTACTCTTTCTAAAACTCACTGGTTTTGCTAAATCACTCAGGAAACACTGCAGCACCTCCTTGCTCACCGTGGTGCCAGGAGCACTCGGATACTCAAGGAAGGAAGAGTTAACTCCAGCTCCAGCCTCTAGCCACTCTAGTGAGTACTGGAGAGCCAACTTTCTGAGGAAAATGATAGGACCTGCTTTGTRGTCAGTTTCACATGATTAGGTTAAATCCCAAGCTTTCTCTCTCTCTTTAACAAATTTATTTCTCCCAGTAATTACTCTGTAAGAGAAAAGCCCTTTGACCACAGAGAACTCTATATGGAGAGTAATTTTCTCAAATGGCATTCCTGATAGGTGGCTATCTGAGGAGTGCTGGAAGAGGGGATTGCCTCTCCCCTGCATACAATATGTTATGTTGCCACTGTATTTGTTTGCATTCAAATCACTGAATCTAATCACAGAATAAATAAAGTGTGTTCACAAGGTCCTAGCATGGCCATCATCCTGTCCCAGTGACATGACAAATAACAGTGCAAACTAAGACGATCCTCCTTTTGCTTTACATACATACATACATATATATATATATACGTACACACTTCCTTGTTGTGGAAGATAAAAGAATCCTTCTTCTTGAGGCCTGAAGGGAAGGAAGTTATCAGCCAGTGGGGCAGAAGAGAATAAATCATGAAAGACTTCTCAGGGGAAAAAAAGATAAAAGAGAGGAGTTAAGAGTTGTTTTTTTTTTTCCTGAAGGGAGATTAGAAATAGCTTAAGAAATACATAGCGTGGAAGCTTTCATAGCACATGTCAGGGATGAAAATAACTCAAAATATGACAAAGACTAAAAAGATCCTTTCCTGAGGCTAAAGCAGATTGCTTTCTTTGAGCTACAATGCATTGTTTCAAGCATGGCTGGAAGGAGGCTAACGGTGCTTAGTCTGTAGCTGTCGGGAAGATGAAGGCACGTGCCCTTCCGTGACTAAGGAGCGCCCATCGCCGGGCTGTCAGCTGCCGTTCCACGGGCAAGGAAAGGAATTTTGTGAGCCACACATGCAGCCTGTGGCCTCAGTTCATCCCTGTGCCCGGGCTCGAGTGTGGTATTTATCCTGCATATCTCCAGCTCCTCATGGCAATGTTTCTTTTATTCCTTCTCTCCGTGTGGATGGACCTTCTCTGACCTTTGCGTTTCCTGTTCCYTCACTCTGTTCATCTGTCCCAGGCAAGACAAGGCAGCAGAAGCCCAAAGGCAGGGTGTCTGCAGCGTATCAGAGCAGTTACGTAGTGGCTGCTGTGGACAAGGCTGGCTTTGGAGAGTTGCTGGCCTGTGCTCAGGGAAGCACAGGGCAACGCGAAGGTTTCCAGCACAGACAGCTCTCCCATAGCTCTGCCATGATGCACACACAGGGTCCCCTTCTAAGTGCTGTGGGGCTGCCTCTATGCTCTGGTAGGACACTGAAGCAGCTCTAGGAAAGGAGATATTGGGGGTAGCATCACAGGGATGACTCTTGCCCCGATACTTCAGAATAATAGTTTGGTTTTTTGTTTGTTTTTGTTTTTTATATATTTTTTTAGTTGTCTTATCAAGCCTGTAGAGTCAAGAGTAATTTCTTTTCTKAACATTTAGTGTTAAGCGCACAAGGCCAGGAAAGACCTGGACTTCCTGCCAGAAATGGCAAAATGTCTGACCTGTGTGGCAGGAATAGCAACCAGGGCTACTGAAGATGGAAAAGTAATGGATGTTCTATTCTATATTTCTAAATTCAGCTCTCTTTAGCAAGACCGTGCACCATCACTGTTTTCTTCTAGGAAAGTCCTCATAAATAGCTGTTCTATATTTYTCTCAGCAGAACCCAGCAATTTAATACTTCAGTTGAGGGGTAGGTTTGCTTTGCTGCCCTATTGCTGTTTTATCTTGGATTATACATGCTGAGCTAGGAAATTCAGAGGAAGACTTTTTCGTTGATTTGTTTTGTTAAAAAATAGAAACCTGGAGTTTTTGCCTCATATTCACTTATAGGTAAAGGACTGTTATAAGCACACTGTAGCTGGCTTCTTCATCTAAGAGAAAAGTATTTAAATCCTTTTATAGAACCATAACAAAAATAGTACGTATCGGGGTACAAAGCACTGGACACCCAAGGCACATGACAGAAGGGATTCTCTGCTCCAAAACGCTTTTATTGTTTGATTTATTTATGTTCAGGAAAACAAGATTTATGTCCTTATTAAATAAAAAGAACTGCAGTAGCAGCCCACTGACTATCCCCCTAGTTTCTTACTGTAAACAGTTTCTAAAAACCTCAAATTTTTGGCTAACCACTCGGGTTAAAAATGACTGACAACACATGTAAGTGTTTTGTAATGAAGTGGTTGAAAATTACTTAATTTATCCTCCATTATAAACCCTTTTCCTGGAACATCTCTAGCTACAGTGCTTTCAAAACCAGCTGCTATCTACAGCAGACTCGTAGCGGGCCTATTAAGCCTCTTAAGTATTTGCATTCTAATTCCTAAGTGGGTCGACCAGACCTTACTCCATGCAAGTGCTTTTATAATTAAGATTCTGTCGGTGTTTCTATTAAGAACTCTGTTTTCAGCCTAGTGCAATTTAAGATTTATTTTTAACTGTGAAGCAAATCTGTTGTCTGTGCTTTTGTGTACTTTGTGCTACTTCCTAGTTAAAAATCAAGGAAATCTTTGAAACATTCTGACATTTGTTACTATCAGTTATTTCTTAACCATTCATCAAGGCATCTTTTATTGTGAGTATGTAAATGTATTTATTCTTCTCTTATGATTGTTCCTCATGGTACATTCTGTAAAAATGATTAACGCAGTCCTCCAGGCCAGAAACTGGGGGGAAATGGGACAATGGTGTTGCAAGTTGAGAATAAATCTGGAGGCAGAGGGCAGAGGACATTAATTTCACTAAGCCCATTCAGAAATTCAGGCCCATGTTATTAAAGGTTTATAAGAGTAGATGATGTCTATTTTRGAATTTCATCTATGGTCTTTTAGGTCACATAAAAGCACTGGGGCCACAAGAAGCAGTTGAAGATTCTCAGGATATAAAAGGGTATTCTGTCAGGAACCTACCACTGAACAGTTTGTCAAACCTCTCCCCCTTGCTTGAAAACTGCCAGTGAGTACCCAACTCTAGGAGAGCTACTTGGCCATCAGCCAGACAGAGATCACCTATGTTACAGCCAAGTTGATTGCTTATACTATGAGTTGATAAAGCTGAAAATTTACAAAACCTTTAGTAAAATGCCTATGTATTCCATTTATGGCACCTCCACAAATTATTTTTGCTGAGTTTCTGTTTTTTGAGATAAAACCCCCGATTCTGCTCTCAATGTACCTGGGGAAGACAGCTGTAGGTCACCTTAACAGACCTTTGCCCTCTGCCCTGCTGATGGCACCTGCAGTCGCTTGTGCAGAGAAACCAAGGAAGTGTCCCTAGTGATATCGGAGCTCGACAACCCCGAGTGCATCTCTAACATGTCCTCTCAGCTGCGGGCAGTTCCAAGCCRTGGGCAGTTCCAAAAGCAAGCTCAGCCCCTGTACACCCCGCGGCCCCTTACGGAGCTGGGCTCTGCCAGGTTGGTCATGCGGACGTGGTGGCCCTTCCTCGTGCTGRCATCACAAGCTGCTGCCTGCCACAGGGTCCCCGACCTAGAGGTGCTGATGGAGACCCATTGGCTCCAGCTATTTCTCTGATGGATATTTTTAATTATCTCACAAGAGCTGCTGCTTCTGTCTTGTGCAGTGGTGGAAATCAGTGATAGTGCAATTGAATCTGATGGCATTTTGTAGCACTAGGATATGTTAATAGTGTGAGTGGTCCCTGGTGCCCTGCTGAGCACAAGGGGAGAGCTGGCCCTGTAGTGCTCTCACTGGAAAGACCACACGTGCCTGAGAGCAACCTGTCCAACCCATGCCCTCCTTGCTTGCATTTTATTCCCTTTTTAGCTGCATAGCAACTAACAACCATAAAAGCAGCTTTTAAAAGCCCCACATTATTCCTGTATTTAATTAATTTTCAGAGCATAGACCACAGTAGCCTATCACAGCCTGCCTGGTTTCAGGAGATTATTTGGTTTGAGGCTCACTAATGCTCGGCTTCAATTCAAAATAGTTCTTTTACTTCTCTTTACATTTCACGCATGATCTGAGGCCCCGGAAAGCACGGCCTTTTTGCAACTGCCGCCAGCAGCAGATAAAGAACAGGTTCTTCAGCCTCTCATCTCACACACACGCTGACCATCCTGAGCGTATTAGATAGACAACCTCAGCCTTGAAATACCCTGTGTTCCTACACTAGGACTGGACAGAGTGAATGTATTACCAAYGGATGGGTGTAAGATTTCTATGTGTCTGCAGGCTTCTACCCACCATTTGCACATGCTAGAGCCACTTTTTGGGTAGAGCAGGGAGTTCTGTCCTCTGCTAGCGTGAAACTTGAAGTATTTGGGGTTCACAGACACGTGGATGCCTTCCAAGTAGCCATAGTTTGCTCCCTGTGTGCCTGCAAGAGAGATTAAGCCCCTTTGGACGTCACTTGCCAAGGAGCTGTTCTTAGACATGCATCAGAGAAGAGGCAACAAGGCGGGCTTCCAACCTGCAGTTCCTCGTGCAGGTCCATGCATACAGCAGGAATGAATGAAATCATACACCAATTAAGAGAAAAAAAAGATGTGAAGACCAAGATCTACCTTATGACTCGTCTTCTTCCCAGTCACTGGACGCTGCTGCTTCATTATGCCTAAAATTATTGCCTTAGTATTCACTCACTGGGACAATTCCTTCTACCCCCTTATCCACTGGGGGCACAGGCCATCACATACCTATAGCAGTATTCATTTAATTTAATTTTAAAGACACTCATTAATCAAAATGGTTCTATTCACTGATTCTTAACAATTCCTAAAAAGGTTTTATTCTGACATGCTTGCCTGTGTTAGATTCTAAGGTCATTTCTATAATAAATTGTCATTTTCTGCATGTCTTGGCTTCTAAATGCTTTGGGTCAAACAGGTTGGTTTGTACACCATGTTTTGACAGCTCCCTTCCTCCTACCCATGATTTGCTCTCTCCAGCCATCTTTATTCCTATCTGTCCCGCACCAGTAATACCGAGGAGATGAAGAAGGGGCTCCGTGCTGTTTCTCTTCAACCCCTGTGTGTTCTGCTCGGCAGAGGGACGCAGGTCCTCGCTGGAGGTGTCTGCAGCATTTGCTGTTCAAAGGTCAGATGTGGCTGCTTCAGCCATTGTGAACTGGCTTCCAGCTAAGGCCTTCGCTGACAGTTTCAAGAAGGCCACCTCCACGTTCATCCTAATCATCTTAATCTTAATCTGAATTGTACGCAGGCTTCAAATTGATAATTTATCATCCGCACATGTGTGTGTCTTCTATTCCATTATTTTGTTAGCATATGAGAAGGGCCCTGCTTTATTTAGGAAATTCATTTTTACTCTTGTCAAATGCCGACATGTTGTTATCTGGGAAGATGCACTTGCCATTTCACAACTAATTATGCRAATTAAGTTTTCATGATTCTATCACAAAGTACAGCTCATTAAGTTTAATTACTTTTGAAATGCAGCTTCTGAGATACACACAAAAAGGAGCAGGTATTTTATATTTGTTAGTTAATTTCTACAAATGCAGCTTGTTGTTATTACATCCTAACTGGTACTTTCAGGCAATTTTGTTCTATGGAACAAAATTCTTATGTAAGTTTTGTGCACTTTTTACTTAGTAGAGTTTTAAATGATGCTCTTTCTTTATAGACTAGCTTTCATCTGCAGAACTTTGGTCCAAGTTCCAAAATGCTCCCTCAGATAAATCTGGTGTTTTAGTTCAGCCCTTAATGGAAATCAATGGACATCTACAGTGAACATCCTTCATCATCTAAGTGGAATAACCCAAAAGGAGTTCATGTGAAGACTGCATTTTGTCTGGAAGCTAATATGCTGTGGTAAGGCTAATTTTACTAAGAAAAAGTGTCTCGGGTCTGCCTGCATGCAGCGGATGACTCGAGAGAGGTGCCTGGTTAATATTTCTCTCGAAGGATTGTCTTGAATGATTAACAAGGAAAAGATATGGCTGAGCCATTGCAGGTGGCTGGGCCTCTCTAGGTTCACCACATGCAGGCAAGGAATAGCAAGTATGAAAATTCATATTTTCATCAGCATGGCAAATTCTCAAGGACACAAGTATTAAGCTTTGGGATAATAGATACCCATCTGTTTTCACAGAGAGAGACAAAAGTTCAGAGCATTTCTTTGGCAGCTTTAATGAAATGCTGAAGGACTTCTGGGAGGTTCTTTACAGTGTGTTGCACTGTAATATAGTGCTGTGGTTGTATTAACCTCTGCTGAGGGGTAAGTGTGGCTTGGCCACAGAACACCCACGGGCGATTCACAAAATTGAGAGCACCCGCCCAGGGAAGCCTGCAGCGAAGGAGAGTGGGCAGCACTTCGGTTCCAGCCTTGGATCCTATACGGGGTGTAGGCCAAGGGCAGTGCAGCACAGCGGCTGTCCCCGTACTTCTGTGTCCATAATGGCTGTCCATAATGATGCTTGAAAACCAACAGCGAAATTAATATGCATATAATTTTTGTCCAAAATCTAAGCGGCCGATGTATGGAGATGTAAGATTTGCTTGATCTGGTACAGTTCCAGCCTTCCCTGTGTGACTCTCATACTCCCCAAATTGCACATACTGCAGGTGTGACTGCAGCGACACCACATGCGTCCTGGCACGGGTCCTGGGCTAGAACAGGAGGTGAGGCACGTGGGTGTAACTATAGTGGTCTGCAGGTGTGACTGTGCTATACTGCAGGTGTGACTGTGCTGCAGGTGTGACTGTACTGCAGGTGTGACTGTGCTGCAGGTGTGACTGTACTGCAGGTGTGACTGTGCTACAGGTGTAACTGTGCTATACTGCAGATGTGACTGCTGCAGGTGTGACTGTGCTACAGGTGTAACTGTGCTGCAGGTGTGACTGCTGCAGGTGTGACTGTACTGCAGGTGTGACTGTACTGCACGTGTGACTGTGCTGCAGGTGTGACTGTGCTGCAGGTATAACTGTGCTGCACGTGTGACTGTGCTGCAGGTGTGACTGTACTGTACTGCAGGTGTGACTGTACTGTACTGCAGGTGTGACTGCTGCAGGTGTGACTGTACTGCAGGTGTGACTGTACTGCACGTGTGACTGTGCTGTAGATGTGACTGTACTGCAGGTGTGACTGTGCTGCAGGTGTGACTGTATTGCAGGTGTGACTGTGCTACAGGTGTAACTGTGCTATACTGCAGATGTGACTGCTGCAGGTGTAACTGTGCTGCAGGTGTGACTGTGCTACARGTGTAACTGTGCTGCAGGTGTGACTGCTGCAGGTGTGACTGTACTGCAGATGTGACTGTACTGCACGTGTGACTGTGCTGTAGATGTGACTGTACTGCA